>JBBCBC010000016.1:19866478-20249975 GCA_037126765.1 Stenogyne calaminthoides | reverse complement strand
ATGGTTTATATGGACATCGGTACAAATTCAAAGATCGGTAGCGGAATTGACGATGCAAAATGGCCCAATCAGACTTTAACAGCCGGGCCCCATGTAGAATACAAAGCGACCCGGCTGGGGGGTATTGTTGTGTTCGATATAATAAATCAGGATTAATCGATCATCAAAGAGCGACACGTGTAATATTCGAATATAATAATCATGCTCGATGGATGAGTTACTTTTTGTTAAGCCAACCGTCGGAATTGCTCGGCAAACCCTACTGAACAAACGTGTCCGCTACTCAAATCGGAAGAAGAGTTAAAAAAAGAGCGGTCGGTATGTTCGAACTCGGATCTCTGAAGAACTCGACATCCTAAAGGTCGAGTGCTCGGCGCTCAAATATCCCCTCAAGACCCAAATATCCCGAGGAATCGATTAGCTCGAGGAGGACAATTTTTCAATATAAAACTGACAATAAAACTGACATGATTAAAGGGGCGAACAAAAAGTCCAACCGAACAAAAGATTAATTTGGACGATCAAAAGAGCGTCCTACGCAAACTAGTACAAAGATCGATCTAGAAGATGAAGTCGAAACGTAAGCAACACCACGGGAGTTCTTGCATGATCCAAAGACTCCAAAGACATGCTATACCAATCGGCAAGATGCTATACCAATCCAAATTTCATGCTTGCCAAGTGCTATAAAAGGAAGAAAAAAAAGAAAGAGGGTTTCGTAAAAATAATCCCGGAAAAGTAGCCTACAAAAAATCCCTAGAGAGGTGAGGAACCGAAAAATTAGAGTGTTTATTCACATATCGAAAACCCTAGAACTCATTTGCTAATCTGATCGATTCATCTTCATAAGATGTATCAAGAATCGATGCGTGTAAAAAGCTCGTAATACTATATCCTGGCTTGGTATGCCCCCAGAGTAGTCATTTTTGATTTAACCGGGTCAACAAATTCATCTTATTTACTGTTTATTTTACACGTATATATTTTGTTTGCGAGTTGTAATCAAATTAGCCACATAATATTCATCAACCAAAATGACTCGCGACAACTAATAATAACCCACAATCATCCTTTCGGAATTTATTCATGTGAAATCTATCTTTTGGCCGTCCCGTGGGGGGAAATTCTCCAAAAGAATCCACAAATAAATAAATCATGGAGGTCAAAATTAATTCAATTTTATTATCCGGAATAAAATTGTCAATTAATTATTTAAACATACTTAGTAATTTTCGAAGGTGAGATTTTTCAAAATATTTTATCATGCATCGCATATTTAAACACAATTTAAATAAGCATAAAATAATGCAAAATATCAAAACAAAAAAATAAACACATTGGACACATATATCCAATTGTCACGGTTAATTTTTGTCATGTCTTGATATTGAGAAATCGTCTTCATAGCCTTCATCGTTCATCTCGAAGAGCTCGCACTCGTCCACAACATGTTCTTTAAAACGCCTCCGTCTAGGTCTGAAACAACGTCTGGCATTGGGTAGCTCACGGTCCGAATCCGATCCGTGCGTCTGCAAGCGTCGTCCCTTGATCATCTGTCACAAGCCATCACCATCGCCGCTTTCAGAAAGTAAGCGTGGCCCACAAGTCGCCTCGACGGATCCCATCGCGCTCTTGCGCGATCCTTTTATCCCTGCGGCGCTTCTTTGTCATCTTTGTGCGCTAAGCCTCCGCTGTCCGCAAGTATGCTGCTCAAGGCTGTCGAACTTCTCGCCCCCAGCTCGCCTGGCTTCGGCCGTGCACGATGCCTCCGTGTCTGTAGGCGCCTAAGTCTCGGCTTTGCCGTCTTGTGACGCCATCGCCGTTGCCTTGGTTAGTTGTGTACGTCCGGGCACTTGGTCGTACTTTGTCTTTAATTATTCATCTTCGTTCTCGATCCGGTTACAATTTATTTACAAAAAATAAATAAACCTAGATCTAGACTAGTATATTACATTGAACGAATCAAACAAAAACCACAATTTATATTCATGCATAAATATAAACATTCATCAAATACCATGACAATTGGATACCTGCAAAAAAGATCTAGTAATTCTACTATCTAATTTCAAATTTAATGAAAACGAATTAAATTATAATTTAAAACTCAGAGCCCGAAACCAAGGCTCTGATACCAGTTGTTGGGGAAGTAATTGCTCGGATCTATCCGGGATGAATATTTAAATACAAATTTAATTCTAACAATTATTACTAGCATGAATTAATCCTATAATATTAATTCAAATAATAATTCAACAACAAATCATGCATATAAACAGTTCACATAAATCCTACGCCATGCGAAATTGCTACGGGTTTACGTGAACTAACCTCTCGGAGTGACAACCGTTGAGAAGATGGATCCCGTTCACACGAACACACCAAAAGACCTTCTCAAGTATTCCCTTATCCTTGTTCAACAATCCGGTGGTAGGAACTCGCGAACAATTTAACAAAAGGAAAAATAAAATTATGTTGCACCACCTTTGTGGATTTATAATTTTTCCAACACATGGAATTGCACTTGGGGATGAAAAACTCATCCCCTATTTATAAGAGGTGGTGGCCGATTTTTTGCTAGGAAAAAGGGAGAGAAAATCTCTTTCTTGATCTCCAAGAAATCTTGAATATATATCCAATATATTCTTTTCTCCATAATTAAAATATTCCATAAAAATCCCACTCTCTTATTGTTATGGTATTTTCGAAATATAGGATAAAGATTCCAAGATTTGGATCTTCTTGAATTTATGAGATACACTTGTATTCCAAGAATACATATCTTCCATAATATCTTTTCAAGAAAATCTTTCTTTCCCTTTATTTCTTATTATTTTCGAAAATTTCCAACAAACATCCAAGTGGGATATTTCTTGAATTTAATGAGATAATCTTGTATTCCAAGAATACATATCCTCATTCCATAACAAAATTCAAAGAAAATCTTTCTCCCTCTTTTATTTGTATTTTTTGAAAAAAAATTGGAAAAATAAGCAACCATAATTTATTTTATTTTTAAACACCTTTTTTCAGTTATTGAACATTATGTTTGGGCTACTTGAGGTGCCTTTAGGAGAATTAAGATTGAACCTTCTAATGGACTTTGAATATCTAATATTGAGCCACAATATTATTCAAGTTCATAAATATTAATTAATCCCACTACATAATTAATATTGCACTATCCATCTTAACCCATATTACTGTTAATATGGCTCCCGATTATTATTTCACGTGTTTAAGATTATCTAGCCCATTAATTAATTCAAGCCACTGAAATAGCTTTCCATTAATTAATATCTTTTGTCCTTGGTCAAGGAACGATTCAACATTATTATCCATACCAGAAACTAATTCCACTTGCAAGATTTGGTATGATAAATCTTATGAACCTCCCAAGGGGGAAAGTTGAACAAGCGTACTTGCACACGATTCTTCGTATTAAATATTAGCAATCACATGTGACCAATAATATTGCCCAAGATATAAAGTATTGAATCTCATTGATTCTCTACCCATCATAAGTCAAAGGAATAATTACTAACCACACACGATCCTATTTAAGGGACGAAGATTAAGAAATAACGAACTACTGAGGTCTAATTCTTCATAATTCAGTGCTGAAGAATTTATCCTCCTGTAGGTCCTATTCAGTGCATCAATCATGCACTAGTGTAATCTCTTGGTCAAGACAAGCCAATTTGAGCCTTACACTTCAACCTTTCACGATGGATTGTTCATTTCCATCTAGGTCGTGAACAACGTACTTTTAGTTACAAGGGACTGTTAATTTAATCTTCTGTGATCTGGTATCACTAAATTAACTACAATGTAACATGTACTATTTATTGAACAGTTATGCAGTAAATATATGTAACATTCAATGATATTTAAAGCATCAGTGATAAATAATTTATTTCATTAAATAAGACAGAAATTCAGTTTGATTATACAAAGTAAAAGCATACTTTCCAGTATAACCCCAACACCCCCACACTTTAAGATAATTGTAGGAAGGTTTCCTCTCTTTCCATAGTTCGTATGGAGTCTTATCCCTCTTTTTGTTTGGTAATTTGTTAAGAATGTAGTTTGCAGACAATAAGGCTTCCCCCCACATATTCTGGGGTAAGCCCGAACTAATCAACATAACACTCATCATCTATTTCAGAGTACAATTTTTGCGTTCAGCAACACCATATGATTGAGGTGAATAAGAAGCAGTAGTTTGATGAATAATGCCATTTTGTGAACAAAATTCTTCAAACGGTGCAACATATTCTCCACCTCTATCACTTTGAATCATTTTGATTCTTTTGTAAGTTGATTCTCAACCTTATTCTTATACCTCATGAATGCTTCAATGACTTCATCTTTACTTTTCAAGAGATACACATAACAATATCTTGTGCAATCATCGATAAAGGTTATGAAGTAATTTTTCCCACCTCTAGTTTGCACAAACTTCAAATCACACACACCGGTATGAATAAGTTCTAGAGGTGTAGTACTTCTCTCTACAAAATGGAATGCTGTTTTGGCCAATTTTGCCTCAACACAGATCTCACACCTTTGTGAATTAAATTCCATTTAGTAAGTAAATTTAAATTCACTAACTGCTTTTAGTGTATTTAAATTCACATGTCCTAATCATTCATGCCATAAATTAGAACACTCAAGCAAGTAATTAACAACATTTCCATTAATATTGCGTTTAATGTCTCGCTTGATAGTCAGTACATTCATCTTGAAAAGTCCCTTCTCGAGGTATCATTTTCCAATAAATTGACCACCTTTGGTCAGTGAAAAGTTATTAGCCTCAAACACTAATTTAAATCCGGCTTTACTTAACAAGGAGCCGGAGACTAAGTTTCTTGTGAATGTCTGGGACATTCAACACATCCACGAGAGTTAGTTCTTTTCCGAGGTCATCATCAACACCACTTTACCAAGTCCGGCCCACGTTTGAAGTTCGAGTTTCCCATGAAGAGAGTTCTGCCATTGATATCTTGGTAAGTGGAGAACATTTCTTTGTCTGAACAGATATATGACGGGTAGCCCCAGTGTCGACCCACCACTCCCTTAGATTATTAACCAGATTTGCCTTGAATACAACGGTAGATAGATCTAGTTCAGACATTTCTTTGAGCAGGGACTTGTGCTCGGCAAGGTTGGCCTGATTTTGATCGGCCTTCTTTGGCTTTCGACATTCACTTGCCTTGTGTTGGGTTTTCACAATTGTCACAGTACCATTGAACTTTTTGTGGTTTGAGGGTTTCGTGGTTGCCATCACGTTTCCTCTTTTTGCACTTCCCGGACTCAACCAAATTTACTCGTGCCTCTCCACTTTTCTTGTTGCTCTTGACTTCGGATTTTTGGTTATCTTCCTCAATCCTTAGTCTAACGATCACATCCTCAAGTCCCATTTCCTTTCGTTTATGCTTGAGATAATTCTTGAATTCCTTCGACAGAGGCGGTAGCTTTTCTATCAAAGCGACTACTTGAAAGGATTCGAGATAGTTCATGATACCTTCAAAGATGAATTTCATGAAGGATCAACTACAACTCTTGAACTTGGTCCAAGACCATCTTGATCCAACCATTTTGAAGTCAAGGAACCGCTCGACATTGAATTTCTTAATTCGCATCCTCCGCTTTTGTACTTCTTATCCAAAGACAACCACGCAGTTCTCTAGCGGACTTGAATGTGGCGTAGACATCGATAGGAGTCGCTCTAGCCCATTCAAGATGTAGTTGCGACCGCGAAATCACTATGATTCCATGCATCCAATGTATTCAATCGTTGTTGATCGTTTTCATCATCTTCAACAGATGGAGGATCTTTCCTCGAGAAGCGGAAAAAGATTCGTGGTCGTCGATAAAACAACATCTTTTGTTGCCACCGCTTGAAATTATTTCCGATGAATTTCGCGGTTTCTCCATAAGAGAAGCGAGGAATGGTCATGGGATTAGTAGTAGAAGACATCTTCAGATACGTAATATCGCCTTCTACGATTTTTAGAAAATTGATGTTGTGTATGTAGACGATCACGAAAAAGTCGAGGCAAGTTGGACTCTCTTTCCATAAGACAATATTGTCCGTGCATCGGTCAATCTGATATTAATGACAATTGTCCCCAAGATACAACAACTTTAAAATATCACGATTGTTGCACTACGAATTCCAAGCTATCGGCGAACGAACTTGGGTATCCTGAACTTTCTTGACACGACTACTAATGCAAAGATCTTGACTGCTAGGATGATTTTTGTATGCACTGAATGCTTGAGATTTAAGGATGGAATAAAATGAATTTTGGGGACATAATTTATAGAAGTTGATGAGTTGTGGTGCCTTCTAATGAATGGGTGCAACTTTCTGGATAGGAAGAATCTGGGCCCTCTGATCGTGTATTTTGGATCAGATCAAGATCCAATAGCCCAGATCGCACCCTTTCGTATGGACGGCTCGCCTCGCACCCGTTCGGTGAGCCGGTCCTTGGCTTTACGACCGCGGGTCATTTATTCATAAAAACGTCGCGTTAAATACGCCCGCGTATCGTGGGTTCAATTCCTGATCGCACCGCGCGCCACACCTCATTTGTGGGCCATTCGTCCGTCGAGGTTGAATCCATGATTCATACCCCGTTGAAGCAACGGCTGGGAACTTGATCCCCGCGGTCCGCATTCACGAGCCACGACCGAGCCACCTGGATCCAAAAAATAAAGGCTCCTTAGCTCCTCACGACAATGAGTACATGCAAAGTGCAAAGTGCCCCTCTAAAAGCGCCAATCGACAAGTGTGGCGTCTTGGCGTTCTGTCTGGTCTGGTCGATAGACTCTTTAGGTTAGCCGTAACACCACCATGTAGACTTTAGTCAAATTGAATTTTCATACCACAAGTCTATTAATAAGGAAGCAAATTTATTTCCCACTTTTCTATGTGGGATAGATGGGATTTTCATTTTTCCCACAATTTCCCCTTCAACTTTTACAGTACAAATTGCCAACTTAATGTATTAATATCTCATTCACCCTAAATTAATTTTGAGCAAATAAATACACTATATTAATCTACTCGAAACGTAGATTACGAATTTACAACTTGTTTCCATTTTCCAAAATGGATCATCATCTTGAAAATATGGTCAACGTTGGGTCAACACCCAATTTCGGAACCAATTTCCAACAAGCTCGCCAAGCCAGGCGAGCAGGCAATGAAGAACGAGCTTGCCCAACCAGGCGAGCAGGTCGCCCGAGGTCGCCAATAGTGTGAATAAATATCTTGTGCACATCAGAGGGCTTATCATTAGTAGATAATCACAGATGGCATACCACAAGGTGTTTGACTCGAGGGGAATCACGGTCCAGATCAGGAGATTTTCGTCGGATACCGCTGCTTTCTATTAGCTACTAAGGCTTGATCCCCCAAGCCTATGAAGGCCAGCGGTCATCTTTGTACTCTATAAATATTAGAACCCAGGACTTTGTAAATGATCGAAATTTTAGAACTCTAGGCATATAGTATATTTCACGGGCAAATTTGCACTTTCGGACATAGTCTTTTCCGTGGCCCGGGTCACCAAATTGTGTCTCATTTACGTGCATTATTAATTTTCCTCTCATAAACATTATTGTTGTCTGGTGATTATCTCCGGTGTTACAACACTAAGGATTTTTCAGATAACGCATTATGCATATATATACATGACAAAAACTTGCGTAAAACTTGAGTGTACTTGCATTCGTTTGGCCAAAATTATATCTAGCTTTCATTTCCTTTGTACAGCAGCCCCCTTATAGTACAGAAATATATTGGAGATTAAACAAAATAAATTATCTTGAAATGAAATATATTTATAATGTAATTACACATGGAGTATACAAGCGATCCCCGGAATTAGAGAGCAGATATAGTTGTGATTTGTACAGCTGAAATTCTTCAACATTGAGGTACACTTGCAAGAAACCAACTCACGATGAGTATAATTTGAGCACTGACGCTTTAACACTTAGAGAGAAATATGTGTTTATCGTGCTAAATTGTACCCCGTTTTATGCATAAGACCATCTCATACAAGTTTTTGTCTCTAAAAAAAATGTAGGAATTGATTAATCTCAAGTGCATACATATGCGATACGGCACAAATATCGCATGTTTTGAGATGATGACATATGAATTAATAAAGCTGCAGTTATCTCATTCTATAACATGATATCGTATAATGAGATTACCAGTTTTATAATTGGTGTTCCACTTTATATTCTATAATTTGGATGGATAACATATGGTATAATAAAAAATATTCCGAACCACCATATTCTAGATCCATGTATTAAAAATTCAATAAAATAAAATATCAATGGAATACGAAAAGTGAAACAGGAGAATAGAACCGTGATATCTTTCTCTAATATGCGATAAGTTTCTCTTAATAATTAAAACAAAATTCTATAATGGAGCCAATTCAGATAAACTCAAAAAAAAAAAAAAAAAATTTTAAATCCCACAGAAACACACTATTTTTTTTGGAGGTTATCCCTGTTGTTTAAATATATTGAAATATTGTCAACATTACTTTGTGGGCTTTAGGACTTTAGGGTTTTTAAGGCTTCAGCCCAATTTTTATTATAAATAGGTCTGCTTATTGTATTGACGTTGACTGAAGAATACAAAGAATATAGTGAAAACCCTCTTGGCTTGGTCGCCCCCAGACGTAGTCATTTTGACGAATTGGGTAAAAAAATCTGCCTTCTTGTGTTCTTTATTCGTTCTCCCTCTTGATTTTACAACACGTTATTAGCACGAATTCTCTACCACTTGATTTCAAGCGCCAATCTACAATCTGTAAGTTTTTCAATCCGATTTTTACTTGCTTCGATTCTTGTTAGGAAAACTTTTTGTAGGCTGCTGTTTTGGACTTCTTGAAATATGCGTGTGATTTAGTAGAGTTTAAGCACTTTTGGTTCCACATGACACCCCTCCTCACGATTTTGGTCCCAAACCTTTCACTTTTGGTCCCGTAACCCAAAATTCTTACACATTTGGTCCCGCGACTGGAACTTTCGTCCAATTTTCCGTCAAACTCGCACGTCCCAAACACGCGCCCGTTAGTCAAACGTTATTTTTTTTTAATACGAATTAAATAACCGTTCCTTTCCTAAAATTGAGTTCAATTTTTCCCCAAATCGCGTAACCCTAGTTCCTCCTACCGCTGCCAACCTTTAACCGGAGACATTGGAGACCCCAGGTGAGACCACGATTTCCGCCATTCCGCCATTGCTCCTTTCGCGACTTGCAGACCCACACGATTTCAATTACCCTGCCCTAGGCGCGACTCCAATTACGACGAGGACGGCGACGGAGGCTGACCTCCATCTGAAATCGATGTCCCCTACATCACTTCGCCCCAACCCTGGGATACCAGGTCTTCAAAACCCGCTGGCGATTTCGAAAGTTCAAGGCCCGAGCCCTAATTGGATCGGGTCGAGTTCTGGGGTTCACCAATTTGACGAACGAAATTCTTCACTATGCCCAACTGATTTTCCCACACCGAGCGAGGCCCGCGCGGCGGCAACGGGTTCGGGCCCTGGGATTGCTGTAACGGGTTCGGCCGAGGCGACGCTTGCTGCTGATACCAGGGGTTCCCGTCCTGGTATTCAGACTATCTCGAACGAGACTTTGGAAATCGCACAGCCTGGTAACGATTTTGGTATTTAAAGTCAGGCCGATACGCTTCCCAGTGCTGCTGATACAGCGGCATTGCAGCAGATGAAAATGGCATTGCTGCTGCTTCTGGTATTGTTCCGGGTAAGTGTTCTAATTGCCCTTTGCCTTGCTCTAAGTCGTGCTTAGGGTCTGCTATTGAGATGAGTTTTCTGCTAATGGTAGTCATGTGGAGATGGGTCATTTTGCTTCTGGTAATCATATTGTGATGAATCCTAATGTTGGTTTGGGGGCTGGTTCGATGGTTTTGAATTTTGGTGTTTTTGATTCATTGATGGGGGCTGGTGCTTCTGGTTCCAAATGCTGGTGCTTCTGGTTCCAAATGCTGGTGCTTCTGGTTCGTGCTTGAATGCTTTCAATATGAATTCTAGGCATGTGTTTGATTCGATGAGGGTTAATTCTGATAATTCTGGGCATGAAAATGAATCGAATTTGAATTCTGGTCTGCATCAGAAGGGGCTGAACTCTTCTGGTATTAATTCGGTTATGGAGATTAGTGTTTTGTGGTTAACAGATAATATCTGAATTAGTGTTTTGTGGTTAACGGATACAACGATTTGTGGTTTAAAGATTGCAAAGATTGCTGCTATCTGTAATGACACTGATGTCGAAAAAGCTAGTCTTGATAAAGCTGGACATTACGTGGCGAATGGAATGCCGACTGAGGCAGCACTCAAGGTATTGTTTATTATATTATGGTGACTTGAGAAGATACAGAAAAATAATGTTGATTTGTAGTGATATATCTAGCGCATGCTATGTTTTTTCATCACCTCTTTCTGGCTTGATTTGTTTGTCTATGCTATAACTTTGTGACATTTTGCTTAATGATTTAATCCAAATGTTTTTTTATAGTAGTAGTTCAGTTGCTGGTAGTTAATAGTGCTTCAGCATGTATTTTAGTCCTAATGTTCTTCTCTGAGTCATGTATTTTTCGTTTTGCATAAAAGGCTGAATGTATTAGCAATGCAAACTTGCGCATTCTTGCTATTGGATAGGAGCTCCTTTGTGCAAGTGTCTGATGGCTCTATTGTAGAATTAGATTTATATTGAAAAGCTAATTCAGATAGGAGCTCCTTTGTGCAAATACTTGATGACTCTTAGATTGTTGGTTTTGTGGTTTAAAGTTTTGTTGCTATGTATGAATGAGTGATTTAGTGTTTTGCAACATATATATAGGCGTATATGGCTACATTTTCCCACCAGAAAATCTGAAAAATTTGATGAAACAAATGAGGTAAAAAATCCTATGGGACCAAAAGTATCAGGTTTTTCCCTCCAAAAAAGACAACACGCGCCTCTGTTGACCAAAAATTCTATGGGACCAAAAGTGTTAACGGATTTGACAGAAAAATTGACTGTGGGACCAAATGTGTAAAAATTTTGGGCTACGGGACCAAAACTGAAAGGTTTGAGACCAAAATCGTGAGCGGTTGTGTCCTGTGGGACTAAAAGTGCGTTAAACTCTGATTTAGTATTATTATTTAGATTGTTATATTGTAGAATTGTTTCGTTATGCTTCACTGCATCAATTATGATATTCGAGAAAAGTCGTGAAATTCTATTTGAAGCCAATTTATGTTTTCATTTTCGAATTCGAATATCAGCACATATTATGAGAAATGATGAATCTATTAATATTAAATTTATTCATATTAAAAAAAATGAAAAAAATTTCTTTCTAAAATTCCCGTAGGGAATGTTAACGCTTTCTGGGCAAATGAACGGATTAGTGATGCCTCCGGCGCCTGCCCCTTTCCGATACTAGAATACTATTTCCGGTAAGAATGTTAACGCTATCCGGCAGATGTATGATGTTGTGATGCCTTGGGCGCTTGACCGTCATTAGTACTAGGGTTTTGGTGATGTATCTATTTATTGTGTGTGTTTGTCTTTCATTCTCCTTGTCGAGAGCTTGCTTTCTCCATTATCGAGAGCTTAATTTTTCTTTTTGTTCGAGAGTTAGAGTTTTCTTTTCCATGGACCATTTGCTTGAGAACATTCATATCTCCCCTGATGAGGATGATACGTTGATGGTCGAGGGAGAGGATGAGGAGGAGGTGGTTGGTTCTGATCTTTGTCTAGTTGGTCACTTTCTGACGGAGCAGGCCATTAACCCTAACATTATGAAGGGACGAATGGCGGACTTACGAAAGCCTAAACAAGGAGTCCAAATTCGGGATATAGGAGGGGGCCGATTTATATTTCAATTCTTTCATTCGCTTGATTTACAGAGAATTTTGCGAATGACCCGTGGTCATTTGGGATCCATTCCTTAGTCTTACATCACTTGAAGAAAGAGGAAATACCTCATCAAATCCCACTGAAAAAGTTACCCTTCTAGGTTCAGATCACAAAGATCCCGGTGGGCTTCTTCAAGGAAAAGATTGGAGTGTCGCTAGGGAATTTCATTGGCCGATCTATGGAATACGATGACTACAACTGGTCAGCGCCGTGGTTATCAATCATGAGGATCCGAGTTGAGATTGATGTGAATGAGCCACTGAAGCGGAAAAACTGAATAAATACTGGATCATCATCTTCGGTGGTTGATTTCGCGTATGAGCTGATTCTAAGTGTTTTGTTTATTTCTGCGACAGTTAAATTTACTCGAGAGCCTATGTGATGAGTTATTCAATGCTGATGGATCGGAGGTCAAGAGAGGTTGGGACACCTCGATCAAAGTTACGCCGCGCAGAGCTCAAATCGGTACCAACATCAAGTGGTTGCGCCAAAATGGAGATACTTGGTGGGCAACGTCGGATGGAGACGAATCAAGGGAGACAAAATTTTGGGAAGATTGGTGATCTTGGCCGAGGTTTTTGAGCGGATTTCACGCTGCAGGAAATCAGCAATAATCAAACCCGCCCTGAAATCAAGCACAAGACTTTACTGGTAATTGTGTTAATGCAAATACAAATATTTATGATAACCCATGTTTTGCAAGGGTCAACGATGCTGATTTAAATAAGGAAAAGATAATTATGCCCTTATGGAAATTAAAAAAAAAAAAAAAAAAGCGATCATTCTTTTTGAAAAGAAGATTCTCTGTCGCCAGTAGTAGAAATCAATGAAGAGGAGGAAGAAGAGATTGAGGATATGATTGAAGAGGATGGCAGTGACAAACATTTTTTAACGGCGGGCCTCGGATTCGGGGCATGTCGGGAATACTGATCGTTTTGAGTTGGAATTGTAGAGGGCTGGGGAACCCCGCTATAATTCCTTATTTACGTGAACTGGTTAGAGTTCACAAGCCTGATGTACTTTTCCTTTCTGAGATGCTTACGCGTTCTAATAAGATTGAAGAAGTGCATGTTTTTTACGCGTTCTAAATCGTTATTTCAGTTAATTGTTTGGGACGAAGTGGAGGGTTAGGTTTATTTTAGAACGCGTCTTCTAATTGTGCTATTTTTAATTACTCCTCAAATCATAATGATATCTCTGTGACGGATGAGGCTGGAGATTGGAGGATTACAGGAATATATGATTTTTTGGAAAGGACTCGACGTCGACTTTCTTGGAATATGCTGCGTAATCTGTCTAACTTGAAATGCCAAACCGTGGGTAACAATTGGTGATTCCAAAAATCTTCTCTCTGATAGTGACAAAAAAAGGGGTGGCCCTTACCCAAAGTGGTTGTATCAAGGCTATCGTGAATCGGTACTTGATTGTAATCTCTCAGACGTTCCCATGACGGGCCATCCATAAACCTGGTGGAGGGGTTCAGGCAATTCTCTTATTGAAGAAAGGCTTGACAGGGCCTTGGCTAATGCTGATTGGTATTCATGTTTTCCAAGGGCTCGTCTGGACAACTTGGTCTCACCGATTTCTGATCATACTCCAATCCTTTTGGTTTCTCAACCTAGAGTTGTAGCTAGACAAGTACGCTCGTTTAAATTCGAAAACAAGTAGCTTAAAGAACCGGACATCAGACGGGTTGTAAGTAATAGTTGGCGGGGGTTTGGTGATTTTAATTAACATGTTGAATAGGCTCAAAGAAACGACGGATGTCTTGAGCCAGTGGGGGAAACATGTGGCTACGGCCTAGCATCGTAACAAGCAGGATCTTGAACTCGAAATCAAGTCTCTTCAGGGGCCGTACAATTCAATTTCTCATGACCCTCTTATTGAAGCTAAAAAGGAACTTGCTGACTTACTTATTCTGGAGGAAAAACATTGGTGGCAATGTGCTAAAGCTCCTTGGTTGATTGGTGGTGTCCTCAACACCTGGTTTTTTCATTAAATGGCTACCTCTAGAAAGAAGAAAAAATAGATTTCCGGTTTATTTAATGATAGAGAAGTATGGGTTGCGGATAAAGAGGGAATTGAACAAGTGGTCCTCAATTATTTCTGTGAATTTTTCACGACATCAAAAAGCATTCAGAATATCGAAATGGTGGTCCACAATGTTAAAAGCTACATCACGGCTGATGATAACAGGATGATAACGGTGGCTTTTGATCCCGAGGAATTTAAAACAGCAGTACTACAGATGCACAAGGATAAATCGCCAGGCCAGTACGGATTTAACCCTGCCTTCTACAAAAAAATCCAGAGCATTGTAGGGTCGGACGTTGTGGCTTCGTGTGTACAGTGGATAGATAACGAGTCCTTCCCCACCAAATTTGAATGAGACTAATGTTTTATGAATTAATGGCTTAGAGGTTCAAGATCCACTACCCACTTACTCATAGATCCAAACAAAAAAGAAAATAACTCCTAGGTCCAAAATCCTACCTATAATACCAATAATACCCCCACATTAAATTCTCATTTTCCTCTACATAATCAACCGGTCCCTCCCACTCTCTCACAATTATCTTCTCTTTCTCTCTCTAACTTCTCACCTCTCTCCCAAACACACACGACCACCGCCTGTGACCGCCGCCACCGTCAATCGCAACAAATACACAACACCACCAGCAGCGCTGCGCCATAGCTCCGTCGTCAAAGCAGAAACCTAACCATAGGCTGCGAACTCGATGAGTTGCAGAGCTCCTGCATGACGACGTCCGACGGTGGAGATGCGACTCAACAAACCAGCCACAGTGAAAACGTGATTTTGAAGATTTTGCAGATTTTGAGATTTTTGCAGAGTTGAGATTTTGAAGATTTTGAAAGTTGTTTTAGATTTGGGATTTTGCAGATTTTGAAGTTGTCTTTTAGATTTGGGATTTTAGATTTATAGATTTGTCCTGTATTTTTAAGATTTCTACAAATTCAAAAAATTCTGGATCTGAGCGTGATTTTTGAAGATTTTTACAGATTTGTATTTTAAATCGGGGCGGCGACGGGGCGACATCGTTGTGTTTGGCTTGAGTCGAAGGCATGTAATTTTTTTTTGTGTTATGTTTTGAGTGTTAGTGTTTTGCTGAAAATCGAAAGCAAATTAGTGTTTTGTAATGGTGAGTGGTGAATGATGGAAAATATATTATTTGATCTCCATCATAAATATTTGTTGGTTGGTTGGAATTAGTAATTTGGGTTAGCAGCAGGAGCTATTGAGTCTCACTTTTCAATCCAATGTTAGTGGTGTAATTGGTCCAAACACAAGACTGAAATTTACAGATTTGTGGTTTTTTAATTTGTTTTTATTTTTATTTTACAGATCTATTGTATTTTTTGAAATTTTACCGATCTGAAATTTGGTGAATGGGGGAGGAAGAAGATGAGTAGGATCTGAATTTTGGAGATGCATAGGTTCATCAATTTGATGCATATGTGCATGAAATAAAATTGTAAGATTGAATTATGTAGATGTGGATAGAATTATGTGGATATGTAAATTGTAATTTACAAATCTATGGTATTTTTTTTAAAATATTTTTTTACAGTTATGTGGTATTTGCTATTTCAAATAGCTAAGAATTTTTCCCCATTAAATGTTCATGGTAAATGACCATTACATATATTTATAATTTATTGAATAAATGTTAACAATCCATTACAACTTCGACATTTTTTGATGAAACAATCAGTGTCAAAGCTAACTGTATTTGGGATCTTGTCTCGGTTCAAACCAGTCCATTTAACTTACATTTCATTCTTCTATATTACATAAACACATAAATAATGCATTGATATACACATGTGGCTATTGTTCCTTTCAAAAGTAAACAATCAAAGATATTTCCATATACATATATCTACCTTTTTTCATACTTTCGATGAAATTAACACCTAAATTACATTGAATGAGCTTCCCAAACTTAACATGTAACCTAAATCAAAATTACATAATTAAACAGAAAATTCTCCAGAAAATCCAACCTAAAATTTCTGAATTAACTGCTCATTCAGGATTGAGGAAACATTGTATTTTAATAGAGAATTATGCTCAAATTTAATTACTTAATTCAGTCATTCAAATCTAAATTTCAAATTCGTTTTTTGCTTCGGTACATGTTTTAATTGCTATAGACGTACATGGAGGGAGAACACGTTTTAAAAAATGAACACATTTTCGTCCAAATTTCAACATGCATATATGCATGAATCGTGCATAAGTTCATCAATTGATGAACATATGCATCTCCAAATTCAAATCCGGACTCCACCATCCTCTCAAAATTTCCAGATTTTTTTGGGTTGCTGTTGGGTCATCCACTTCTAAAATACCAAAAACTACAGCAGTCTAAGAAAAACTCCACTCACCTTCATAATCGCAACATGCATATTCGCATGAAATCATGCATAAGTTCATCAATTGATGAACCTATACATATCCAATTTCAAATTCAGATCCCACCATCCTTCATTTTCAAAAAAATCAGATCTAGATCTCACCATCCCCATCCTCAAAAATTCAAATCCAAATCCCAAAAATTCCAGATATTGAACACTTATTTCTAAAGATTCTGAATTTTGTAAAGAAATAGAACTATACGGATTAATAAGAACAACTCACCTTCTGAACATGACTCAAAAATCATAACAAAACGCGAACATGAACGACAAACATGAACAATAAACAATAGATCCCATCTTTTGAACATGATTAAAAAATTATAAAAAATGAACAATAAAAATATCAACATGAACAGATCGACGCTCTCCGTCGGAAAACATCTTCATCTTCGTCGGGGAGCCCGACTTTTGGGTTGCTGTAAGGTCCCGCCGTTGCGCCGAGAGCCATCTGACGGGGAGATCGACACGGGAGCCGTCGACTTTTTCTCCTATTTTTCACCCTTTTTTTTCTGGGTTGTGTTTTTGGTTAGTTTTGTTTTTGATTTTAGAAATCAAGCAGTTGTTTAATGTGAAATGTAGTGTTGCAGGCGGCATGTTGCAGCTTTTTGGGAAGAGTGTCACTTTTCAAACAGTAATTATGGCAGATTTTGAAAAATCAATGCTGAGTAAAATAAGGGGAGGGGTAATAAAGATATTCTATAACCCGATTTGGACCTATTAGTATTGAATGAAATATATTGGACCTCTTAGTTATAATCCGTACTAAAATGGATCTCCTAATTACACTCATGTTTTATTGATCCCAAAGAATGAGAATCTGAAATTGAGGAAAGAACTCCGTACCATATCTTTGTGCTAAGTATACAAAATTGTGTCAAAAGTTCTTTGTAACCATTTGAAGAAGGTTAATCCGAATCTAGTGGATGAGTCTCAATTGTCATTTTTATCAGAGAGGCTTATTCAAGACAACGTCTTAATCACTTTTGAAACACTCCATTAGATGAAGAACAAGAGAAGGGGAAAGAAGGGTGACGTTGCTCTTAAAATTGACATCTCCAAAGCATATGATCGTGTAGATTGGAGATTTATGAGTAGTATTCTTCGTAAGATGGTTTCAGTGAGAAATAGATTGCATGTGTGTTTGTTCGGTCTTGTATTCCTTCGTTGTTAATGCTGGGTTAGTGGGACCTATTCGCCTAGGACGAGGCCTTCGCCAAGGTAACCCGCTATCCCCATATTTGTTTATTTTATGTGCCGAGGGGCTTTCTAGCATGTTGAAGTGTGCAAACAGGAGAGGACAATTACATGGGTGTACGGTTGTTCTGTTGGAATTTAGAGGCACGTAAACACGTAATACATGCGCAGCGGAATTAAACATTTCATGAACAACAAACATATAATTGCATAATTAAATACGTGTAAACATAAAGAGAAACCTTACAGTAAATCGTACGCATATTTCTCTACTATGGTTTCCAAGTAATCCCCAATCACGTACTTGCACGGATTCGCCAACGTTGAATCCCAAGATGAATTTGCTAGGAAAATTCTAACTCAAGATCTTATGAAGAGAATAATGAATTAACGTTGTTTGTGAATTCACAAGAGCTCATATATATAGGGAAGACCCAACTTAAATCTTAAGCTAACCCGATTAGGAAATAAAATCCCTAATCTTATAAAATAAATCTCTTAGATTTATTTCTCATATATAAAATCTCTACGGATTTAATTCCCATGTATATGAAATCTTTACGGATTTTATTCCATATATATTAAATCCTATAATAATATTCCATATATTATTATTGGGAATTCTATTTAATTAAATCCAATTTAATTAAACATTAATAATAATAATTTTAAATTAATCTATTATTAATTAATTCTTCATAAATTAAATATTAAATCCAATTTAACATTTAATCAACCAACTATAATCCATAAAAGGAATTACTTGTTGTGTGACCCCTAGGCCATTATATATCGAGCGATTAGTCAAACTAACAGTCTTAATTGAACCCTAGACAATAAATCAGACATTCTCAATATATGAGGTACGTTGCGAGAAACATGCAACTACCTCTAACTGAAACATGGACTATTACGATTTCCTCCTTTCATTAGCGAATATTCGATTAAGTCTTGAACATGATGAAGTGTCCATTCAAATAACTTAATCATATTATCTCTAATCACTAATTGAACATGTATGTCACACTTAGCCACAAAGTCTAAGTTGACGTGCATCGGTCGATGACTTTGATCAAATTATGATGAGAAGATGAGTATTCTCTCTAAATCCACATTGAGGAATGAATCTTATTCTTGGCTCAACTACCACGCACATGCACTTCGTGATGAACTCAATCCAAGCCATATCTACCCATAGACGGGTGCAAGCGTCGTTCATGGTCAAAGTTCATCACTCCACACATGTCGTGCGTATTGACCTCAAGTCAAAGGAGTATCGCATCGCTCCCACTAACCGAGACAATCGTAGACACATATAGTGAAAATACATCAAACGGTTTCTCAGATTGGTATACCCTCTAAGGTATTTATGCATCCATCATGAGATACCTAATATCTCGTAGTAAGTGAGATCTTACTACACTCTCTAAGAGTATGATGCAGATCGCACACAAATCTCCATTGCATCATCACTATCTCATTCTTGATGATCCTTGATCGGGGCTATTTGAGAATCATACTTAAGTCATCTGAGTTCTCACAACCTCAATGACAACAATGACTCATGGGAACACTTGTACGAATAAATGCAAAAATTAAACATAATATTTAAACAAGTGTATTGCCATTCATTAATATTAAATGAACTATAATTATAAATCAAACTGAATATCATCGAGTATTATGTCCTTGCAATAGATTGTCTCTAGGACACTAACACTAACACGTTCGTAGGGCTCCGGCTGTGTCTCATCTCCTATTCACTTATGATTGTTTGTTATTTTGTCAAGCAACGGAGGCTGAGTGTCACGTTCTGAAATCTATGCTTAATACTTATGAACGTGCCTCAGGTCAGGCTATCAACTATTCTAAATCGGGGGTAATGTTTAGCACAAACGTGTCCCAGGATGTGAGAGACTCTAAAAGGTATACTGGGAGTGGCGACGAGTTTGAATACTGGTAGATATATTGGTCCACCTTCACTTATTGGGAGTAGCAAATCTGAGATCTTTCGTTTCATTACGGACCGGCTATGGACGAAATTGCAAGGGTAGCGAAGTAAAAAAATCTCTAAGGCAGGGAAGGAAATATTGATTAAGGCAGCTGCACATCCCAGATTATTGCATGAGTATCTTTTTGTTACCCCCTTCGCTACTTGATGGCTTACATAAAATGATGAATACTTATTGGTGGGGACATGGAACAGACCCTAAGAAAGGAGTTAAATGGAAGTCATGGGACAAACTTTGTTCGGCTAAGGAGGATCGGGGTATGAGATTTCGAAATCTCCATCTTTTTAATGTGGCGTTGTTGGGAAAATTGGGTTGGAGGCTGATCAAAAATCCATCGTCCCTCATTAATCGAATCCTGAAGGCTAAGTATTTCCCTTCAAATTTTTTTTAATGCATCTATTGGTCACAATTCGAGTTTTACATGGCGAAGTATTCATAGTGCTCGTGACTTAGTTCGTCGTGGTAAGCGATGGAAGATAGGTGAAGGAGATGCAGTGAACTTTTGGAGTGACCCATGGATAGATGATGACGATTGTTTCTTTATTAATACTCCACCGGTTGCATCCTTCGAAGACATGGTCATTAAAGATTTTTACTCTCCAGGCACTAGGGATTGGGATGTGGATTTAATTAGAGAGGTATTTTCGGAAGAGGAAAGTGTCCGTATTTTGAGGAATACTCCTGGTCCCCAAGGTACGACGGACAAACAAATTTGGCATTATGGTTCGAGAGGCATTTTACACAGTCAAAACGACTTATTAATTGGCCATTCGACTGGTTTCTGACAATGGAGCTGTGAATCGTCCGGCGTGGAAGACCTTGTGGGGATTTAAGATCTCTCCTAGAATTAAAGCATTCTATTAGAGGTTGTGTAGGGGTTTTTTGGCAGTAAAGATGAAATTGGTATCCGGGTACCGGTACTAGATGCCCATTCCGCGATAAACCGGGTATGGTGGAGTCTTTGTGGCATGTTTTTGTCGATTGCGACTACGCTCGCAACTTCTGGAGATCTATTATGTTATGGAGCAAGCTAGACGACCTTTTTTATCATGTGAATGATGCCCAGGATTTCTTTATACGTGTGGTCGAGAAGTTTAACAAGGAAGATCAAGTGGAGAAAATTATGGCAACTACGTGGGCGTTGTGGAGAAATCGTAATATGGCAGCGTGGGAAGGAAATCAAGTCACCCCTGCTCAGACGATTCATAATGGGGCTTGGGCTATAACTGAATGGAAACATGTTAGAATAAAACTGGTTTCTACTTTAGGACGTGAAGTATGCAAATTGTGGCACAAACCGCCAGTGGGATCTATTAAGATTAATGTTGATGTGGGTTTTCATGAAGCATCTGTTCCGGCGAGCTTAGGTATGATTGTGAGAAACGAACAAGGTTGTTGTCTCGAATGCGGGCTGATAGTACGTGATGGTCTGCTACGGGTCGATGAGGGGGAAGCATGGGGGTGTTGGAGGTTCTCTGATGGGCTGCTGCAAAGAATTATCAGTCCGTCATCATCGAGTCGGATGCAAATAGGGTAGTTGAGGCGATCTCTAGTACGAAACCGGATGAGTCGACGTTTGGTGATTTCATTGTTGCTAGTCGTCGAATTCTGAGGGATTATTCGGGTTTTTCAGTTAGATGGGTTAATCGGAATGCCATTCAGGTGCCACATTCTCTTGTCAAGGCCGCTTGTAATTTTAGCGGTTCTTATTATTGGATCGAGCCTCCGACTTTTGTGGAAGGCCTCTATGATATTTGTTCTTGTTGTTAGTAACTTTGCTGGGTTTCGTAAAAAAAAATCCACATATTAAATCTATTGATAATTGCACACATGTGATTTATCCTTTACACGAGACTCTCGATGCTATTAGTCCTATGCCAATTCCGCCATCTTTTTATTAAAAGTGATTCTTAAAAAATTCTTGATGTTTAAGTTTTATGTTAAGAATCAAAATTGTGAATGATATTTAATTTTATGAATAAATATTATATGAATCAAGTGATGGCTAATGCTTTGCCGATTTTTTATTTTTTATTTTTAAAATTTGTGTTTAATTTAATTGAATTGGTTTTGAACAAGAAATTTTACAACTTTCTCGATTTTAGGCTTATACACTCTTTTTGATGTGTCCCAGTATTTCTTATAATTAAAATTACTTTGTTTGGCATTATTGGTTCAACAAGACAATAAATTTCCTCTCACTCTGTTGTGGGCTTGTGGCTCTTGATTTTTGAAATTAAGACTTTTACATCTATGAAATTGTTTATATAGTTAGGGGATGAAATCTGAATAGCAGTTAAACCGAGTTTGTCTTGCTTTGTGAATGGATAACACTATAATTTGTGCTCAAAGGCTGGTGCATTTAATGGAGGAGTTTTATCAATTCAGGGTCTGAAATATGGTAAAGCTATCAATTTAAGGCATGAAAGATTTTTTCTATCGATTCAAGGCCCGGAAGATAGAAAACTATCAATCCAGGGCCTGAAAGATAAAAACTATCAATTCGAGGCTTATAAATTTTAAGGTCATGTTTGACACTAAAACCTTAAACCCTGAACATTAAACCCTAAACGATGAACCCTAAACCTTGAACCATGAACCCTAAACCCCTTGAACTGTAAACCTTGAACCGTAAACCCTAAAAATTGAAAAAAAAAGAACATGAATAAGGATATGAAATATAAGTGTCAAACATGACCTTAAAATGTGTGAGACTCAAATTGATAGTTTTTATCTTTTAGACCCTGAATCGATAGTTTTCTATCTTCTAGGCCTTGAATCGATAGAAAAAATCTTTAAGGCCTTAAATTTGACATTTCTCCTAATGAATACTTTTGTTACTTCTGATTGATTGGCTTATTTAATACGGCTAAATAGTATGTGTTTCACCTTGTGTAAAATTAGCTTCAAATTTTTTTACATAAATCTATGTGAAAGTTTTTATATTGAGTTTTTTTTTTCCTGAAAATTTCAATGGAAAATGACTGATATTACTAAGAGAGAATTTACTGAGCTTGCTCTTGATGACAATAACTATCTCACAACATGAGCAGTTAGGTCATCTAGAATAAAACATGATATGTCGGATTTTGTCTAAATTCTATTATAGCATGAGTTCACTTCTAAGGCATTTAATGTTTATTGTATGATATTAAGAATTAAAGTGAAGCATTTAATGTTTACATCCAGCCTAAAAAGTATAATTGAGTCATGTATTAAATTAATTGCCAAGTCATTATTGCCAAATTCAAGTTTATCTATTTCATGATTGGGCATGAAATTTTACATGGTGCTATGTTAATTCAAATCCGACCCACTGCATATCATGAATATCCCTTTTTTATAATTAGTGCATAAGAACTAAACATTTTCCATCTGCAAATATTTGATTATGCAATATTTCAATTCACGACCCAGTTGACTGATTGCACATTTGATGAAGATCATTTCTCGGCATTAGGGAGAGATAAGAATTTAAAATTCAATGAATGCCGAAAAATTTCGTGGAATATAAAAGATCTTAAATATTTAAATCCACGCACCAGTCAAAGCGAGCTGGAAGTTCAAAAGATAATTAACTTGCAATATTAATTAATATCTTTTTCCTTGAAGTAAGAACAACTCAACATTATTATGTATATCGGAAACTAATTCCACTTGAAAGATTTGGTATGATAAAACTTCCGAGCCAACCAAGGGGACAAATCACGCAAGACGTATTTGCACACGATTCTCTGTATTAAATCTTAGCAATTGTCATGTAACTAATAATATTGCCCAAAACACAAAGTATTGAATCGCATTGATTCTCTACCCAACATGAATCAAAGCAATAATTAATAATTACACATGATCCTATTTAAGGGACAAAGATTAAGAAATAACGAACCATTGAGGTCTAATTCTTCCACATTCAGTACTGAAGAATTTATCCTCGTTGTAGGTCCTATTCAGCGCATCATAATGCACTAGTACAATCTCTTGGTCAAGATAAGCCAATCTGAGACTTACACTTCAACCTTTCAAGATGGATTGTTCATTTTCATCTAGGTTGTGAATTTGTACTTATTTACAAGGAACTGTTAATGTGATATTTGTGATCTGGTATCACCACATTAACTACATTGTAACTCGTACTATTTATTGAACAGATATGTAGTAAATATATATAACATTCAATCATATTTAAAGCAACAATGATAAATAATTTATTTCAGTAAATAAGACAGAAATTCAGTTTGGTTATACAAAGTAAAAGCATACTTTCCAGTATAACCCCAACATATGGGGAGGGCGTGAAATGTAGGGTTTTCCTAACTACTTTGTCGAAAGCTGCTCAACAATGGTTTAGCCAGTTGGGCCAGAATAGTATACGTGCCAGATGTTACTGCATCAGTTTGCTAGTGCCAGGAGGCAACCGAGGGCAACCCTGGCTCTTTTCAACATGAAGCAGAGGGAGAACGAAAGTTTGAGAGAATTTCTGAAGCGTGTCAACCAGGCCGCCTGGAGGTTCCTACATCTACTCTTGAGATTAAGATCAATGCTCTGACTAACGGACTGCGAGATGGGGACCTATTATCATCTCTTGCCAAGAAACTTGAGACGTCCTTCGATGATCTACTGAATAGGGCTGAGAAGTATGTCACTCTGGAGGAGATCAAGAAGGCCAAGAAGGCTGAGACCAAATCAACACACAATGATAAAAAAAAAAGAGAATCAGATTCTAGGAGAAGTAGGAATGAGAGTAAGACTGAATCCAGGACGGAGACCAGGGCGGAGTCAACACGTACATATGGAGGCGGACCTTGACCTAGGTTTGAGAAATACACTCCCTTGAGGATCCAGACAGCAGAAGTTCTGGAGGTGGCAGGAGACCTCCGTGAAATGAATTCTCCATGGTCCAGAGCGAGAGGACCATTGAAGCCAAAGTCTGATAGGTTTTGTCGCTTTCATAACGATTATGGCCATGACACTAACCAATTCTTCCATTTGAAGGATGAGATTGAGAGTTTGATCCAGATAGGTAATTTGAAGGAGTTCGTTTACAGAGACGGACAGAGCTCTCGAGGTAGTAAGAGGAGGGAGTAAGAGGAAAAGCGGATGATCGAGATAAGAGGAGGAAGGTGGAAGCTGAAATACCTCCAACGCATAGAAGAGGGACCTGATTCAGATAATAGTTGGAGGTCAAACTGTTGGCGACTCCTTCCGAGCTCGGAAGAAAAACGTTTGTGAGCTGGAGACAGGTCGAGGGAAGGAAATGATGGAAATGAAGGAAGTAGGAAGAGTAGAGTCAACTCCACGAATCTCATTTGGCCCCGAAGATGGAGGGGGATTGAGGGAACCTCATACTGATGCTTTGATAATCACAACTGACATTGCAGGATATGATGTGGCCAGGATCTTTGTGGATACATGAAGCTCAGCGGATATCATGACGTGGGATTGCTACAAGAGAATGGAGCTGAATGCAAAGTTACGACCTATGGAGACATCTCTATGGTTTTACAAGAGGTGCTAACTACAAGTGGGACTGGGGGAGCATCCTAGAAGGAGGGTCCTGATGGTGAATTTTCTCATTGTTCAATCACCTGCATCGTACAATGTGATCTTTGGGAGACTGATGTTGAATGCCTTTCAAGCAGTGGTGTCCACTTACCACATAAAGATGAAGTTCCCAGTAGGAGAGGAAGTAGGAGAGGTCAGTGGAGATCAAACCTTGGCAAGGAAATGCTATGTTGAAGCCGTACAAGTGGCGGATAAGAATGTACATGACGAGTTGAAAAGGACAAATGAGATGATCCTGAGGTGAAAAAAACAAGGTTACTGGAGGAGAGAGAGTCTTCAAAGATGCAGGCCGTGGAGGAGTTGATGGCAATTAAGCTATACCCATGGAAGGTAGGGTATACCACTAGAGTTGGGACATAGATGAGTGAAGGATTGACCAAGAAACTGATTGAGGTCTTGAGGAGGAATGCAGATGTTTTCGCCTTCTCAACTGAGGACATGACAGGGATTCCCCAGGATGTGGCTATGCATTACCTCAATATAAACCGAGGAGCAAAATCGGTGAAATAGAGACTAAGACATTTTGGACAGGAGAAAGATGAGATTATCAAGGAGGAGGTTAGGAAGTTGTTGAAAGCTGGACACATTGAACCAATGGACTTCCCTGAATGGTTGGCAAATGTTGTGTTGGTTTCAAAAGGGGCAGGAAAGTGGAGGATGTGCATTGACTTCAGGGAACCGAACAAAGCATGCCTGAAGGACCACTACCCTTTGCCGCTGATTGACCAGCTCGTGGATTCAACCTCTGGATTTGAGTTGCTGAGCATGATGGATGCATACATAGGATAACACCAAATATTGTTGTAATTTCCTGGAGGTAAGCCTAAGGTCAATTTTATCGTGTGGTACTTTTGCGTATGTTAGGATGCCTTTTGGATTCATTAATACAGGAGTCACTTATCAACGGATGGTTGGTAAGATGTTCCATAAATTGTTGAGATGGAATATGGAGGTTTACATAGATGATATGTTGGTTAAGAGTGTGAAGGTCGAGGGACATATAGAGGACTTGGAGGAAACCTTTGGTGTAATCCGAGCGAATGGAATGAAACTCAACCCAGCGAAGTATTCGTTTGTGTGAGGTCGGGAAAGTTCCTGGGATACATGGTGACGCAAAGGGGAATTGAGGTTAACCCCACAAAGGTCCAAGCAGTGCTAGATATGCAGCCCTCTACCAACATTAGAGAGCTGCAGAGACTGAATGGGAGGATTGCGGTGTTGAGTAGATTTATCTCCAAGTCCACATAGAAGAGTCTTCACTTTTTCAGGGTGCTAAGAAAGGAAACGAGGTTCTCCTTGGATGAGGAATGCCAAAAGGCGTTTGAGAGTCTGAAGGAGCACTTAGCTCAACTACCTCAGTTGACTAAGCCGGTGGTGGGAGATATTCTATACCTCTATTTTTCAGTGGGAGAGAACTCTCTCAGTTTAGTATTGATCACGGAAGAGGGATCATCCCACAAACCAATCTATTAAGTGAGTAGGGTGATCCTGGGAGCTAAAGTCAGATATTCTGAAATAGAGAAGGCAGCATTGGCCATCATGGTCACGACGAGGAGGCTAAGGCCTTATTTTCTTTAGCATAATATAAATATTCGAACTAACTATCCCCTTAAACAGGTGTTAGGTCGATCTAATTTATCAGAAAGGATGGTCAAATGGGCTGTAGAACTTGGAAAATACGAGGTGGACTTTTCACCTAGGAGAGCAATCAAGGCACAAGCTACCCTTGTCTGATGGAGTGGCAGGTTTATGCAGATGATTTAGTTGCAATAACTGGTTGTGGTGCAAGTATACTAATCATAGTTCCCTGCGGAGGAGAGTTGCAATTTGCAGCCCGGTTCAAGTTTCATACCTTGAATAATGCAGCTGAGTATGAAGCCCTGATCCGAGGAGTAGAAATGGTAGGAGAGATGGGAGGCCAACGGGTAATCATTTGCACAGATTCTCAGTTGGTGGCCCAGCAAGTGAAAGGAGAATACTTAGCAAAAGACGAGGGGATGATATTGTATCTGGAAAGAGTAGCAGAGGTGATAAAAAAATTTCAGACTTTCGAGGTAAGACAGATACCTCGAGATGAGAATGTGAGGGCTAATAGTTTGTCAAAGCTGGCTAGTTCGGTGGCCATGGAAGGAGGAACCACAATCACGATCCTGAGTGCAGAAAGAGAAGCAATCCTACCTTTGGTTGAGGCCATTGAGGAGGAAAATGATTGGAGAACTGAGATTCGAGAAGGCCTTAGCTGGGGAGGATCCTCCCCAAGGACGGAGAAAAGGGCAGAGTTAGAGAGCACGATTCTGCATAATCGCAGGATACTTGTACAAATGTTCATTCACGCAACCATACTTGAGATGCTTTCCCGTGAATGATGGGGAGTACATACTGAGGGAAATACATGAAGGATGCTGTGCATATCACACAAGTTTTTGATCGATAACTAGGAAGGCCTGGAGGACAGGATACTTTTGGCCAACCATGGTCAGAGATACAAAGGAGTTGCTGAAAAAATGCGAGAAATGCTAGAACCATGGCCCTCTAATCCACTTACCTGCAGAGGAGACGGGAGCCATGCATACGCCATGTACGTTCGCCAGTTGGGGGACCGACTTGGTGGGCTCCTTTCATAAGGCAGCAGGACAAAGAAAATTCCTTATAGTAGCTATTGATTACTTCAGCAAATGGGTAGAGGTCGTTCCCTTGGCTAAGATTGAATTGAGAACCTTTTGACTAAGGTCTTGAGAAATTGAGGCCCTTAATGGGTGTTGAATTGAGAACCTTTTGATTAAGGTCTGGAGAAATTAAGACCCTTAATGGGTGTCGAAATGAGAACATTTTGATTAAGGTCTGGAGAAATTAATGCCCTTGAGAAATTATGGTCTTGAGAAATTAAGGTCCTTAATGGGTGTCGAATTGAGAATCTTTTGATTAAGCTCTGGAGAAATTAACACCCTTAATGGGTGTCGAATTGAGAACCTTTTTAATAAGCTCTAGAGAAATTAACGCCCTTGAAGGGTGTCGGATTGAGTACTTTTTTATTAAGGTCTTGAGAATTAAGGTTAATGGGTGTCGAATTGAGAACCTTTTGATTAAGGTTTGGAGAAATTAAGACCATTAATGGGTGTCAAATTGAGAACCTTTTGATTAAGGTCTTGAGAAATTAAGGCCCTTAATGGGTGTCGAATTGAGAACTTTTTGATTAAGGTCTTGAGAAATTAAAGCCCTTAATGGGTGTTGAATTGAGAACCTTTTGATTAAGGTCTTGAGAAATTAAGGCCATTAATGGGTGTCGAATTGAGAACCTTTTGATTAAGGTCTGAGAAAATAAGGCCTTTGAAGGGTGTCGAATTGAGAACCTTTTGATTAAGTGTTAGTGTCGTAGAGACAATCCTTTGTAAGGACATAATAATCAGATAATATTCAGTATTGGTTTAATATTATTATTTTTTTAAAATTAAATGTATGACGTTACACTCATTAGAATATTATGTTTGATTGTTTGCATTTATTCTTATATGTGTTCCCTTGAGTCACTGCTGTCATTGAGTGAGTGAGAACTCAGATGACTTAAGCATGATTCTTAAATAGCCTCAATCGAGGATCATCAAGAAAGGGATATTGATGATACAATGGAGATTGGTGTGCTATCTGCATCATACTTGTTGTGATCGGTTACACACCTTCCCACCTCATGCTCGCTGAATGAACACGTGGACAAATAAACGGTCAAAATGCCACCTCATCAGACAGATGTACCCCGACCTGGCGAACAAACCTGCTCGCCAGATAGGCGAGCAAGTCAGCAAATAGATTGGTCGATCACATGTACTCGCCTACGAGTTCATCCAACACACAGAGATATCCTGCTCGCCCAAGCGAGCAAAAAGACAAGATAAAGTCAAACCTGCTCATCTTTGAAGGCAAGCAGGAAGTGCTATCTAAAGCTTTTGATCTGCGGTCATGTTACTCAGACAAGCAGAATGTTTAGGCGAGGGCAAATACAATTTTACTATTGCCAGAATCAAGCCACCTTCTAAACCAATACCACTTGGATGACAAATCAGAAGCCTCACAAGTAGGCAAAGACAAGTGTCCACCAAAGAAACGTCGTAGGAGACGTGGCAATCCCACACACACTCACTTGCGTGATAAGAAATCGACAGCTCATACTTACGGGGCGGCACATGCTTGTCCCAAACCTTATAAATAGGCCCTCTCAGATCATTAATAGGGTTCAGAAATTAGAAGAAAAAACAACACTAGCCATATCTATTCACAACCTCATATGTAACTTTTGCTCGTCACAAGTACTTTATACTCGACGCAGATCTCATACAATAAGTAATATAACCCTGGCTTGGTTCGCCCCCAAAAGTAGTCAGTTAAGACGAACTGGGTCATCAAATCATCTTTGTCATATTACGTCACGTCCTGTTCGCCTCATGTGTGCCCAACGTTCTGACACGTAAACATCTTGTTTGTTAAGTCATCACACTTATTGCCACATCATATTTTCCACGTCATACAACTTGCAACAATTGGCGCTAGAAGGAGGGTCTGCCTCAATTTAAAAATACTCAAACTGAGAGGTCAGGACAGAGTCGACCTCAAATTCCGGAGGAAATCCAAATCCAACCTCAGGAAGGTCAACCTCGACTAGTGACCCATTTGAAAGATATCGCTGATGATCCAGCCGCCACCGCCAAGGCTATTAATTTTCTCTTAAACGCCCAAAAAGAAAGAATCGATAAAGAATTGATTAATCAAAAAGCCCAAATGGTGAACACTCGCATATTCTTGATAGGGAGCAGGTCAAAGAGAGGGCGGACATAAAGCAAGCCGAGAAAGTAGCTAACAGTACATCTGACAATGAATAGCCCCAGGGTTCCAGACGATCGGCGTTTGAGCGACTGAGAGTGCTAGCAAAAGACCGACTCGTGGACAATAGGCGCCCAGTTCAAGGAAAGGAACCACAGGCAAATATGATGGCCAAATTGGCTCCTCATATTCATTTCCACAAGGAGAGGCATCCAGACCCCGAAAAGTCGGTTGGCACCAAGTTATCCATTCATCATCGGAGGAATAGTCCTGAGCGACCTCGGAAGGGGGGACTGCCCTGCCATGTGGTGGGATTATCTAACACCATGAGAATGACCCCTTGGGTCCTCATGACGGAATCCTGCCTCATTCCGGGTCGGTCAGCACCACTAAGTTTGTTGAAATGCAGAAAGAAATTGAGAGTTTACAAGCTGATTTAGCTGCCACTAAGGGGGTTCCAAGGGCGGGCACAATCCCGTGCTCTCCGCTCGCCCCGACGATTATGACGGCTAAAATACAAGAAAAGGTGGCAAAAAATAGACCACCCATCCCAATGTTCGATGTGGAGTCCGACCCGCATGTTCACCTCAGCAAATATACAGACTTTATGATCGCTATGGGGCAACCGATGCGACATAATCCCGATCTTTCCCCATGACCCTAGGTGATAGAACGCACAAATGGTTCTCAACTTTGCCCGCCACTTCCATCACATCTTTCACTCAACTAGGACAAAAATTCTTATCTCACTTTTCATCCATGTGTGCTCAACAGTCCCCAAAACACCGGCTTGCACATTTTTCTCAATTAAAAGGTGAAACAGATCGGGCGTATGTAGAAAGGTTCGACCGATGTCTGTATGATGGAGCTCTAGTAGAAGAAGATGCCAAGGTCCTCACGGTGGTCGGAGGTTTAACTCTAAATACAGATATGTGGAAAGCGATGCACTAGGATTGGCCGAACACATATGCCGAATTCCGTAAGCGAGCAACCAAGATCATAACAATGCAAGACCTACTCGCTCAATCGTGAGCAAGCCAAGAGACGGCGACCAAAAAGGAAGTGGCGAGCAGAATGCCAGCAGGTGAAGGGGGATATAAGCCCCCAGGTTCTTTCAAACCTTTTAATGAGGGAACCAAAACCCATGCCTTACAAAGTGTGCTCGGCTCTGCGGAAATCCTGTGTTGGTCCCTGTGTAAACGAGTCTTACACGTGTATGGGGGGGAATACACGTGTTCAGTGTTTTTAAAACTTTTCTTTACTGAGGTCAACTTGGGTCAGGTTGTCCTGATGATTTGGTCCTGAGAAGCACAGATCGCCCTGAGTCAAAGTCTATCTGAAACATTGATCCTGAGTTGCTTTCAGATACCTCAGATAATCCCAACTGATCCTAAGTTTTCAGAGATCCTGAGCTGCTTGGATCAGATAACTAACTTACTGAACCCTCAGAAGAGTAAGTTCAGTTTGGTAACTATCTGTTCTAGCTACTCAGATGTGCAGAATGGTTAGCCCTAAGTTTATACTCGTTTTATGCTTTGTTGAAAAACCTTCCTTTTAATGGAATAGTGATTAGGCTATGATTCAGTTATATGCAGCTTCAGTGGATTGATTCCAACTGAAAATCAGTGAAAATATGCTTTCAATTCAAAGTAATGCAACAGTTAATCAAAGCAAAACAGAAAGCAAATAACACAGCAAGTTATAGTGGTTCAGAGACTCAAGCTCCTACGTCCACTCTCTCTGACTCTTCAGAGAAATTCACTAATCACTTCCTAAGGTTTTCTGACTACCTCTATAGTTTACTAACCTTTCTATTTTGAGCTTTCTGACTATCTCTTTAGTTTACTAACTCAAAACACACACAAGCTTTCTGACTATCCAAGATAGTTTACTCACTTCTTCTCTAGAGCTTTCTGACTACCTCAATGTAGTTTACTAACTCTTTACAACTCCAATCTCACCAACAATAACACTCAAACTACCTTACAAAGGGTTTGGGATTTCTTGGTTGGTTTCCAACTAGGATGAGATATCCTTTACAATAAAGAACAATGCAAAGGCTAGGATATCTCGACTAAGCTTTGGATATATCTTATCAAGCTAGGCTTAGTGGAATGAGCTCTCTTCGATATAAAGCACTTGGGAAATTCTTGGGTTTTTGAGTGCTTCAACTTGCAATAATAAGTTTGAGCTCTTGAGTTGCTTACAAATTTCCCGTGACCTTCAATGTAGATGGTCACAAGTATTTATAGGTAGACACCAAGGTCACTCTTGAAAAACTATCCGTTGGAAGAGATAGCTTCGTGAGTTTCCTCTTATGGTGTGTGATGAACGGCTATATTTAGGGTTTGAAACTCCCTAGCACGTTTTTAGGCAAAACCGCTTTTCATGTAGTGGGTCATCACTTTTTGCGATCGGAACATAGTACTATTGACATGTTTTGTTGACTGTCATTGTCGATGTCGATGGTCGATTTTGACTTTTGACTTTTTGTCTCCGATTAAAGGTAGACAAACTCAACGGCTCTTTTTGGTTACATCTCTGAGTGATATAACCTTAACAACACTTTGTCTTAGTTCCTTTTGTCTGCATGAGAATGTCTTGGGCAATATCTATTTTTCTAAGGAATCGCGTTCTTCTCAGTATTGTATCCTTCAGATAGATATTTTCAGTGCCTCGGAACATTCAGGTTTATACTGAGCATTCAGTACATTAGTGAGTCTTGATAATTCTTGCCTTGATATCCTTGATCTTGATCTTACATCTTACGTGTCTTGAGTCTTACGAGTCTTTAGTGTTTTCACGAGTCTTGATGTCTTGAATCTTCACGGATATCTTGGTGATATCTTGAGTCTTCATCTTTGAGTCTTGATTTCTCGATTTCTCATTGAGTCTTGATATCTCGATTTCTCCTTGAGTCTTGATTTCTCGATTTCTCCTTTGAGTCTTGATTCTCGATTTCTTCTTGAGTCTTGGGTTTCTCAGTTTCATACTAAAACTTCAGAAACTTCAGTTTCATACTGAAGCTTCAGTTTCTTCAGAAACTTACTGAGTCTTCAGAATCTATCCTGATCTATATCTGCTGGCTATACATTGTGTAGATAACATCCTGAATACTCTAAAACTGAATCCTGACTCAACTATCAAGATTATCCTGAACATGTCATACTCAGGGGTTTTGGGATCTAATCAAAATCATTCTTTATTAAATTCATCTCCCAACAATTTCCCCCTTTTTGATGATGCTAAAACCTATCTTGTTACAAAACACTTAACCTATACTCAGGTTTCAGTTTTTCCTATTACAAGATTGGTATATCTCCCAACAATTTTTCAGTAATGAATTTCCCAACAATTTCATCACCAAACAATAAGTCTCCCAACAATTTTCTCAGAGACAACATTCAGGCATATCAAAAGTAAAGACATGTAAATTAAGATAATGAGATATTATCTTTTGAGCATAAATGATAAGGTTTCATTGATGAATGATAGACAGTTACAAATTACAATGAACTTATCTGAAAAACAAAATCAAAAAGACAAAAAGATAAAGGATTACATGAATCTTCTGAGTCTTGATCTTCAGTCTTCTTTTGCTCTTCTGCTCGGGCTCTTCAGTTCTGTTCTTCCACCTCATCAGCAGGCACTTCAAGGTTGAACATTCCATAATATCTTCTCTTCAGCGCATCTCTTTCTTTGATGATATCAGGATTGTTCCCTGTCAGGCCCAACTGAATGGCGTACTGAGCAATCTCCTGAGAAATGACTTTTTCATTCACTAAGCCATTCTCCAGCCTAGGAGGAGGGTACGAGTATGGACCAGGGGCATTTATCTGAACCTTTCCTTCATCCGCAAGATTGATCTAGCTTTGAAGATACTTCGGATAAAAGGTCAAGAGATAGTCAATGAAAGCCTCATTGGGATCTGAGCTCTCCCCTCTCCATTCTCTGAGCACATCATAGTAGAACCAAAAAGTTCTCTTGATTTCTTCCCACGCATCGTTGAACTGGATTGGCATCCACTTGTCAACATGCGGCCATTTCTGTGCTTTTGTGTTCCCTCTCCTCTTGCTTGCAAATTTCTTGAAACCACTCCTTCTCTTCTGCTCTTCTTCCATCTTCTTTCTGATCACGGGCACACCAGAAACAGAAGCAGCAGTTTTCTTAGCTTGCTCAATTTGGAGTGATTTTAGAGCACTTCTGGTATTGAAGACCTTCTTCTGTGGCACTTCCTCAGATTCTTCAATATCCAGGATTAACTTCCTCTGAATTGGCTTAGAAGCCTTAGCTCTTTTGCCCTCAGGCTCTTCAAACGCCACAACCTTTCTTTTGATGGGCAATTCAGCTCCAGCTTGGCTTGTTCCAACTCTTCTACCACCCAGTTTCTCTGCAGCAACTTCTTGCATTGTTTCTTCTGAAGCCTGAGTGTAGACTGGCTTCTCCACCTTTTTGAACTTTAGCTTCTCAGTGGCCTCGACTTCTTTCATGGCTTCAGCAATGATTTTCTTCGCTGCCTCCTTGATAGTCTTGCCTCTCAAAGTATGTTCCAATAACTCTCTCAGATCAGCTCCGGGTCTTTCCCCCTTCTTGGAACCATACTTAGGCAGAAGCCTGGAGAGTGCTGTGTCCATATGATACTGCTCTTTACTGACACTACGCACCTCCCCTGCCAACTGATCCTGCTCCTCTTTGAGCCTCCTTAGGGGGTTCTTCGCCACTGAGAATTCTTCAGACATATGAGCAAATTGGCTGGAGAGAGCTTCCTTGAACATGTCTGTTATTTTGGCCATTAGCATTGAGCTCATCTCCTCAACAGCATTCTTCACCAGCATCTCATTCTTCTCCACCAATTTAGCTTCAAGAATTTTAGTCTGTTCCTGATGCTTCAGCTTCAGCTCTGCACTTATTTCAGCTTTGACCCCTTCCATTTTCTCCTCAATCTTTCCTTCAATGGTGGTCAGCTTCTCAGTCAGAGTGTTCTGAAGTTGCAACAGGTCTGAAGAAGAACTCAAGCTTTCCATCTTCTGACTTTGCTTGGCCAATACCTCCTCCATCTGAGCAACTTTGTTCAGGATTGGCTCAACCTTCTCCAGCTTATCCATCACTGGGGTGAGATCAATCTCATGAGCATATGATATCTGTTGTTTCTCCTGAGCTGGCTGTTCAGCCTGAGTCTCAGTCTGAGCCTGAGCATCAGACTCAGTCTGAGTCTGGAATTCACCCTGAGCTTGGGTGTCCACCTGAGCCTCAGTCTGTATATCAGACATTACAGATTTAAAGATAGGTACTTCAGTAATCCTGACATAATTATTAATAGTGCCAAAAGTTACCTGAAGGCTAACTTCAGTCTGAGGATGTTTCTGAGATTGACTCTCATCATCCCCTTGTTGGTCCCCATCCTGAGATTTGTCTTTGGAGCTCGGGGCACCAACTTTAGCAATCCTCCTCTCAGCAACCTTCCTCTTAACCAACTCATCAAAATCATAAATTTTCATCCTGATCTTGGTTTTTCTGAATCCTGAGAATTCAGTCAAAAAAGTTGTTTCCTCGTTCCACCAGTCTTCGCCTCTGAATGAAGCTATGTTGAGCATTTCCGGAAGAGTCTGGTTGAGGATATAGACAGTTGACCTCAATCTGAAGAAGATGTCTTGGAGGTCAGGGAATGAGCTAAGCTCAGGGTAGCGGTCTAGAATGAACCGTTCCCCCTTGCTTCGCCATTCGGTCTCTTCAGCTTCACCCTTCTTGAGCATCGGGCTCTCAGGTTCAGTAGAAAAGTCTGCTGAAGGATCAAGTAAAAGATCACCCAGGAGCTCATCAATGTTCATCTGCTCCTGAGGCTCAGCAAAATCTGAGGTTTGGGCAGGCAGCTCCTCAGTCTGAATCTGACTTGGTTCTGAGGTCTGAGCTGGCGCCTCCTCAGTAGGAATTTGAGTTTGCTCCGAGGTCTTAGCAGGCACTTCCTCAGCAGGATCCTGAGCAGTTTCTGAGGTCTGAGCAGGTGCTTCCTCAGCAGGAATCTGTACTTGCTCTGAGGTCTGAGGTCCTTGGAATATTTCTTGAGAGAACTTGTCAGAGCTTAATGACGTCTCAAGAACCTCAGACAAGACTTGCTCCTCAGTTTGCTCCTGTGTTTGTGCCGTTGAGATAACCTGAGCCAATACATGTAAAGGCGATTTCTGAGCTTGTTGGCCCTCAGGTTGAATCTCCTCAGTCTCACTCTCCTCCTCATCAGTGAGAACCACCAATCTTTTGCGCTTTGGAGCAAGGGTCTTTTGCTTCTTCAATTTTTCACCCTGCTTCTTCTTGGCCTCCAACAAAGCCTTCCCCCTGGCTTTTTGGGCTTCTTCAGTAGCAGCAGCAACAGGTGATTCCACCTTCTTTTCTTTCTTCCCTCTGATAGTCTTCTTGGTGGCAACAGGCTTGAACATCACCTTGGACTTAGGGAACGGAGTAGTGTTGGCAAAGATATCCTCCTCGTCTCGGCACATCTCCAAAATAAAGGTTATTTTGGTGGCATGGAGGATCTTGCCTTTGATCGATATTGCATCGTCCTCCCTTTTTATGACCTTGGCTTGCTCACTCACCACCTTGATCAGATACTTCAGCCAGTTGAAATCCTTGGTGGGTGAGTCCTCTATCGCCGCCATCAATTGGAGTTTGGGAGTGCTAATCTGCTCAAAGCTCCCCGATCGACTCATAATGCATTTACTCACAATATCCATCAACACTCTGTATTTTAGCCTCAAATGCCGCTTATGTAAGGTCGCCTCAAACTTAATAGGATTCTCAGTAATCCTATCAAGATATTCTTGCTCCCGACCTAACATATACAAAGTGGGATCATCTCCCCTATCGCACAACTCAAAAATATCGTTTAAATTTCGAGGGACTATGTACAACTCCCGAACAAAATCTACATATTTCGATGTATGCTCTAAATGCGAAACAAAAATCTTGGACTCAATATTATCATCCTCATCTATTTCCATATTAGAGACGAACTCTATTACCACTCGCGAGTATTTTGCCTCCAATCGGCTTGCGACGAGGTTCGTCAGTTTCGCCAAACGAATCAAATGGAGCGCCTCTTCTTCATGTTTTGCGTTGGAGGTACTCTCCAGAGAAACCACGTACTCATACCATGGCTTATTGGTTTCAGCCAATCTGTCGAATATGGATAGAGTCATTTTGAAGATTTGAAGGTTTAGGGTTTTGAGTGATGAAGATTTTCTGGGCAAAGGGGATTTTATTTGCAGAGTGATTTTGGGAACGAGGGTTTATAAAAATGACTTGAATGGCTTCCAAAAGAATATATAGACTGATTCGTGGGAAGTCGTGTGATTAATTAAAATCAACGATTAAGATTAATCCACTGACTAATCGGGTATGCGAAAGGACTCTCATGAAAAGTAAGCCGCCAATTTAACCTCATTGGTGATTAAAAGCAACAGAGCATTTAATGACTGTTGACCTTCCTTGGAATTTCAAAGATCCCGTCCAAAAACATTCTTCAGGTGTTTTGTATTTATTGCAAATGATTACTGAGTTTCACTTAAGCAATAAATGAGTTGCATGAGTCATTACTTCTTCAGACTAATTTCCCTCTATCAGTCTTACTGAGTGTTGACCTTGATAAAATGTCGAGATGATCTTTGAAAATGAATCGGGTTCAAGATAATCTTTAATCTTGACCTTCATACACCGAGTTTCCGAGACTCGATTCGAAGATTTCAATTTTATCCGGAGTTTCTCAGTAGAATTCTGAGAAAACTTCATGCATCCGAAAACCTTCAATTTTTTCGGATACTCTATACACCGGATCCAACATCCCTAATTCATTGATAGTTCACGAAATCTTGATTGACCAAAGGTTTAGTCAAGATATCATATCTCTCTTTATCGAGATTAATTTTCTCCATCCCGATGTCCTTTTTCTCGACATGATCTCGATGAAGTGATGTCTGATATCCACATGCTTGCATCTGGTGTGCAATACCGGATTTTGTGAAATAGCAATGACACTATTATTATCACAAAATATTGGTACTTCATTGGCTACAACCTTATAATCCCTTAATTGTTGTCTGAGCCAAAGAATCTGAGCACAGCAGCTTCCTGCAGCCATGTATTCAAATTTTCAAGAAGATGATTACTCTTGAGGTTTGTTTCTTCGAAAACCAAGATATCGACTTACTTCCAAGAAATTGACAAGTTCTGTAGTGGACTTCTGTCAATTCTCTGACTTCCATAATCGACATCTCAATAACCGAGTTAATTCAAGGTTATCATCACCGATACCACAATCCTCTATTCATCAGGCCTTTAAGATACTTGAAGATTTTTTGGCGACCTCCATGTGACTATCCTTAGGATTAGCTTGGTATCTTGCATATATCCCAACAACAAATGTTATATCAGGCCTACTTGCTGTGAGATAGAGCAAAGATCCAATGATCCCTCTATAATCAGTGTGACTTACTGATTTGCCTTCAGGATCAGGATCCACCTTGTAGTTAGTATTCATGGGAATTCTAACCGCATTGCAATCTGTACATCATCATATTTGCAATCGATCTCTAGTGTACTTTGCTTGGTTGATGAAGATTCCTTCCTTTGATTGTTTCACTTGAAGACCTAGAAAGAAATTCATCTCCCCATCATAGACATCTCAAATTTGCCTTTTCATCGATGTAGAAAACTTTTCACACAACCGATGATTTGGAGATCCAAAAATGATGTCATCAACATATATCCTAACTAGTAAGATATCTTTCCCATCTTCTATCCCCGAACAAAGTTCTATCAACAGTTCCTTTGACAAAACCATGGTCGATAAGAAACCGAGAAAGAGTATCATACCATGCTCTGGTGTCTTTGGCTTAAGACCATACAAGGCTTTTTTCCGAGCACAAACTTGGTCATTCATGCGAAACCGGGAGGTTGCTCCACATAAACCTCTTCCTTAAGCACACCGTTCAGAAATGTACTCTTCACATCCATTTGATAGACTGTGAACTTCATGTGGGCAGTATATGCAAGAAACAATCTGATGGCTTCTAGTCTTGCAACAAGTGCAAAGGTTTCATCATAATCCAAGCCTTCTTCTTGGGAATAATCTTGTGCAACTAGCCTTGCCTTGTTTCTTACAATGTTGTTATTCTCATCTCTTTTATTCTTAAATACCCACTTGGTTCCAATAACATTGTGCCTTTCAGGCCTATCCACTAGCTCCCATACTTCATTTCTTGAGAATTGATTCAGCTCTTCTTGCATAGCAGTAATCCAAAAAGAATCTTGTAGAGCTTCTTCAATCTCAGTTGGCTCTTTCTCTGATAGGAAGCAGCAGAATAGTGCACTTTCACCATGGAACCTTCTTGTTTTGACACCTTCAGTTGGATCACCCACAATCTGACTTGTAGGATGACTATCTAACCATCTTCTTCTAGATGTTCCCCCTTCAATAATATTCTCAACATTTGAAATGTTAGGTTCAGACTGTTCATTAAATTCAGGGAACAATAGAAAAGGAGAAAGGGAATCATCTTCCTCAGGGGAAATTCCATTCAGAACATTGTCAGTGACATTGTTCCCCTTTGGTTGATAGATTCAGAAATTGCCTCAGCTGTGACCACATCTTCATTGGCATCACATACGAGTCCGAATCGTGTCGATTCATTGGTCACCTTTTGGTGTGTTGGCTTTTTCCGAGTCTCACCATCCTGAGTTCCGTCCTGAACTTCTTTGTCTGAGTCTGAGTCACTCCATTCATAGAAGGTGACTGACTTCTTCTTTTTAGGTTCAGTGGATGATTTGTCATTCTTTTTCAGGCTTAATCTGGTGATTCTTTTGGTCAGTTCTTCTGCATCATGTTCCTGTTTCTTCTGAACACAAGTAGATTCATCAAAAACAACATGAGGTGTTTCCTCCACAATAAGAGTCTTACAGTTGTAAACTCTGAAAGCTTTACTAACTTCAGAATATCCTAAGAATATTCCTTCATCAACTTTGCTATCAAATGTTTTCAATTGATCTTTACCATTATTGTGTATGAAACACTTGCAACCAAAAACACGAAAGAAAGAAACAAGAGGCTTCCTTTCATTCCAAAGCTCGTATGGTGTTTTGCCTTGACTCTTGGTCAGCATGGATCTGTTTTGATAATAGCATGCAAGATTGATGACTTTCAAATTTCAAAATCTTTTAGGAATCTCGACCCAACACTATCATTGTCCATCTGCAACTTCTTTTTTTAAAGTCCTGTTCCTTCTTTCAGCAACACCATTTTGTTGAGGGGTCCTTGCAGCTGGTGTTTTATGAGTAATTCCATTTGCTGCACAATAATCAGATATAATATGGTTTATAAATTCAGTTCCCTTGTCAGATCTGATTTTGACCACACTCAGGTTCTTTTTTCGATCTCGAGCCTTTTCAAAGAGTTCAGTAGACTTTATCTGAGTCTCTTTCTTACTGAGTAAGAATATGACCCATGTATATCTTGAGTAGTCATCAACTACTACGAGTGTATATTTTTTGCCATTTGTGCTCACTGGTGTTACTGGACCAAAAAGATCCATATGCAACAATTGAAGTATTCTCTCAGTAGAAACATCTACTTTGCTTTTAAATGATGCTTTAACTTGTTTTCCTTTTTTGCACGCATCACAAACATGTTCCTTACTGAACACTTCATTTGGCAACCCTCTCACAAGAGCTAATCTTGCAAGTTTATTCAGGGTTTTGAAATTCAGGTGATTCATTCTTTTATGCCATAACCAACTGGTATCTGTGGAACTTTTTGCAACCAAACATGTATCTTTAGAAGTTGAACTCCAATCAGCAAGATACACATTTCCTTTTCTTGCACCAGTTAGTAATATTTTCTGTGAGATATCATCTTTCACATAACATAAGTTCTTTGAGAACTCAACATTAAAACCCTTATCACAGAATTGGCTTATTGAAAGCAAATTATGCTTCAATCGAATACATATGAAACACCATGGATATGAACCGAAGTCAATTTCCAAAGTTCCATATGCTTGATCATCCCTTGGAGTTATCTCCAAATGTGATCTGAGGGCCTCTTTGTTCAACATAGTCACTGAGTATTTGCTTGAATCCTGTCATATGTCTTGAGCATCCACTGTCAAGATACCATACAATGAGGGGCCATTTCATCTCCACTCATCGGTCTTTATGTGATCTTCAATCACTCGAAGCCCTTGTTTTTCTCCCGAAAAAGCAGATCAATTCTTAGGTACCCAATTTGTGTAGGGTCCTACCATGTTAATTTGTACCTTTCGAATCCAAATCCTCGACAACTCTAATCACTTTAGAGTGGGCGATCTGTCTTCCATAAACATCTACATACACATTTACCACTCTGGGTGCCTTAGCGAGATCCTCGTGTATGAGTGCTTAGCCTTGGCATGAACATGAGCCTTAGAGTTTTTCTTTGATACAGCCTTTTGTTCATTTGCTTTGGCTTCGTGCGGTACCGGTCCGAATCTTTTGTTGATTCGGGTTCGGGTAACCTTTACCCTTAGGCAAGTGGGGCTTAGGTTGCTGTCTTTTCAAATTGGTCTTTTCGAAGACTTTGAGGACTTGGTCTCTTTAGTTGAGAATGTCTCTGCTTTGGGTGTTTCTCTTCCAAGATTCCTCTGTTTGGTTCAAATCTGAGATCCTTTCGGGTTTGCATTCTTAACTGAGGCTTTGAAGTACTTGCCTAAAATTTTCCTCTTTTTTTTTGGTCGGGTTTTCTAGCCTTCACCGAGGTTTGGGCTTTCTTACCGATCATTCAGTTTCTTTGAACCATAGGTCCTTTTCCTTGTCTAAAACCTTGGGCATTTCTTGATTCGAAGTGTAGGTGCCATGGTTTAACAAAGATTGTCTTCTTGCTACTTGATCTGACATTCGGATGACCTTGTGAGGTTCCCTTGGAATGTATCCCAATCCAGATTTTATAGTGGCGGGGTCTCGATAACTCAATTTCATCTATTACTTTAGATGCGATATTCAATAGAGTTAGCTTCTTCTATTCACTCTCCTCCTCATTTTACGTAGAGTTTCATGTTTCTCGAGAGGTCATTGAACTTAGTTACGATCAATGAATCTCTTCAAAGGATTTCTCTAGCTTTTTCGGTTAGGGTCACTATCAACTTCTCTTTCTCCGAGAGTTGTACTTTTTTCGTACATCCAGTTCATCAAGAGCTCCCATTAATTGAGAAGTGATTTCAGTATTGCTAGAGTCTTTCCACTTAAGATTTTTGACCTTTGATTCTTTTTTCTTACGCTCTTGAGTTTCATTTAGCGATTCTTGTAAAAAAGATAGTCCTTCATCGAGACTCTCAAAAGAATCCATCGTCAAACCGATTTGTTTACAGTGGAACTTGATAACTCTTGTGCTAGTGTAGGAGCAACAACAGAGAAAGAAGAGTTTACCTCCTCAACAGCCATTAAACAGAGGTCATCACTTTCACTGTCTGAGAACATTTCATCTGAAGAGCTAGATCCTTCCTCAGAATGTTCTTCTTCTGCAACCATGGCTTTCTTGCTAGAGAACTTCTTGTCTCTTTTAGCTTGTCTTTCTCTTCTCTCCTTAGCACTCAGGTCTGGACAATCATACTGGAAGTGACCTTTCTTTTGGCAGTTATAACATCTGTTGGCATCATCATCCTGATCACTTTCTTCTTTGGACTTGGAGTCCTTCTTTTTGGATGAAGATCCTTCATCTTTCAGGTCCTTTCTCTTCTCAGTTGATTTGTCCTCAGCTTTCTTCTGGTACCTGTGATTCCTGTAATAGTTTTTATATTTTCCATATCGACTATTAAGTCTTTCAAACCTCCTTGCCATCAGTGCTAGCTTATCCTCAAGCTCATCCTGAGTTTTAGCAAGGGAGTTCTCAGACTCTCTAGTTTTACAAGTTTTATCCTTTGCCTTGAAAGCCACATTTTTACTAGATGATGAATCATCTTTGCTGTCAGCTTTCTTTGATTTCTTGTCAGAGAAGACTTGTTGGTACGACATTGAATCAATGTTTTTGGTGTTTTCATTCACCACTGCATGAATATCCCATTTCTTAGAAAGACCTCTAAGAATTTTCAATGCCACTTCTCTCTGTGGATATTTCTTTCCAAGTGCATTCAGATCATTCATAATGCTAGTGAATCTGACTTCCAATTTGTCTATAGATTAACCTTCTTCCATTTCAAAACTATCAAACTTTCCAATGGCAACTGAAAGTTTGTTTTCCTTGATATGATCTGTGCCTTGGCACATTACAGCTAGTGTATCCCAAATTTCTTTAGCAGTATTACAATGAGAAATCATTACCATCGCACCACCATCAATTGTACTGTATAGTGTGTCTTTGGCAATATAGTCTAGATTGACTAACTTCCTCTCCCCAGGAGTCAGTTGGTCATCAGACTTAGGAAATTCTGTCCTGGGATCATTTCTCTCATTTTCTGTTCCTCTGGGATTCACCACAGTAAATTTGAATGGCCCTTCAGAGACCACTCTCCACATACGTTCATGTTTAGAATACAGGTGAGCCTGCATTCTCAGTCTCCATAAATCATAGTTCTCTACTGAGAACATGGGAAGTTTCTTAGAAGACATTTTGTCGGAGTCTTTTAAGAATTCAGCAGATAAGATCTGTTCAGATAGACCACAAGTATTTTAGCAAATAAGACTTTGGTCAACAAAGCAGGTGGTCAAGTTGAACCACTGCTCTGATACCACTTGTTGGTCCCGGTGCAAACGAGTCTTACACGTGTATGGGGGGGGAATACACGTGTTCAGTGTTTTTAAAACTTTTCTTTACTGAGGTCAGCTTGGGTCAGGTTGTCCTGATGATTTGGTCCTGAGAAGCACATATCGCCCTGAGTCAAAGTCTATCTGAGATAGTGATCCTGAGCTGCTTTCAGATACCTCAGATAATCCCAACTGATCCTGAGTTTTCAGAGATCCTGAGCTGCTTGGATCAGATAACTAACTTACTGAACCCTCAGAAGAGTAAGTTCAGTTTGGTAACTATCTGTTCTAGCTACTCAGATGTGCGGAATGGTTGGCCCTAAGTTTATACTCGTTTTATGCTTTGCTGAAAAACCTTCCTTTTAATGGAATAGTGATTAGACTGTGATTCAGTTATATGCAGCTTCAGTGGAGTGATTCCAACTGAATATCAGTGAAAATATGCTTTCAATTCAAAGTAATGCAACAGTTAATCAAAGCAAAACAGAAAGCAAATAACACAGCAAGTTATAGTGGTTCAGAGACTCAAGCTCCTACGTCCACTCTCTCTGACTCTTCAGAGAAATTCACTAATCACTTCCTAATGTTTTCTGACTACCTCTGTAGTTTACTAACCTTTCTATTTTGAGCTTTCTGACTACCTCTGTAGTTTACTAACTCAAAACACACACAAGCTTTCTGACTATCCAAGATAGTTTACTCACTTCTTCTCTAGAGCTTTCTGACTACCTCAATGTAGTTTACTAAATCTTTACAACTCCAATCTCACCAACAATCACACTCAAACTACCTTACAAAGGGTTTGGGATTTCTTGGTTGGTTTCCAACTAGGATGAGACATCCTTTACAATAAAGAACAATGCAAAGGCTAGGATATCTCGACTAAGCTTTGGATGTATCTTATCAAGCTAGGCTTAGTGGAATGAGCTCTCTTCGATATAAAGCACTTGGGAAATTCTTGGGTTTTCGAGTGCTTCAACTTGCAATAATAAGTTTGAGCTCTTGAGTTGCTTACAAATTTCCCGTGACCTTCAATGTAGATGGTCACAAGTATTTATAGGCAGACACCAAGGTCACTCTTGAAAAACTATCCGTTGGAAGAGATAGCTTCGTGAGTTTCCTCTTATGGTGTGTGATGAACGGCTATATTTAGGGTTTGAAACTCCCTAGCACGTTTTAGGCAAACTACTTTTCATGTAGCTGGTCATCACTTTTTACAGTCTGGAACATAGTACTACTGACATGTTTCAGTGACCTGTCGCTGTCAGTGTCAGTAAGGTACATTGCTGTCTTCTTCTTTTTGACTTTTGTCTCCAGTTAAAGGTAGACAAACTCAACGGTTCTTTTTGGTCACTATCTCTGAGTGATATAACCTTAACAACACTTTGTCTTAGTTCCTTTTGTCTGCATGAGAATGTCTTGGGCAATATCTATTTTTCTAAGGAATCGCGTTCTTCTCAGTATTGTATCCTTCAGATAGATATTTTCAGTGCCTCGGAACATTCAGGTTTATACTGAGCATTCAGTACATTACTGAGTCTTCAGTAATTACTGTGCCTTCAGTATCCTTCAGTCTTCAGTTTTCTGTCTTCTGTGTCTTCAGAGTCTTCTGAGTCTTCAGTGTTTTCTGAGTCTTCAGTGACTTCTGAATCTTCACAGATATACTGACTGATATACTGAGTCTTCATGCTGAGTCTTCAGTTTCTCAGTTTCTCTTTGAGTCTTCAGTATCTCAGTTTCTCACTGAGTCTTCAGTTTCTCAGTTTCTCACTGATTCTTCAGATTTTCAGTTTCTTACTGAGTCTTCAGTTTCTCAGTTTCATACTGAAACTTCAGAAACTTCAGTTTCATACTGAAGCTTCAGTTTCTTCAGAAACTTACTGAGTCTTCAGAATCTATCCTGATCTATATCTACTGACTATACATTGTGCAGATAACATCCTGAATACTCTAAAACTGAATCCTGACTCAACTATCAAGATTATCCTAAACATGTCATACTCAGGGGTTTTGGGATCTAATCAAAATCATTCTTTATTAAATTCATCTCCCAACATCCTGTATAACCAGATTAAAGACCGAGATATGCTTGAAAAACCCCGAAAGATCTTCAAGGATAAAAACCGTCTCAACACCTCCAATTTCTGTTGGTATCACGAATACATAGGACACAACACCGAAGACTGCCGCGACCTACTTCGACAACTCTGGAAACTATATGAAGAAAATCGCCTTACCCGATATCTCAGGAAACCAGCAAATAGGGAGGCCCAAGCAGAAAGGGCCAACTACCAAAAGAAGCGCAAAGCAGAAGAGATATCGGACATCGATCAAGAAGAGTTTCGCCGACAGCTAGACTTGCCCAAGAAGGGTGCCCCTACCACGGATAAGGGCCGAGAAGGGCAAGAAATCAACATGATCCGCCCCGATTATGGGTTAGTGGGGGGATGCTGTCAGACACCTATGTTGTCGAACAGACGAAAGAAGATGGAAATGCGCGCTATGCAAAGCGTCCACCAAGTAAATATGGCGAGCATATCGGCTAGCACCCCACCTTCCCATCAGATCATGTTTTCGGATGATGACCTCGATGGAATCATCACTCCCCACAATGACTCTCTAACTATTAGTGCCCGACTTCGTCAATACTCTGCACCAGATGGAGAAACAAGTTGGAGATCTAAGTATGTACATAGAATCATGTGATCATACCATCATGGTGGGTTTTGGGGAATCTATAACCCGGCCCTATGGCCTGATTGTTGGGGAATAATTTGCACAGATCTATTCGGGGTGAATATTTAAATACAAATTTAATTCTTATAATTATTACTAGCATGAATTAATCCTATATTAATTCAAATAATAATCCAACAACAAATCATGCATATAATTAATTCACGTAAATCCTACGCATGCGGAATTCTACGAGTTTACGTGAACGTACCTCTTGGGATGGCAACAGTCTGGCTGATTAGACTAACCAAAAGAACTTCCCAAGTATTCCCTTAATCCTTGTTCGACAATCCAGTGGTAGGACACTTGTGAACAATTAGCAAAAGCAAAATAAATTATGTTGCACCACCTTTGTGGATTTACTAATTTTTCCAGCACATGAAATTGTACTTGGGAATGAAAGAGTCATCCCCTATTTATAGAGCATAGGTGGTCAAAATTTTGGGTAGAAAATAATGTGGGAAAATCTTTTCTTGATCTCCAAGAAATCTTGAATATATCTCCTATATTCTTTTTCCCATAATTATAATATTTTACAAAATCCCACCTACACTTTGTTATGGAGTAATTTTCGAAAATTATAGGCAAGATTCCAAGATTTGGATCTTCTTGAATTTATGAGATATTCTTGTATTTCAAGAAATACATATCTTCCATAATATATTTTCAAGAAAATCAAGAAAATATTTTTTGCCCTTAATTATCCAAAATTTTCGAAATTATCTTCATGAATAACCAAGTGGGAGATTTCTTGAATTTAATGAGATAATCTTGTTTTCCAAGAATACATATCTTCATTCTATAACAAAATTCAAAGAAAATCTTTCTCCCCTTTTTATCCATAAATTTCGAATTTTATGAGGAAAAATAAGCAACAATATTTATTTTATTTTAAACACCTTTTTCAGTTATTGGACTATATGTTGGGCTACTCAGGGGGCCTTTAGGAGAATTAAGATTGGACCTTTCAATGGATCTTGAATTATCAATATTGAGCCACAATATTATTCAAGCCCATAAATATTAATTAATCCCACTACATAATTAATATTGCACTATCCATCTTAACCCATATTACAGTCAATATGGCTCCCGGTTATTATTTCCCGTGTTTAAGATTATCTAGCCCATTAATTAATTCAAGCCACTGAAATAGCTTTCCATTAATTAATATCTTTTGTCCTTGGTCAAGGAACGGTTCAACATTATTATCCATACCTGAAACTAATTCCACTTGCAAGATTTGGTATGATAAAGCTTATGAACCTCCCAAGGGGGCAAATCAAACAAGCGTACTTGCACACGATTCTCCGTATTAAATCTTAGCAATCACATGTGACCAATAATATTGCCCAAGATAAAAAGTATTGAATCTCATTGATTCTCTACCCATGATAAGTCAAAGCAATAGTTACCAACCACACGTGATCCTATTTAAGGAACGAAGATTAAGAAATAACGAACCACTGAGGTCTAATTCTTCCTTGTTCAGTTCTGAAGAATTTGTCCTCCTGTAGGTCCTATTCAGTGCATCAGTCATGCACTAGTGTAATCTCTTGGTCAAGACAAGCCAATCTGAGCCTTACACTTCAACCTTTCGCGATGGGTTGTTCATTTCCATCTAGGTCGTGAATGGCGTACTTTTAGTTACAAGAGACTGTTAATTTAATCTTCTGTGATCTGATATCACTAAATTAACTACAATGTAACACGTACGAATTATTGAACAATTATGCAGTAAATATATGTAACATTCGATAATATTTAAAGCATCAGTGATAATAAAATTTATTTTAGTAAATAAGTCTGAAATTCAGTTTTGATTATACAAAGTAAAAACATACTTTCCAGTATAATCCCAACAATCTCCCACTTATACTCAAAGTCTGCTTTTAAGTATACTACAACATGTCTCGTGTAGTTCCTAATTCGTGATATCTAATGTCACCTACACGAACCTAATAATTTCTCCCACTTATACTCAAAGCAGATTGGCAACGGTCTTGACACCCATTCCTTCCACATGTCTCTCGAATGTATTCAGAGGCAGACCCTTTGTGAATGGATCTGCTAGGTTGTCTTCTGACGCTATCTTTGCCACATCTATATCTCCTCTCTTAACGATATCTCGTATAAGATGGTATTTCCTTTCAATGTGTTTGCTGGCTTTATGGGCTCTTGGTTCCCTTGAATTTGCAACTGCTCCGGCATTGTCACAATAAACAGTGATTCTGTTGGGCAAATTCGGAACCACATTCAAGTCCACTAGGAAGTTCTTGAGCCAAACCGTTTCTTTCGCTACCTCGCAAGCAGCTACATATTCGGCTTCCATGGTAGAATCTGCGACCCATTTCTACTTGACGCTTCTCCATGTCACGGCTCCTTCCCCCATGCAAAACACACTACCAGAGGTAGATTTTTTGGAGTCTATGTCTGATTGGAAATCCAAGTCCGTGTAGCCGATGGGGATTGGACTATCTGACTGATAAATCAACATTCTATCCCGAGTTCTTTTCAGATACTTCAGAATGTTTTTAACTGCCGTCCAATGCTCTTTCCACGGGTTACTTTGATATCTTGCCACCATGCCAACGGTAAAGCAGATATCCGGTCTCGTACACATCATTGCAAACATAAGACTTCCGACAGCCGAAGTATAAGGAATGCCTCTCATGTCATCTATCTCCTTTTGCGTCTTAGGGCACATTTTCTTGGATAGATGGATTCCATGTCTGAAAGGTACGAAGCCTTTCTTGGAATCTTTCATGCTGAATCGTTTCAAGACAGTGTCTATGTATGAAGCTTGCGATAAGCCTATCATCATTTTCTTGCGATCTCGAGTGATCTTGATCCCAAGGATGTGTGCGGCTTCCCCTAAGTCCTTCATATCAAACTGTTTTGAAAGCCATGCCCTTACGTCTGATAACACCTTTACATCATTCCCGATGATCAGAATGTCGTCTACGTATAGTACTAAGAATACCAATGCAGTTCCGACATGCTTTTTGTACACACAACTTTCGAACTCATTTTGATCGAACCCATAAAACTTTATAACATGATCAAAACATTGGTTCCAAGCTCGATGGATGCTGTTTGAGTCCGTAAAATGGACTTCATGAGCTTACAAACTAGGTGTTCTTGGCCTTTTTCAATGAAGTCTTGGGGTTGTTGCATATAGATCTCTTCATCAAGACTTCCGTTAAGGAAAAAGCATCTTGACATCCATTTGCCGATTTCAAAGTCGAGATCTTGCAAAGAATCGATAAGAGAATTCGGATGAACTTAAGTATGGCTACAGGCAAAAAAGTTTCCTCATAATCGAGCCCTTCTTTCCGAGTATAACCTTTCGCCACGAGTCTTGCGTTGAAGGTTTCCACCTTCCCGTCCGGTCCTCTTTTTCTCTTATACACCCACTTGCAACCAATGGGTTTGACCCCATTAAGTGGTTCGACTAGCTCCCACACTCCGTTATGAAACATAGAACCCATTTCGGCTTTCATTGCTGTTTGCCAAGAATCTGCATCCTTGTCTTGGATTGCCTCGTCATATGTCCATGGGTCTGATTCATCTTGTCCAGGAATCAAGTCCGAGGACTCTCCTATTCCCATGAATCTCTCGGGCTATTTCACAACCCTCGCACTACGACGAGGTTCCAGTTGTGTAAGTGTGTCGTTTGGTATATCATCTTGTACAGTTGGCATTGAGGTTAGCCCCCTTAGCTCATTTAAGGTAATCTCACTTCTGGGTCTTCTTTCGTTCATATAGTCTTCTTCCAAAAATCTAAAGTGGGTGCTTATTACCACCTTTTGATCTTCGGGACCATAGAACATACACCCTTTTGTTCCCTCGGGGTATCCCACAAACAACCTTAATTCTGATCGAGGATCCAATTTTCCGGCTTCCTTGTCCAAAACGTAGGTCGGAAACCCCCAAATCCTCATGTGTCTCATACTAGGCTTGCGCCCGGTCCACAATTCTTCGGGAGTTTTGGAAACCGATTTGGATGGCACCAAGTTCAGAATGTAGGCTGCTGTTTCAAAGGCATGACCCCAGAACGACTTGGGAAGATCCGCATAACTCATCATAGATCTAACCATTTCCAAAAGAGTTCTATTTTTTCGCTCTGCAACCCCATTTTGTTGAGGGGTTCCAGGTGCAGTAAGCTGGGATGCAATCCCTTCATCAGATAAGTAGTTCAAAAACTCATCGCTGAGGTATTCGCCTCCACGATCGGATCGTAGAGACTTGATACATTTTTCCCTATGATTCTCTGCTTGAGCCTTAAATTCTTTGAATTTCTCAAAGGTCTCAGATTTATGCTTCATAAGGAAAATATAACCGTACCTTGAGTAATCATCAATAAAAGTGACAAAATACTCATAACCTCCTCTTGCTTTGGTTTACATTGGACCACATACATCTGTGTGAACGATCTCTAACACTTCTTTGGCTCTATTCCCCTTGGCTCCAAATGCCCTCTTGGTCATTTTACCCTCCAAACATGATTCGCAGGTTGGAATTGGTTCAACTTGGAGAAACTCTAGTGAACCGTCTTTCACCAACCTTTGGATCCTCTTTGGATTTATATGACCCAATCTTAGGTGCCACAGAAGTGTCTCGTTCACGTCTGATGAACGTTTTCTCGTATCGGAAACAGTTGATGTTATATAGGATGCATTTCGTGAGTGGTGTGCACAGTGAATTGTATAGAGATTTTCCATCAATGTCCCGTAACAGATACACTCATCATTTCAAGAAATGATGTCATTCTTATTAGAAGAAACTTAGTGTCCTTTAATCAAATTTTAGAAACTGAAAGTGAATTCTTTCCAAAACTGGGAACATAAAGATAATCTCAAAAAAACTTAATCTTTAAAAGACAGGTGCACTTCTCCCACTGCTTTAGCCACTACTCATGTAGTATTGCAATATCTGCTACTTGCGTAGTATTGCAATAATTGTTACTATCATAGCATTGCAATATCTGCCACTTACGTAGCATTGCAATAATTGCCACTTTCGTACCATCGCCCAGTGTGATGAGGATCTCACTTCCACTAAGTTGCCGGATCAGTTTGAACCTGTGAAGCAAACATGATTAGTGGATCTCGTATCAACCACCCACGAATGAGAAGTATACGCTGCTAAACAAGTTTCAACAACTAGTGCGTGAGAATTACCTTTCTTTCCGTCCCTTTTGGGTTGGAACAGGCAAACCTCCATTGTCCTCTTTCACCGCAACTTAAGCACTTCCTCTTTGGATTTTCCTTGACACCACAAGCATTTCTCATCTTACCATTGCCCTTGGCAACAATTGAGTTTTATTGCTTATGGCTTTTGGTCCACTTCTTTTTCTTGCCTTCCCTTGGCCTAGAAAATGAAGACTTACTACTTGCCGTTAAAGATTGAGTTTGGTGCCCCATCAATATTTCTGTCGGGACCAAAGCTTGCAACAAATCAGCTAGCGAGGCCAAAATGCTCAGAAACTTTTGGGTAGAGAGTGAAATACCAAATTCATCTGAGTTTCCAGATTATAATCTGCACTCATAAACTCAAGTTTGTTTAGATGGACCATCTATTTTGAGGACGTAATCCCTCACCATTTTCAGCGATGACATCTCTCGCAAGGTGATCTGACGAGTCCCGCATTTTTAACTCGTCAGTTGGCTCATCTGATTTTGATGTGTCAAGAATCCACTTGTGCTTTTGTGCTGTTAGGACAATTATAATTTTTTGTTTCCAATCAATATAGTTTCCATTTGTATTGACTTTAAGTATATTAATAGTGGATTAAAAGGTTATGACATGCTGAACTGAAATAAATAATAATATGCATAAGCACAAATATATCACAAGTTTCGATCACATGCATCATATTTAAATCTCAAAAAAAATATGAACATGCATCAGCCAACATCTCAAAACAGTTTAAATAAGCCACGTGGGGTGGGTCATTATTTAACCACATTCAAGCAGGTTACAAACAAGAACAGTTACAAACCTTTAATATCCAGATTAATAGTTGGCTCCCACTTGACCAATATAAAATTGACACGGACTTCGGGGAAGTATATGCATATCAATTTTATACCTAAGTAATAACCATGATTACATACATGATTATTATTTCGCTTTGAACGAGCCTCGTGGGGAGGGTCATCGTCGCCACTAGTAATAATCCACAATCATCTATTTGGAATTCATTCATGTGAAAGCTAACTTTTGACCGTCCCGTGGGGGAAATTTCTCCAAAAGAATTCACAAATAAATAAATCATGGAGGTCAAAATTAATTCAATTTTATTATCCGGAATAAAATTGTCAATTAATTATTTAAACATACTTAGTAATTTTTGATTGTGAGATTTTTCATTGGGCAACTCTCATGCAAACACATTTAAACAAATTAAATAAAGCATAAGATAGCACAATAATAAATCAAGCAAAGTGGAAAAATAAAATATATCGGGCACAAATTTTCAACACATCTAATCATACGGTTTGATTTTTCTCTTGGGTTTGATTTGAAGAAACGCTGGCCTTGAATTTCTCTCTCTCCCACTCGATCGCTTCCCGGAAAAAAAGAACTCCGTCTTCGGAATCAACGCCGCATGCCATAGTTTTCATATACCGGATGGTATCGGCCCGATCCGATCACGGGCCTTCGCTGAAAAGGTAAGTAACTATCACGCTATATGCGCTTTGCATACAGATCGCTTCAGCTGTCACGCTTTGGTGATTCGGCAGCGCCGCTTCAGATTGGTCTCGTAGGCTCCTCAAGAGGGATTCGCAGTGCCAGATTCGCGCTGCTGATTAAGATCGCTGCTGCTACAATACGACACGCCATGCAATACTACCTCCATTCACTACTACCATTACAAAGGAAGTTACAGTGAAGGCCACTCCAGAGCGCTCACCGCGGGTCTGGATCTCCTTTACATACAAGCAAGAGATTTCGCCCTTCGGCTCTTTACCTTTGTGCCTGCAGATTAAGGTGCGGCGCCTGCGCGGCTACAGACAGGTTTCCTTTCAGAATGCTTCGCCAGACGACGACGCCGCCCTACGCCCGATTCGATTTTATCCTTTAATACTTCGTCTCCGCCTCCGTTTCCGATCCGGTTACAATTTATTTACAAAAAATAAATAAACCTAGATCTAGACTAGCCTATTACAATGATCAAATCAAAAAATTCCTAATCTACTCGTGGATTTTCTCACGAGGCTAAACGAATCCGAACGAATCGAATTAAAAACCACAATTTATATGCATGCATAAATAAACACATTAAATTCCATGACAATTGGATACCTGCAAAAAAGATCTAGCAATTCTACTATCCAATTTCAAATTTAATGACAACGAATTAAATTACAATTTAAAAAATTCAGAGCCCGAAACCGTGGCTCTGATACCAGTTGTTGGGGAATAATTTGCACAGATCTATTCGGGGTGAATATTTAAATACAAATTTAATTCTTATAATTATTACTAGCATGAATTAATCTTATATTAATTTAAATAATAATCCAACAACAAATCATGCATATAATTAATTCACGTAAATCCTACGCATGCGGAATTCTACGAGTTTACGTGAACGTACCTCTTGGGATGGCAACGGTTTGGCTGATTAGACTAACCAAAAGAACTTCCCAAGTATTCCCTTAATCCTTGTTTGACTATCCGGTGGTAGGACACTTGTGAACAATTAACAAAAAGGAAAATAAATTATGTTGCACCACCTTTGTGGATTTACTAATTTTTCCAGCACATGGAATTGTACTTGGGAATGAAAGAGTCATCCCCTATTTATAGAGCATAAGTGGTTGAAATTTTGGGTAGAAAATAATGTGGGAAAATCTTTTCTTGATCTCCAAGAAATCTTGAATATATCTCCTATATTCTTTTTCCCATAATTATAATATTCCACAAAATCCCACCTACTCTTTGTTATGGAGTAATTTTCGAAAATTATAGGCAAGATTCCAAGATTTGGATCTTCTTGAATTTATGAGATATTCTTGTATTTCAAGAAATACATATCTTCCATAATATATTTTCAAGAAAATCAAGAAAATCTTTCTTGCCCTTAATTATCCAAAATTTTCGAAATTATCTTCATGAATAACCAAGTGGGAGATTTCTTGAATTTAATGAGATAATCTTGTATTCCAAGAATACATATCTTCATTCCATAACAAAATTTAAAGAAAATCTTTCTCCCCTTTTTATCCATAAATTTCGAATTTTATGAGGAAAAATAAGCAACAATATTTATTTTATTTTAAACACCCTTTTCAGTTATTGGACTATATGTTGGGCTACTCAGGGGGCCTTTAGGAGAATTAAGATTGGACCTTCCAATGGATCTTGAATTATCAATATTGAGCCACAATATTATTCAAGCCCATAAATATTAATTAATCCCACTACATAATTAATATTGCACTATCCATCTTAACCCATATTACAGTCAATATGGCTCCCGGTTATTATTTCCCGTGTTTAAGATTATCTAGTCCATTAATTGATTCAAGCCAATGAAATAGTTTTCCATTAATTAATATCTTTTGTCCTTGGTCAAGGAACGATTCAACATTATTATCCATACCGGAAACTATTTCCACTTGCAAGATTTGGTATGATAAAGCTTATGAACCTCCCAAGGGGGCAAATCAAACAAGCGTACGTGCACACGATTCTCCGTATTAAATCTTAGCAATCACATGTGACCAATAATATTGCCCAAGATAAAAAGTATTGAATCTTGTTGATTCTCTACCCATGATAAGTCAAAGCAATAGTTACCAACCACACGTGATCCTATTTAAGGAACGAAGATTAAGAAATAACAAACCACTGAGGTCTAATTCTTCCTTGTTCAGTTCTGAAGAATTTGTCCTCCTGTAGGTCCTATTCAGTGCATCAGTCATGCACTAGTGTAATCTCTTGGTCAAGACAAGCCATTCTGAGCCTTACACTTCAACCTTTCACGATGAGTTGTTCATTTCCATCTAGGTCGTGAATGGCGTACTTTTAGTTACAAGGGACTGTTAATTTAATCTTCTGTGATCTGGTATCACTAAATTAACTACAATGTAACACGTACGAATTATTGAACAGTTATGCAGTAAATATATGTAACATTCGATAATATTTGAAGCATTAGTGATAAACAATTTATTTCAGTAAATAAGTCCGAAATTCAGTTTTGATTATACAAAGTAAAAAGCATACTTTCCAGTATAATCCCAACACTGATTAGGAGTCGAACTAGAATCGACTACAAATTCGGAGATCCGACAAACTAGAATGATAGATTTTGTAATCGTCGATGCTCCATCAACTTATAACGGGTTTCTGGGTTGCCCTTTCATCCAGGAATTCAAGGCTGCTGTTCGACTTACTACTATTGTGTCAAGTTTCCAACTGTTGATGGAACAGGCAGCGTAAAAGGCGATCAGAAAAAAGCCCGAGATTGTTTGTTATCGTGCACTCCGGAAAAATAAAGCATGGTAAACATGATGGACCAAATGCTAGATGAAGTCGGAGAGTCAAGTCAAGCGGGTGCCAGGGCGAGCGCAGCATCCCGGGTGAGTGTAATACCCGGGTCGAGCACAATGCCCCGCAAACGTGGAACCCCGGCAAACCGAACAAATCCCAGAGCTTATGGACGTAAATTTATCCACTCAACAACCTAGATGTGAAGTGCCAGACATAGACCCTCGAATAGGTTTTGATCCTATGGAGGTTAAACCAGAGCAACCGGGTTCGATCTTAGACCCTCGATGGAAACAAAAGAAACGGCGAGCAACGGCCGTCGAAGAACTAGAATCTGTTATGGCCGATACAGATATGCCAGGTCTATAAATTTACATCGGTTTAGAACTCCCAGAACCAATTAAAATGGACATGATTACTTATCTCCGAGTAAATCTGGACGTATTTGCATGGTCACATGAGGACATGGTCGGCATTAACCCAAAACATGCATGCCACCACCTCAATATTGACCCAATACGGATCCCAATAATTCAAAAACAAAGGAAGTTCGGCCGAAAAAGTATGCCGCTCTAGATGTTGAAACAAAGAAATTGCTCGAAAACAAACTCATTCGGGAGGTCGAATGTCTGAGATGGCTAGCAAATCCTGTGCTAGTTCGAAACCAAATGGAGCCTGGAGATTATGTATAGATTTTACCGATCTAAACAAAGCCTGTCCCAAAGATAACTTCCCGATGCCGCATATCGACTATTTGGTCGATAGTACGGCAGATCACGAGCTCCTGACATTTATGGATGCATTCGCGGGTATCATCAAATTCCCATGCATCCTGACGATCAAGAAAGCACGACTTTCTGCATCGAGAAGAATATGTATTGCTGGGAGCGCATGCCGTTTGGATTAAAAAAATGCCGAAGCGACTTATCAAAGGCTGGTGAACAAAATGTTCGACGAACACATTGGGCGAACAATTGAGGTATATATTGACAACATTGTGGTCAAAAGCGAACACAAGGAGGATCATCTCAACCATCTCGCTCAAACTTTTGACATTCTCCGGGCATATAACATGAAATTGAACCCGAAAAAATGCAGTTTCGGGGTTCATTCTGGGAAATTTCTCGGACATATGGTCAGTCAATGAGGAATTGTAGTAAACCCCTTGAAAGTTCAAGCCGTGCTTGACATGCAAGCTCCCAGGAATGTTAAGGAGGTCCAAAAATTGACGGGTCATCTAGCTTCTTTAAACCGCTTCATATCACGAACCGGGGACAAATGCCAACCATTCTTTGAGGCGCTTAAAAAAGGAAAATTCCAGTGGACTGAACATTGCCAAAGCACATTCGAGTCACTAAAATTATACTTGGCCGACACACAAATTCTATCCAAGCCAATACCAGGCGAACAACTTTATCTTTATTTGGCCGATTCTGAGCACGCAATCAGTGTTGTGCTCGTCCGAGTAGAAGGTCAAACGCATTTGCCTGTGTATTATGTTAGTCAAGTGCTTAAAGATGTTGAATTACGGTATCCACCTCTGGAAAAACTGGCGTATGCCCTCATAATGAGTGTTCGTAGGCTAAGGCCCTATTTTTCGACCACTCCGTCAAAATTCTCACCACTTTTCCACTACGTCAAGTCTTATACCGACCAGATATGGTAGGTAGACTACTCAAATGGGCGGTGGAGTTGGGCCAGTTCGACCTCACTTTTGCTCCACAAACCGCGATCAAAGCAATGACGGATTTTATGGTGGAATTGACATATCCACAACTGCCAGAAAGAGGGATCGGTCTACCATGGCACATGTATGTGGATGGATCTTCAACGAGCACAAAAGCCGGAGCATGCATGGTTCTCATCAGCCCAACACGACAAACTTTCACGATGGCTATCCATTTTGATTTCCCGGCCACAAATAATGAAGTCGAATATGAAGCTCTGATCGGCGGCCTACACATGGCTATGTCAATGGGAATTCAAAAACTGATGATATATAGTGACTCTCAGTTAATTGTGTACCAAGTATTAGGCGAATATGAGGCTCGGGGCGAGCATATGATACAATACCAGTTGCTCGCCAAACAATTACTCGAACAGTTCGAGCAAGTTTATATCAAACCACTTCCCCGATTAGGCAACTCATTCGTCGATGCCTTAGCGCGTTTAGCAACAGCCAAGGTGGTGACTAACACAACTGATATTGTGGTCGTCACAACATGCTCACCATCGATTCCGAGGGCGGCGATTGTTCAAATTGAAGTCGAACAAGAAACTTGGATGACCCCGATTCTAAGATACCTGCGGAATGGTGTCCTCCCCAAAAACAAAGTGCAAGCTATTTGCTTACTGTTACAGGTTGCTTGCTACATAATTTTAGGCGAGCACCTATATAAACGGAGTTTATCACTTCCATTGCTGAAGTGTATCACCCTCGAAGAAGGCCACCGAGTCCTCGAACAGATTCACTCAGGAGCATGCGGAAGCCATACAGGCGGATACGCCCTGGCGTACAAAACCATTAGACAAGGATATTACTGGCCGACATTGAAAAAGGATTCCATTGCCTATGCTCGAGCGTGTCATAATTTCCAAGTATACGCTCCACTAATCCATAGTCCTCCCGAAGATCTGGTGTCAGTTTACAGTCCTTGGTCTTTCGCTAAGTGGGGAATCGACCTAATCGGCCCTTTCCCTACTGGTATGGCGGGAGTAAAGTACGTTGTGGTCGCCGTTGACTACTTCACCAAATGGGCGGAAGCGGAAGCTATAGTTAAGGCTACCGAGCAAAAAATGTGGAATTTTGTTTGGAAAAGCATCGTTTGTCGTTTTGGACTCCCCCAATCTTTGGTCATAGATAATGGTAGACAATTCGATGGGAATGAATTCCGACAAAATTGTGCCCCCTGGGGAATTAAAAAACATTATTCCACCCCATATTATCCACAGTCAAACGGACAAGTTGAGGCCATCAATAAAATTATCAAGCATACCCTTAAGGCTAAACTTGACAATTCTAAGGGGGGGGATAGGCGGAAGAGTTACCCGAGATTTTATGAGCATACCGAACTACTTTCAGAACATCAATTACGGAAAACCCCATTTGCCTTGGCATTTGGGACAGAAGCAGTTATTCCAATGGAAGTCGAAGTTTTGAGCCACCGAACCATGTGTTTTGGCAAGCACATCAATGATAAAGCGCTCGCCTTTAGCACAGATCTGTTAGAAGAGAGACTGTTGGGAGATGAATTTAATAAAGATATAATTTTGATTAGATCCCAAAACCCCTGAGTATGACATGTTCAGAATAATCTTGATAGTTGAGTTAGGATTCAGTTTTAGAGTATTCAGGATGTTATCTGCAAAATGTATAGTCAGCAGATATAGATCAGGTTAGGATCTGAAGATTACAAGAACTCAAGATGTTTCTCAAGAAACCGGTTTCAAAGATGAAATCAAGTTTCAAAGTTTCGATGATGAAATGAAGAAATCAAGACTCAAAGATGAAATCGAGATATCAAGTCTCGGTGAGAAATCGAGATATCAAGACTCAAAGATGAAACTAAGATATCAAGACTCAAGATGAAATCAAGAATCAAGACTCAAAGATGAAGACTCAAAGATATCACCAAGACATCCAGAAGACTCGGAAGACGCCAAGACTCAAGACCTCAAGACTCAAGACTCAAGACTCGTAAGACTCAAGACTCAAGAATCAAGATCAAGAATATCAAGGCATGAATTATCAAGACTCAAGAATGCATCAATGCTCAAGATAAAAACTCGAATGATCCGAGGCACTGAACATATCTATCTGAAGGATGCAATACTGAGAAGATCGCGATTCCTTAAGAAGTTAGATATTGCCCATAACATTCAAAAAGCGTATATAAAAGGAACTAAGACAAAGTGTTGTTAAGATTATATCACTTTCGAGAGATTGTAACCAAAAGAGCCGCTTGAGTTGTCTACCTTTAACCGGAGACAAAAGTCAAAAAGAGGAAGACATCATCGCATTCATACCGACAATCGACAACAACGAAAGTCACCAAAAAATGTCAGAATTACTAAGTTCTAGACTGCAAAAAGTGAAGACCGGCTACATGAAAGGCTATTTCCTAAAACGTGTTAGGGAGTGTCAAACACTAAATATAGCCGTTTCTCACACACCATAAGAGGAAACTCACGAAGCTATCTCTCCAACGGATTGTTTTCCAAGAGTGACCTTGGTGTATGCCTATAAATACTTGTGACCTTCTACATTGAAAGGTCACAGGAAATTTGTAAGCAACTCAAGAGCTCAAACTTATTATTGCAAGTTGAAGCAATCGAAAACCCAAGAATTTTCCAAGTGCTTTATATCGAAGAGAGCTCATTAAATTAAGCCTAGCTTGATAAGATATATCCAAAGCTTAGTCGAGATATCCTAGCCTTTGCATTGTTCTTTATTGTAAAGGATATCTCATCCTAGTTGGAAACCAACCAAGAAACCCCAAACCCTTTGTAAGGTAGTTTGAGTGTGATTGTTGGTGAGATTGGAGTTGTAAAGAGTGAGTAAACTACATTGAGGTAGTCAGAAAGCTCTAGAGGAGAAGTTAGTAAGCTACTAGTTGTAGTCTGAAAGCTTGTGTGAGTTGAGTAAGTAAACTATAGAGGTAGTCAGAAAGCTCAAGGTCGGGTTGAGTAAGAAAACTACAGAGGTAGTCAGAAAGCTCAAGGAAGTGATTAGTGAATTTCTCTAAAGAGATCAGAGAGAGTGGACGTATGAGCTTGAGTCTCTGAACCACTATAAATTGTTGTGTTCTTTGCTTTACATTTTTTGCTTGATTTATCTCTGTTGCATCACCGAAGTTTTGAAAGCATATTTTCACCGACATTTCAGTTGGAATCAATCCAATGAAGGTTGCATATAATTGAATCACAAAATAATCACTATTTCATTAAAGGAAGGTTTTCAGCAAAAGCTTAAAACGAGTATAAACTAAGGGCCAACCATTCCGCACATCTGAGTAGCTAGAACAGATAGTTACCAAACTGAACTCACTCTTCTGAGGGTTCAAGAAAGTTAGTTATCGATCCAAGCAACTCGGGATCTCTGAAACTCGTGGACTCGGTTGGGATTATCTCGAGGTTTCGAAAAGCGAATCGAGATCATCGCCTCTCGAGAGACTTTGACTCGAGCGATTTGTGCTTCTCAGACCAAATCATCGTGACAACCTCGACCCAAGTCGACCTCGAGAAAAGAAAAGTTTTAAAAACACCTCAACACGTGTATTCCCCCCTCATACACGTGTAAGACTCGCTTTGCACCAACCAACAAGTGATATCGAGAGCAAAGGGTTCAACTTGACCACTGCTTTGTTGACCAAAAAGTTTTATTTTCTAAAAATACTTGTGGTCTATCTGAACTGATCTTATTTGCTGAATTCTTAAAAGACTCAGATAAAATGTCTTCTAAGTAACTTCCCATGTTCTCAGTGGAGAACTATGATTTATGGAGACTGAGAATGCAGGCTCACCTGTATTCTAAACATGAACAAATGTGGAGAGTGGTCTCTGAAGGGTCATTCCAATTTACTGTGGTGAATCCCAGAGGAACAAAAAATGAGAGAAACGATCCCAGAGCAGAATCTCCTAAGTCTGATGACCAACTGACTCCTGAGGAGAGAAAGTTAGTCAATCTAGACTATATAGCTAAAGACACACTATACAGTACAATTGATGACGGTGTGATGGGAATGATCTCTCACTGTAATACTGCAAAAGAAATTTGGGATACACTAGCTGTAATGTGCCAAGGCACAGATCATATCAAGGAAAACAAACTTTCAGTTGCAATTGGAAAGTTTGATAGTTTTGAAATGGAAGAAGGTGAATCTATTGACAAATTAGAAGTCAGATTCACTAGCATTATGAATGATCTAAATGCACTTGGTAAGAAATATCCACAGAGAGAAGTTGCATTGAAAATTCTTAGAGGTCTTTCTAAGAAATGGGATATACATGCAGTGGTGATTGAAAACACCAAAAACATTAATTCAATGTCATATCAACAAGTCTTCTCTGAGCTGAAGGCCTATGAGTTTTAATTGATAAGAAATCCAAAAAGGCTGACAGCAAAGATGATTCATCATCTAGTAAGAATGTGGCATTTAAAGCCAAAGATAAAACCTGTAAAACTAGAGAGTCTGAGAACTCCCTTGCTAAAAATCAGGATGAGCTTGAGGATAAGCTAGCACTGATGGCAAGGAGGTTTGAAAGACTTAATAGTCGATATGGAAAATACAAAAACTATTATAGGAATCACAGGTACCAGAAGAAACCTGAGGACAGATCAACTGAGAAGAAGAAGGACCTGAAAGCTGAGGGATCTTCATCCAAAAGGAAGGACTCCAAGTCCAAAGAAGAAAGTGATCAGGATGATGATGCCAACAGATGCTATAATTGCCAAAAGAAAGGTCACTTCCAGTATGATTGTCCAGATCTGAGGGCTAAGGAGAGAAGAGAAAGGCAAGCTAAAAGAGACAAGTTCTCTAGCAAAAAGGCCATGGTTGCAGAAGAAGAACATTCTGAGGAGGGATCTAGCTCTTCAGATGAAATATTCTCAGACAGTGAAAGTGATGACATATGTCTGATGGACATTGAGGAGGTAAACTCTTCTTTCTCTGTTGTTGCTCCTACACTAGCACAAGAGTTGTCAAGTTCAACTGTAAACAGTCATTTTGACCTGATGGATTCTTTTGAAAGTCTAAGGAAGGACTATGCTGTTTTACAAGAACTGCTAAATGAAACTCAAGAGCAGAATAAAGAACTGAAAGCTGAAAATCTAAAATGGAAAAACTCTAGCAATACTGAAATCACTTCTCAATTAATGGGAGCTACTGATGAACTGGATGTTTTGAAAGTACAACTCTCAGAGAAAGAGAAGTTGATAGTGACCCTAACTGAAAAGCTAGAGAAATCCACTTAAGAGATCCAGCTGATCAGAACTAAGTTCAATGACCTCTCTGAGAAGCATGAAACTCTACAGAATGTGAGGATAGTGCATGATGAAGAAGCTAACTCTATTGAATCTTGATCTAAAGTAATAGATGAAATTGAGTTACCAGAGATCTGTCACTATAAAAATCTGGATTGGGATACATTCCAGGGGGGAACCTCACAAGGTCATCTGAATGTCGCATCAAGTAGCAAGAAGACAATCTTTGTAAAACCAAATTGCACCTACACTTCAAAATCAAGAAATGCCCAAGGTTGTAGACAAGGAAAATGACCTATGGTTCCAAAAAAAACCTAATGATCGTAGGAAAGCCTAAACCTCGTGTGAAGGCTAGAAAACCCGAAAGCACTCGATTGGAAAATTTTAAGCAAGTACTTGAAGCCTCAAAGCTAAGAATGCAAACCTCGAAAGGATCTACATCAAACCATCGAGGAATCTTCAAAGAGAAACACTCAAAGCAGAGACATTCTCAATCAAGAGACCAAGTCCTCAAGATACCGAAAGACCAAAATTTCAAGATAAGCAACTCGACCCCCACTTGCCTAAGGGTAAAGGTTACCCGAACCCGAAATCAACAAAGATTCGACCACCGGTGACAAAAGCCAAAGCAAATGAACAAAAGACTGAACCAAAGAAAAATTCAAAAGCTCATGTTCATGCTAAGGCTAGCACTCATACACAGGAAACTGCTAAGGCACCCAGAGTAGTAAATGTGTATGTAGATGTTTATGGAAGACAGATCAGCCGGTCTAAAGTGATTAGAGTTGTCAGGCAGATTTGGATTCCGAAAGGTACAGCTAACCTTGTAGGACCTTACACAAATTGGGTACCTAAAAATTGATCTGTTTTTCAGGAGGAAAACAAGGGCACTGAGCTGATTGAAGATCACATAGCACTGATGAGTAGAGATGAAAAAGGCCCCGATGTATGGTATCTTGACAGTGGATGCTCAAGACATATGACAGGATTCAAGAAGATACTCAGTGACTATGTTGAACAAAGAGGCCCTCAGAACACTTTTGGAGATAACTCCAAGGGACAGACTGAAGGATATGGAACTTTGGAAATCGACTTAGTTCATATCCATGGTGTTTCATATGTATCTGGATTGAAGCATAACTTGCTTTCAATAAGCCAATTCTGTGATAAGGGTTTTAATGTTGAGTTCTTTAAGAACTTATGTTATGTGAAAGATGATATCTCACAGAAAGTATTACTGACTGGTACTAGAAAAGGAAATGTGTATCTTGCTGATTGGAGTTAAACTCCTAAAGATACATGTTTAGTTGCTAAAAGTTCCACAGATACCAGTTGGTTATGGCATAAAAGAATGAATCACCTGAATTTCAAAACCCTGAATAAGCTTGCAAGATTAGCTCTTGTGAGAGGGTTTCCTAATGAAGTGTTCAGTAAGGAACATATTTGTGATGCGTGCCAAAGAGGAAAACAAATTAGAGCATCATTTAAAAGCAAAGTAGATGTTTCTACTGAAAGAATACTTCATTTACTGCATATGTATCTTTTTGGTCCAATAACACCAGTGAGCACTAATGGCAGAAAATACACATTGGTAGTATTTGATGACTACTCAAGATATACTTGGGTCATATTCTTACTCAGTAAGAAAGAGACTCGATAAAAAAGCGCCAAATTCTTGAAAAAAGCTCAAGATTGAGAAAAAATCTGAAGCTGCGGTCAAAATCAGATCTGACAAAGGAACTGAATTTATAAATCATATCATATCTGATTATTGTGCAGCAAATGGATTTACTCATGAAACATCAGCTGCAAGGACCCCTCAACAAAATGGTGTTGCTGAAAGAAGGAACATGACTCGAAAGAAGTTCGCAAGGACAATGATAAATTTGGTTCGATATTCCTAAAAGATTTTGAAATTTGAAGTCATCAACACCGCATGCTATTCTCGTAAACGGATCCATGCTTGACCAAGAGTCAAGGCAAAACACCCTATGAGCTTTGGAATGAAAGGAAGCCTCTTGTTTTTTTCTTTCGTGTGTTTGTTTGCAAGTGTTTCATTCACAATAATGGTAAAGATCAGTTTGAAAACATTTGATAGCAAAGCTGATGAAGGAATATTCTTAGGGTATTCTGAAGTCAGTAAAGCTTTCAGAGTTTACAACTGTAGGACTCTTATTGTGGATGAAACACCTCGTGTTGTTTTTGATGAATCTACTTGTGTTCGTAAGAAACAGAACATGATGCTTAAGAACCCACCAAGAGGATCACCAGATTAAGCCCTCAAAAAGAATGACAAATCATCCATCGAACACGAAAAGAAGAAGTCAGTCACATTCTATGATTGGAGTGACTCAGACTCAGATAAAGAAGTTCAGGATGGTGAGACTCAAGAAAGCCAACACACCAAAGGTGACCAATCTGAACAAACACCAGTTCAGACTCAGGTATGTGATGTCAATGAAGATGTGGTCACAACTGAGGCAAATTCTGAATCTATCAACCAAAGGGGAACAAATGTCTCTGACAATGTTCTGAATAGAATTTCCCCTGAGGAAGATGATTCCCTTTCTCCTTTTCTGTTGTTCCCTGAGTTTACTAAATTAACTGAACCTAACATTTCAAATGTTGAGGATATCTTTGAAGGGGAACATCTAGAAGAAGATGGTTAGATAGTCATCCTACAAGTCAGATTGTGGGTGATCTAACTGATGGTGTCAAAACAAGAAGGTTCCATGGTGAGAGTGCACTATTATGCTGCTTCCTATCAGAGAAAGAGCCTACTGAGATTGGTGAAGCTCTACAAGATTCTCATTGGATTACTACTATGCAAGATGAGCTGAATCAATTCTCAAGAAATGAAGTATGGGAGCTAGTGGATAGACCTGAAAGGCACAATGTCATTGGAACCAAGTGGGTATTTAAGAATAAAAGAGATGAAAACAACAACATTGTAAGAAACAAGGCAAGGCTAGTTGCACAAGGTTATTCCCAAGAAGAAGGCTTGGATTATGATGAAACCTTTGCACTGTTGCAAGACTAGAAGCCATCGATTGTTTCTTGCATATATGCTGCCCACATGAAGTTCACGATCTATCAAATGGATGTGAAAAGTGCATTTCTGAACGGTGTGCTTAAAGAAGAGGTTTATGTAGAACAACCTCCTGGTTTCAGAAAGAATGACCAAGTTTACAGGCTCAGAAAAGCCTTGTATGGTCTTAAGCAAGCACCAATAGGATGGTATGATACTCTTTCTCGGTTTCTTACTGACCATGGTTTTGTCAAAGGAACTGTTGATAGAACTCGCTCGGGATAGAAGATGGGGAAGATATCTTCTTGTTCGGGAGATATATGTTGATGACATCATTTTTGGATCTCCAAACCATCACCGTGTGTGAAAAGTTTTCAACACTGATGAAAGGCAAGTTTGAGATGTCAATGATGGGAGAGATGAATTTCTTTCTAGGTCTTCAAGACAATCAAAGGAAAGAATCTTCATCAACCTGGCAAAGTACACCAGAGATCTGATTGCCAAGTATGGTGTACAGAATTGCAATGCAGTTAGAATTCCTATGAATACTAAATACAAGATGGATCCTGATTCTGAAGACAAATCAGTAAGTCATACTGATTATAGAGGAATCATTGGATCATTGCTCTATCTCACGTTACAAGTAGGCCGATATAACATTTCTTTGTTGGGATATGTCAAGATACCAAGCTAATCCTAAGGCTAGTCACATGAAGGTCGCCAAAAAGATCTTGAAGTATCTTAAGGGCACAAATGAATAGAGGATTATGGTATCCAAACTGATGATAACCTTGAATTAACCGTTACTCGGATCTCGATTATGGAGGTTCTGCAATTCGATGAAAGCCACTACAGAACTTGTCAATTTCTGCGGAAGTAAGTGATATCTTGGTTTTCGAAGAAATGACCTCGAGCAAACCACCAAGATCTTCGGGTTTGAATACATGGTCGCAGGAAGTCAGTGCTTTCGGTCTTTGCTCGCACAACAATTAAGGGATTATAAAGTTGTAGCCAATGAAGTACCAATATTTTGTGATAATAATAGTGCCATTGCTATTTCACAAAATCCGTATTGCACACCGATGCAAGCATGTGGATATCGACATCACTTCATCGAGATCATGTCGAGAAAAAAGACATAAGGATGGAGAAAATTCATAATTGATAAGCGAGAGCTGATATCTTGACTAAACCTTTCGTCAATCAAGATTTCGTGAACTATCGATTGAATTAGGGATGTTGGATCCAGTGTATAGAGTAAAATCAAAAAATTGAAGGTTTTCGGATGCATGAAGTTTTCTCGAATTTCTCTTGAAAACTCAAGATAAAATAGGAAATCTTGGAATCGAGTCTCGTGAAACTCAGATTCTTGAAGGTCAAGATTTCAAAAGAGCATCTTGAACCCATTCAAGACTCAAAGATCATCTTGACATTTTATCAAGGTCAATACTCGGTAAGACTAAGAGGGGAATTAGTCTGAAGAAGTAATGACTCATGCGACTCATTTATTGCTTAAGTGAAACTCAGTAATCATTCACAATAAATACAAAACACCTGAGGAATGTTTTTGGGGGGATCTTTGAAATTCCTAAAGAAGGTCAACAAATCATTAAATGCTCATTACATTTAATCACCAATGAAGTTAAAATGGCGGCTTACTTTTTTTGGGGATCGACCTTTTCAGATACCCGATTAATCGTGGATTAATCTTAACCGTTGCTTTTCACCAAACCGGTACGATTTCCCATGATCTCGAGCTATTTAATCCTTTGAAGCCATTCAAGCCAAACTTTATCAAACCCTTCGTTCCCAAAATCCTCTGCAAATAAATCCCTTTGCCCAGAAAACCCAAACCCTAAATCTTCTTATCTAAAATGGCCCCAACCATATTCAAAAGATTAGCTGAGATGAATAAGCCATGGTACGAATATGTGGTGTCTCTGGAGAGCACGTCAAATGCCAAGCACGAAGAAGAAGCGCTCCACTTAATCAGATTGGCAAAACTGACGAACCTCATCGCAAATCGACCAGAGGCGGAGTATACCCGTGAGGTAATAGAGTTTGTTGCAAATATGGAAATCGATGAGGAAGATTGTATAGAATCTAAAATTTCCATTTTGCATCTCGAACAATAGATGAAATATGTAGATTTTGTTCGAGAGCTCTATGTAGTCCCTAAGCATTTGAACGACGTATTTGAGTTGTGCGATAGGGGAGATGATCCCTCATTGTATATGTTGGGACGGGAACAGGAGTATCTTGACAAGGTTGCTGAGAAACCTGTTAAGTTTGAGGCAACTCGCACAAAAACAAAGATCTACAAATTAAATACAAAGTATAGATGGATATTGTGGGAAAGTGCATAATGAGTCGATCCGAAGCTTCGAAAGGATCAAGACTCCCAAACTCCGATCGATGGTGGCGATTGAGGACTCACCCACCAAGGATTTCAACCGGCCGAAATATCGATCAAGGTGGTGACCGAAAGCAAGCCAAGGTCATAAAAAGGAGGATGATGGGGCAATATCTATCAAAGGCAGAATCCTCCACGCCACCAAAATTGCATTCATTCTGGAAATGTGCCGAGAGAAGGAGGATATTTTTGCTAACTCTACCCCATTCCATAAGTCCAAAATTATGTTCAAACCGATTGTCCGCGAAGAGGACTTTTAAGGAAAAAAAGAGAAGAAAGGGAATCACCCTGCCAGTGGTCATTGAAAAGGAAACCCAACAAGCCGGGGGAAGGTGTTGTTGGAAGCCAAGAAGGAGCAGGGTGAGAAATTGAAGAAGGTAAAACCCTTTGCTCCAAAAACGCAAAAGGATGGTGGTTCTCACCGATGAAGATGAGGAAAGTGAGACTGAGGAGATTCACCGAGAGCCAAACTCGCCGAAAATTGCCTTTACATGTATTGGCTCAGGCTATCTCAAAGGCACAGATCAAACCGAGGAGCAAGTCTTCTCTCGAGGTTCTTGAGACTTCACCGAGCTCGCACAAATTTTCTCATGAAATATTCCAAGGACCTCGGACCTCGTGAGAAAGTTCGATTCCCTCCGAGGATATGCCACTCGACCAAGCAGAAGATGCTCAGATTCTCACGAGGATATGCCCACTCGGTTCTGAGCAAGCAGATATTCCCACTCGAGGAGGCCACTGACCTCGAACCAAGTCATATACAGCATTCAAGGAGCCGCTGCCCAAACCTCGGGAAGCTCGAGCCTCGAGCCGATGAACTTTGAAGAGCTCCCCGAGTGAGTCGCTGATTGACCCCTTCCATCAACCTGAGAGCCCGATGCTCAAGAAAGGAGAAGTCAAGAGACCGAATGGCGAAGCAAGGGGAACGGTTCATTCTTGACCGCTACCCCGAAATGAGCCTCATTCCCCGACCTCCAAGACATCTTCTTCGATTGAGGTCAACGGGTTACATCCTCAACCCGGACTCTTCCGAGATGCTTAATATTGCTTCATTCAGAGGGAAAGACTGGTGGAACGAGGAGATAACTTTTCTCACTGAATTCTCAGGGTTCAGAAAAACCAAGCTCCGGATGAAAATCTCAGATTTTGATGAGCTTGTGAATAAGAAGGTGGCTGAGAGAACTGCTGAAGTTGGTGCCCCGAGCTCCATTGACAAATCTCAGGATGGGGACCAACAAGGGGATGATGAGAGTCAATCTCAGAAGGAGAAAGACTCAACCGATCTTGTCGACATCAGTCGTTGTTGAACATCCTCGGATCGGGTTAGCCTTCAAGTAACTTTTGGCACAATTAATAATTATGCCAGGTTTACTGAAGTTCCTACCTTTAAATCTGTAATGTCTGATATGCAGGCTGAGGCTCAGGTGGACACCCAAGCTCAGGGTGATTCCCAGACTCAGACTGAGTCTGAAGTCCCAGTTCAAACCAAGCTCGTGTTCAGACCGAGAGTCGATGAAACAACCAAACTCGGGAGGCACTGGCCAGATCAAGAATGCTCCCCGAGATTGATCTCACCCAAGTGATGGAGAAATTGGAGAAGGTTGAGCCAATACTGAACAAAATTGCTCAGATGTAGGAAGTTTTGGCCAACCAATCTCAGAAGATTGAAGGATTGAGTACTTCTTCAGAACTGGTGCTGCTTCAGAGCTCTATGACAGAAAAGCTGACCTCCATGGAAGCAAAGCTAGAAAACAAGATGGAGGGGGTCAAGGCTGAGCTTAATGAAGAGCTGAAGCAAAAGCATCAGGAGCAGACACAGATTCTAGAAGCAAAGTTGGTTGAGAAGAATGAGATGCTAGTGAAGAACGCTGTTGAGGAAATGAGCTCAATGCTCAAGGCCAAGATGACAGATATGTTCAAGGAAGCTCTCTCAAGCCAATTTGCTCATCTGTCTGAAGAATTCTCTGTGGCGAAGAACCACCTTAGGCGGCTCGAGGAGGAGCAAGATCAGATGGCAGGGGAGGTGCGGAGTGTCAGCAAAGAGCAATATCACATGGACACAAAGACTCTCCAAAGCTTCGCCAGAGTATGGTTCCAAGAAGGGGAAAAACTTAGAGCCGATCTCTGGAATTATTGAACATACTCAAGGGCAAGGTTGTTAAAAATGCCGAAAAAAGAAGATACTTGCCGGGCCATGAAGGAGATTGAAGCCACTGAGAAGCTTAAATTCAAGAAGGTGGAGAAGCCAATCTACACTCAGGTTTCTGAGGAGACAATGCAGGAAGTTGCTATGGAGAAACTGAGTGGTAGAGGAAGGATTGGGACAAGCCAGGCTGGTGCTGAATTGTCCATCAAGAGAAAGGCCGTGGTGATAGAAGAGCCTGAGGGCAAAAGAGCAAAGGCTTCTAAGCCAGTTCAGAGGAAATTGATATTGGGTACTGAAGATTCTGAAGTCGAGCCAAAGAAAGTCTTCAACACTAGAAGCGCTCTGAAAACACTCCAGATTGAACAAGCAAAGAAAACTGCTGCTTCTGTTTCTGGAGTACCAGTGATCAGAAAGAAGGCTGAAGAAGAGCAGAAAAGAAGGAGTGGGTTCAAAAGGTTCGCAAGCAAGAGGAGAGGGAGCACAAAAGCACAGAAATGGCCGCACCTTTACAAGTGGATGCCTATCCAGCTCAACGATGCGTGGGAAGAAATCAAGAGAAACTTCTGGTTCTACTATGATGTGCTCAGAGAATGGAGAGGGGAGAGCTCAAATCCGAATGAGGCTTTCATTGATTATCTCCTGACCTTCTATCCAAAATATCTCCAAGGATGGATAAATCTAGCGGATGAAGGAAAGGTTCAGATAACCGCCCCTGGTCCATATGTGTACCCTCCTCCCAGGCTGGAGAATGGTTGTGTTAATGAGAAAGCCATTTCTCAGGAAATATCTCAGTACGCCACTCAGTTAGGTCTGACAGGAAACAATCCGGATATCATCAAAGAAAGAGATGCACTGAAGAAGAGATATTACGGAATGTTCGACCTAGAAGTCCCTGCTGATGAGGTGGAAGAGCAGAGCTGAAGAACCGAACTGAAGAGATGAACTGAAGAACATAATAAAGACTCAGAAGATGAAGACTCAGAAGATTCATGTAATCTTTTATTTTTTTTTGTCTTTTTTATTTTGTTCAGATAAGATTCATTGTAACCTGTAATAGTCTACCTATCATCAATGAAAACTTATCATTTGTGCTCAAAAGATAATATCTCATTATCTTATTTACATGTCTTTTAATTTTGATATGCCTGAATGATTGTCTCTGAGATTAATTGATTGAGAAATTAAGTATTTGATGATGAATCCTTTGAGAGATTCATTACTGAAGAAATTGTTGTGAGATTCTCTGTATGGAAATTGTTGGGAGATTAATTGTTAAGAGACTCATTATTTATGGGGAAATTGTTGAAAATAAAACCAATCTTGTAATAGGATAAACTGAAACCTGAGTTTAGGTTATGTATGTGTGTAACAAGATAGGTTTTGGCATCATCAAAAAGGGGGAAATTGTTGGGAGATGAATTTAATAAAGATATGATTTTGATTAGATCCCAAAACCCCTGAGTATGACATGTTCAAAAAATAATCTTGATAGTTGAGTCGATTCGCTTTTAGAGTATTCAGATGTTATCTCGCAAAATGTATAGTCGCAGATATAGATCGTTAGATCTGAAGATTCTGAAGAACTCAGTATGTTTCTGAAGAAACCGAAGTTTTAGTATGAAACTGAAGTTTCTGAAGTTTCAGTATGAAACGAAGAAACTGAAGACTCAGTATGAAACGAAGAAACTAAAGACTCAAGATGAAATCGAGATATCAAGTCTCAAAGGAGAAATCGAGATATCAAGACTCAAGATGAAACTAAGATATCAAGACTCAAGATGAAATCAAGAATCAAGACTCAACATGAAGACTCAAGATATCGGTCCAAGACATCCAGAAAGACTCGAAGACGCCAAGACTCGTAAGACTCGAAGACCTCAAGACTCAAGACTCAAGACACAGATGGCGTAAGATCAAGAATCAAGATCAAGAATATCAAGGCACAAAGAATTATCAAGACTCAAAGAATGTATCAATGCTCGATATAAACCTGAATGTTCCGAGGCACCGAACATATCTATCTAAAGGATGCAATACTTAGAAGATCGCATTCCTTTAGAAGTTAGATATTGCCCATAACATTCAAAGTGCAGACAAAAGGAACTAAGACAAAGTGTTGTTAAGGTTATATCACTTTCGAGATTGTAACCAAAAGAGCCCGTTGAGTTGTCTACCTTTAACGGAGACAAAAGTCAAAAAGGAAGACAAAGATCGCATCATATCGACAATCGACAAATGACAAAAAAAAAATGTCAAGTACTAAGTTCGGATCGCAAAAAGTGAAGACCGGCTACATGAAAGGCTATTGCCTAAAACGTGTTAGGGAGTGTCAAACCCTAAATATAGCTATCTCTCCAACAGATAGTTTTTCAAGAGTGACCTTGGTGTATGCCTATAAATACTTGTGACCTTCTAGATTGAAAGGTCACGGGAAATTTGTAAGCAACTCAAGAGCTCAAACTTATTATTGCAAGTTGAAGCACTCGAAAACCTAAGAATTTCCCAAGTGCTTTATATCGAAGAGAGCTCATTAAACTAAGCCTAGCTTGATAAGATATATCCAAAGCTTAGTCGAGATATCCTAGCCTTTGCATTGTTCTTTATTGTAAAGGATATCTCATCCTAGTTGGAAACCAACCAAGAAACCCCAAACCCTTTGTAAGGTAGTTTGAGTGTGATTGTTGGTGAGATTGGAGTTGTAAAGAGTGAGTAAACTACATTGAGGTAGTCAGAAAGCTCTAGAAGTAAGCTACTAGTGGTAGTTAGTAAGCTACTGAGTAAGTAAACCAGTCTAGTCGAAAAGCTTGGTGTGAGTTGAGTAAGTAAACTACAGAGGTAGTCAGAAAGCTCAAGGAAGTGATTAGTGAATTTCTCTGAAGAGATCAGAGAGAGTGGACGTAGGTGCTTGAGTCTCTGAACCACTATAAATTGTTGTGTTCTTTGCTTTCTGTTTTGCTTGATTTATCTATTGCATCACTGAGTTTTGAAAGCATATTTTCACTGACATTTCAGTTGGAATCAATCCACTGAAGGTTGCATATAATTGAATCACAGCCTAATCACTATTTCATTAAAGGAAGGTTTTCAGCAAAAGCTTAAAACGAGTATAAACTAAGGGTCAACCATTCCGCACATCTGAGTAGCTAGAACAGATAGTTACCAAACTGAACTCACTCTTCTGAGGGTTCAGTAAGTTAGTTATCTGATCCAAGCAACTCGGGATCTCTGAAACTTCGGGACTCGGTTGGGATTATCTCGAGGTTTCGAAAGCGGCTTCGAGATCACTGTCTCAAAGAGACTTTGACTCGAGGCGATTTGTTCTTCTCGAGACCAAATCATCGGGACAACCCCGACCCAAAGTGACCTCGGTAAAAAAGAAAAGTTTTAAAAACACTGAACACGTGTATTCCCCCCCCATACACGTGTAAGACTCGTTTGCACCTGGACCAACAGAGACGGTCCACGGCTGACTGTAAAAATGCAATATACAAGCAAAGGTTGGAAAAATTTTACAATTCTAAAGTTCGACTCCGCAGATTCAATATTGGAGCTCTCGTTTTGAAGCGAGCAACGGGGGTCCCGGGCATTTTTTTCGGTCGAGCTTGGGAAGGTCCATTCTGAGTAACGGAGCGCTGGTTGAATGGAGCATACGAATTGGAGGAATTAGATGGAACCCCACTTTCCTACTCCTGGAATGCCGCAAATTTGAAAAAATATTATCAATAGGAACCTCGAGAACTGGAAGAAATTAAGGGCGAACATACCATTATGCTCAACAGACCGCAAACAAGGCGACCAAAATGACCTTTTACAATTTGGCGATCAAAGTGATCCTTTCCGAGCAGGCAGTTAGGATGCCCACTCAATAAAGAAAGATAAGAGGGGTTGAAAGGCCGAACAGGAAAATGTCGAACAAAAATGTCCAAGACTAAGTTGGGGGTAGGAATTTCATAAAGGCTCGAAGACATGTGTTACCATCCCTAGCACATTCGGAAGGTATCTAGAAAGTGCGATACGTGTCATCTCCCCTTCCACATGCAGAAACATGGACAGGTGTCGACTAAATATGGACACATGTTGCACCACTATTGAAAGAACTGGATAATGGAAACCAGCTCATGCTTCAGAAACTTGTATAAATAGACCCATTGTAGGTCGAAAGAGATAGGTGAAGTTTCCTCACCATATAAAAAAAGTTTCATGTTCTGGTATCACTGTTTATACAAGTCCCATAATCGGTTATAAAATGATAGGTTTAATATACCCCCAGACGTAGCCATCACCATTGAGTTCAACATCCACTTTGCTAACTCAACCATATCTTTCGGCCCCAGCTTTAGTTCGAGCTCCAAATTCCACATCTCAAAGGCAAAGCAAGATATTTCTGCCTCGATTTGGAAAAGCCAATCCAAGTCGAGCAAAATATTATCTACCGGACTGCCGGTTCTTGCCCCGAGCATACCTTGTGCTCGCCTCCAGCATAATCTGCTCGACATAAATGGAGTTACAACCTCACATTCACCACTGCTTATGCAGGGATCGATCACAACTTCCCCTCGCATCCCCACAATCTCCTTACAGGGGACGGTGCTCCGACGCACTCTTACAAGGCAGCGTGCCGACGCTGATGTTCAAGCATCAGTGGTTGTCACGGACAAATACTCGGATGCACCAGCTAAGGGTGAAGTTGGTGGGAGCTGAGGGCTAAAGTATGACGAACAGGTGCCTCTGCTCGCACCAAACATGCGAGAACAAGATTGCTCGCCACATGCTCAGGACGATGGGTGGCCGTATAATCACAGCTTGCGCTAGAAAGAGCCATTGTTGCTGCTGCTGCTCTTGAGCATCTTGATAGAGGGTGAAAGAGTGAAAGGCTTCGCCCGGGCTTTCCCAAGCGAAGAACTCGGACGAGAAGTCGGAAGCCCATAACTCACCCACCGCAACTACAACTTGGACTGACTGCTCGACTACCATCCTCGAAGTCTTAAGACAACTGGGTGGTATATGACAAATATGACGACCATCTTCAAAATCTTAAGACAGTTAGTTGGTAGGAAGTAAGAAAGTCGTTTGTAAAATTATTGACAAGTGTGAAGTCATGTAATAGATTAAAACATCGTATAAGGTGTTAATCTTTTTACTTATATGTAATTTTTGGTCGACCTAAGTCTGATCGCCCCAAAGTAAGGAGATCACATCCACAACTGGTTGAATGAACTTAGCCTTATGTTTACCTGACACAAAGAATTTGTACTTACAATATCCGTAGCAAAGCGGATTTTGGGTACAAGGTCGCGACTAAATAAGACGACCAAAAACAAAGTGGTTGTAGCTAAATAAGACAATCACAAACAAATAAAAGGTTGCTACAACATAAGACAACCATTCTGATTGCAGCTAAATAAGACAATCAAACACCAAGTCGGGCAAAACATAAGCATACTAAAGATAAGACAAGCAAAAGTTCCATTCATTCATAAAAATGCTTTAAAAAGCGTAAAGACCAAAATCCAGCAAAAAAAGCCACAAGTGGCTAAGTTCCAAACAAGGCCATCTTGGCCGATCACAAAAATAGCAAAATAAGAGAAGTTTCAAAGGAAAAATAAATTATCCTGGGTCGCCGGAAGAGAAGTACTTAAAGGGCCCATCATGTTCTGCTCGCCGAGAGAGCCAACCACTTGGCCATCCTGCTCGGCCCCAACCTGCTCATTATCTTTCGGCCCATCCTGCTCGCGGTCATTTGGCCTTTGCACACCATCCTGATCACCTTCGCCATGCTCACTCACTTTTTGGACACCCGGCTCATCATCATCTTCCTCATCAGAGATGCGATCCCCAATCTCGACCCCTTCGGGGAGTTTGTAGAAATCACATATGTCCTGCAGATCGGCCAGGGGCAACTCCCGATCACCTGCAGGGAGGTTGTAGGCTAGATACTTCTCAAGTTCATCGACGAAAGGCTTCACTTGGTCAGCGGAGAGAGTCCGCCTTGCCGTACGAATAGCATCGGCAAAGGCACAAATGTAAGAGTAGTTGGACATAGAGTCCACATACTCTTCGGTTCGTAGTTTGGAGTTCAGTAGGCCTATTCGGGTGTTGTTCTCCTCGGCAGTCATGAGTTGTTGGACGAGCAAATCTTTCTCACGAACATGAACATCAATTTAGGACCGGAGTCGGCAAAGCTCGACATCCATAGCAATCTTCTCATCCTAGATCTTTTTCAACTCATCTTTCTTCTAACGCAACCCCACCTGAACTGCTTCAGTTTCTCCTCATGCTTTATCCAGTTCTTTCATCTTATCATTAAAGCTCACCACGAGCAGGGAATACTTGGAGTAAAAGCTGGTCACCCCGGCAAAGGCATTCTCCAGGATCACAGCAGTCCGGCTATGATGAATCAGACCCATTCGAAGCCGCTCCATGGTTGATAGACCGACCAAGGAGTCCTCCAAATCCGTCGTCCAGGATCGAATGGGGGTCTCACAGGCACGTTGAATGTGCTCAGGAAGCTCAGGGATGTTGCACACCTTGGGAGAACAAAAGTAGTTCATCAAGTCTGGTGGCAAAGATGGTTGCCTATCCACGTACCTAAGGACAAACAATATTTATTAAACTACAAGTAATACGAAGGAACAAATACGCTTTAAGGCGAACAAATTACCTGCTCGCCCGAGCGTCATCCCAGCCAAGGAAGGATATGTCATCAGGGCGGCGAACCTGAGAACTGGAAGGGCCGAGAACCTCTGTAGATGGAGGTTGAGGTGCAGTTACGCCCGTTTCAACAATTGGCTCGCCCGCCACTACAGGAGGTATGCTTGGCTCGATCACAGGGTTTGCCGATTCTAGAGTCTGCCGCCGAGTCCGCTTCGGCGATCGAGCCTGCTCGCTCGTTCCTTGATCGGCCGAGCGGGAGGACCTTTTCGGTTTGCTCGACTCCCCACGGGAGGGTTTTTACGCTTCCCGCTCGGACTGAATCCGAGCCATCTCGCAAGGTTTCCTCCTCCGTGCCATCTCGGTATGTTCGGCAATACTCACAGCGATGGTAACCACAGGAATAGCTATCGGACACAAAAAGATCTACATAATAAAAGTGAAATTGAAAGAAGGATGCACAAAAAGAAGAACGAGATTTAAGCACATACTGGTAGGATCAAGAGCGACCAGATGATGAGGTGGCACGTACAAACCGCTTTTCTTGTGTTTGCTCTCCTTGTTAAGGGTCAACACTGAACGTTCGGTGCGGGATAGAAGATCAATTTGCCAGATACAGCTAAAATACCCGTCTTTTGCCTCTTTGTTTGTGGCCGCCTCGACTTCTGAAAAAAGAAAACAAAAGTTAAAATCAGTCCAACGAACAAGGAATGCGAACAAAAGGTACTCACTCCATAAACCCCCAAAATCGATTGGGATATCTAAACGAGCATCCAGTTCGCTCGCCAAAGTGGGACTTCTCCAATCACCCCCGACAAACCAAAACTTTTCTTTCCAGTCCTTGATCTTATTTGGAACATCCTCAACAACTTTGCACTTGGCATTCGCCTACATAAATACCCACCCGTGCTCGCCCCATGGACGGGTTAGATGAATCAGCCGAGTGAGCTCCGCAGCAGAAGGGAAATATGGGGGGTCGGCCTTACCGAATAACGTCAAGAGACTCGTAATTATATGCCATCCATTTGGCATAATTTGGGTGATAGTGAGGTTCTATTCCACAAGCAGACGAGTAATCACAGGATGAAGGGGGAATTGCAACCTCGCCTCCATAGTATCCACATTAACCGCCACACAACCTTCAGGGGGTTGATTTGCTCGCTCGTCGGCTTCCGACACCCAAAAGAAAACATCTTTTGGGATTTCATAGTTTCGATATAGTTGCGCAAGCATATCGGTCTCAACTATCCTGGCCAGTTTGCTCGCCGGGTATTCATTCTCGACTCCAACTCGATGGGGTAGCCCCGGCCATTCAAAATCATATCGGGCATTATACTCGGCGTACGTTGGACTGTGGGGAACCCCGACAGGAATTTGCTGAACATTTTGCTCATCGGCGAGCACGATAACCTATTCATCCTATTGGGAAATTTAGAGTTTTGATGAAAGTTCTAAAACAAATGTAATAGGACCAGTCAGACCTGTTAGCTGACTGGTGTTTTTATTACCAGTTATAGGATACCAGTTGATAATTATTGTATAGAACAACTGATGTAGAAGATAGGTCACATATTGAGGGGGAACCTCAATATGTATAGGTCCGTTCTGAAGATCTGAAGAACAGCTGATATCCGACAGGCCAGAAGGCAAGAGAAGGACAGAAGATCAGATCGATCTGATAAAGTCAGATATCTCAGCTGAAGTCATGAAGCTCAAATTCAGAATACTTGAAGATCAGATGACTTCCAGAAGATCAGACCAGAAGACCTACATCAGCCAAGTCTGGTGGTTGAAGCTAAGACAACTGGCACTAGAAGACTCCATCAGGTAGACTGATCAGGTCAGCTCACCAGGTGAAAACTGATGTTTCACCAAATCATACGTCGATGATCTGAACAAGGAGAATGTCAACCTTAGTTGGTAGAACAACACTGAAAAGTGCTTCTGTTAACCAATAAGAACAAGACACGTATGATCGGAGCCGGCAATTACGGGATTTGGTGTTGATTTCTCTAACGGCTATAAAAGACACTATTCACGCTTTCGGCCATGCCGTTCCTGAAGCACGTCACATCAATCCTGCAAGTCTACCAAATATAGCCTAAAATTCAAATTGCTCTCCAACGGCTCTTTGATTTCGAGGTCTATAAATATGGGATTACACTTTAGAGTGAAGACACGGAAACTATCAAGAAGCTCAAGCTATAATCAGATTTCCGCACGAAGAACACGAACTTGAAGATTATTTTCTAAGTGTTCACCCCATAAGTTCTTAGCACATAAATCTTTCATCTAGCTGATAGGCTACTTAAAAACTAGAAAAGATTTCAAAGTTGGAACCAAAACAATCTTACCCAAACCCAAAGTTAGGTTAAGTTGTTTAGCAAGATTTCGCATCTAGGGTTTCTAGTTACGATTTACGGATCGGTTGAGTGAGAACTCTTTAAATATCTCATTGGTGTCTTGTGTTGGACTAACACAAAAATCTAAGTCCAGTTGGTTTAGTTGGTGCCCCTTGTGATAGGGAAGAGTTGACATAGGACTGGTTTGTCCGAACCACTATAAATCTTGTGTGCCTTTACCTGCTTTGATTAACTGTTTACACAATCGCACACAACTATTAAAGCTGCATACATATTCTATGTTAAGATCAGCTAGCACCAAGCTTCTGATCTGATCAAGTTTGACACTTTAGTCAACTGGTTAAAAGACTGACTTTTGAATCTAATTTATTAAAACTTGTTTTTCACACGGGTAAAATTTAGCTTCCGCTGTCGCTTAAACCGATAGATACCGAATCGATCCGCCTTGAGCGATTAGTAAGTTAGATATCGATCAAAACCGATTCACTTGCACTCTCGATCAAAGTTAATCGCTTTCACACCGATCCGCATAAAAAGTTTTCGTAAGTCTATTCACCCTCCCTCTTGACTTCGCCCTCACAAAAACCCGTTTCGGGACCTACAAGTGGTATCGAGCAGCGGTTCTCTGGACCACCAATCGGCTTTGAGTATCATTGATTCTTGAGGAAGAATCTTTGTGGTCATTTGAACAGATCTTGAAAAACCATTTTTAAAACTCATTCGTTTTTCCAAAATCACTCAGCATGGATAATACCTCTGGTATGTATCATGATTTGCCGAAGTTCTCAATTGATGAGTATGCAGATTGGGCCATTTATATGTGCAACCATCTAGGTTCGATAAGCGGCAGAATGATGGAGGTCATTGAAAGAGGACCCATCATCATATATCACGACAACCCCGCAGGTTGGAGGAGATCCAGACTTTTTGCCACGGAAGTCTTGTGCGAAAAAAAGCCCAAATTTGATGGATGCAGAGAGGAAAGAAAGTCAGATACTCTAGATACAATAGCAGGGCATATAATCATGAAGACGATGGATAAAGTCACCAAGGAGAAGATAAAATATCTCAAAACTGTGGAAAGCAATGTGGGATACTCTAAATTTTGAGATATCTGGGAAGAAATGATCGGATCAAAGATACCGGACTACAAGTTTAATCGGTGAAGTTCAAAAAAAGCAAGATGTTTGCCACGAGACCATCAACGAGCTCGATGGAAGGATTACTATGTCGAAGAATAAGCTACGAGAACTTGTTAGAGATGTCGACAAAGATATCAACTACAAGATCTTAAGATCTCTCACCAAGAAATGGGACATGAAAGTCACGTAAATCAAGGATTGCCAAGACATTTCAAAGATGAAGTGAGTAGCTTGTTCCTAAGCCTTAAAGCTCACGAGTTTGACTTAATCGAAAAGAGGACAAGCAGATGAAGATGAGACGCCATCAAGCCTCAACGCCTAAATCGATTCGCTTAAAGCAACCAACAAAGAGATCGAAGGCCATCAACCTCGTTGGAAACATAATAAGTCGGTGAATCAGACGCTCTGCTTACAGAAACTTGAAAAATCAAATATTCAACTTGGTAAGTATCGAAGATTCTATAAAGATTATCAACATAGCCGAGGAAGAGATAGGAGATCAGCTAATGGATCTCCGTAAAAGAACTGTGATCCGATGATCGAAGAGATCACAAAGAAGAAAAGAAAAGAGATAATCTGACTGATGAGAGAAGAGATAACAGATCTGACAAAAGGAGTTCAGATTACTATCAGAAAGGGAAGTCACCTGATAGATCCTACAGACGGAGTGACTCACCTGGAAGAAAACATTCCGTGGATCGTGGAGCGTGTTTCAACTGTGAGAAACCAGGTCACTACAGCGCAGATTGCCCAGACCTGACGCCAAAAGAAAGAGAAGAAAAGCGGAACAGAAGAGAGCAACGTTATAGGGACAGAAAAGCCATGGTCGCTGACACATCTGGAATTGATGATTCCTATCTGCCCTCTGAGGATTCTGGGTACTCATCCGTAGAAGATTTACGTCGATAAGCAAAGTCTTTGCTTGACTTCTATGAGAATGAAGATCTGATATTCTCTTCAGATGACGATGAGATCTGCCTGATGGCCAAGGAGGACCAATCTGAGGTAACCTCCAAACCTTCTGCTTTGTCTGCTTTCACACCTGTTATTATTAGCACACCTGCTGGAGATATTGACCTGCAGCTCTACTCTGAGCAATTGCTTGATGATCTCTCCAATGCAGTAGACACTTATGCTATAGTGGAAGCTGAGAATGACAAGCTAAGGATCAGAAATAATCAGCTTGTTAAAGAGAACGATCTCGAGAAAACTCTATCAATCGAATTCTGCTTTGCCGCCGTTCGGTAACCGGAGGAACTTAACATTCTTCGAAAGTTAAATCTTCGATCGGGAGAGAAGCGGATCAAAGATCACTTAGCAATCAACAAAACAACAAAGTCGATGACTTCAAAATCCTTCAAGCTAAATTTGATGAGCTATTCACTACATGAGAGTCTAAAATCTTCTCGAGGATAGGTTCTTGCATGAAAATAGAGGTTTTCACAAAGTCATCTAAAACCGTTCAAGATATGAACGCCTATTTTCGAACAACGACTAACAAGAAGGGACTTAGGTATGAGAACCCTTCCACATCCTCAAAAGCCCTGTTTGATTCACTTCAAAAGGGTGTAATCAAACGAGTTTAAACAAAAGATACACTAAAAAGCTAAACTTGTATCTGGTAAGGGAAAAAAGACACTGTTGAGCAAGTAAAGGCGGTGCCTAATCGTAAAAGGAAATGAAAATGGACCCCAATCGGTAAAGCATCACCGAATCAATCAACAGAAGAACCCAGTTCTTCTGAAGAGACCTCAACCTGATCAACAGATTAGGTATCAGAAAAGACAACCTGGTAAAAGGGAAGTCTAATCTGAGACCCAATCAAGGTCACCGCCGAATAAGCAAGCTATAGGTAAACTGCAAAAACCACCTATGCCAAAAAGATATGAATCTTTTGATGGTAGCGATCGTATTACTACCCCTATAAATCGAAAACCTAGGGTCAACGCACTTTTTGAGCCACAATCGGATGAAAAGAAGACAAACAACAAAAGATAAATCCCAAGTCTTCTAAGTCACCCAAGGTTCACACTAATAATCATACTAATCAGAAAGCATATAAAGAGACGTATGATTATGTTGATAGGTATGGGAGACAAATCAAGCCTTCTGATCTAACTGATCTCAATAGAAGTACCCTATTTGTATGGATCCCCAAAACCAATCCTAACCCCTCAGGACCCAATCCAAAAGGGGTACCTAAAGCCTGATTTGATTGCAGGTTCGCGTGGTCCGCCAACAAAGGAGGTGTGCAAGCAACTATCCGGTACATCGATAGTGGATGCTCAAGGCACATGACTGGAAGCAAACACCTCCTCAGCTCTTACATAGAACAAAAGGGCCCGCGTGTACTCTTCGGTGATGATAACTTTGGTTTTACCAAAGGATTCGGAACCTTAGAGAATGATGATGTACAGGTCACGGGAGTCTCGTATGTCGAAGGTCTAAAGCATAACCTATTATTGGTTTCACAATTCTGCGACAACGGATTCAGTGTTGAGTTCTTGACTGATCAATGCACTATCAAAAATCGAGCCACTCAACAGATCTTGCTAACTCGGTTCAAGAAAAGGGACGATCTACACAACATTGGAAATGTTGCCCAAAGAAATGCATGCTCGATTGTTAAGAGTTCCAAAAGTAGCGAATGGCTCGCACAAAAGAATGAGCCATCCGAACTTTAAAACTCTTAATAAGATAACAAGGATGTCTTTAGTGGAAGGACTTCCAATGAAGTATTTTCTAAAGATCGGACATGTGTCGATATCGGAAGGAAAACAGTCAAAGCTTCATTCAAGGAAATCCACGACCGGCATCCAAAGCAGTATTGCGGCTTTGCTTCATATGGACCTATTTGGACCCGCATACACGGTCGATCTCGACGAAAATATACTCGTAATCGTGGATGACTATTCCAAGTTTACAGGGTTATATTCTTACATAAGAAGAATGAGACGACAACGAAGATACCCGAAATTTGCTCAAAAGATTACAAAATGAGAAGGGTTTCGATTAGTAGTAAAAATCGGATCGGATAAAGGTACGCAATTTACGAACTCTTTTATTACCGATTTTTTGCTCTAAGTTTGGTATCTGACATGAGACATCACCGCAAGAACGCCACAAATGTAATGGAGTAGCGAATGGAGAAAAAGAACACTCAAAGAAGCTTGCTCGCGACGGTGTTAAATTTAACATGCAATATCAAAATTTGTTTTCGCGAAGCTATCATCATCGCATGCCATACTCGTAATGTATGTCTTCCGACTAAGGCTCACTACAAAACACCCTATGAACTGTGGAAGGGCGTAAAAACCTCGTGTTTCTTACTTCCATGTTTTTTGGGTGTAAGTGTTTCATACACAACAATGGGAAGAGTCGGGTTGAAGACTTTTGAGGCCAAGTCGATGAGGGTATATTCTTAGGATATTCCTCATCTAGCAAGGCTTTCGGGGTTTACAACAAAGTAACCCTAGTTGTGGAAGAAACACCCCATGTAGTCTTTGATGAAACATCTTCAACAAGAGAAATCTACCTCGTAAAAGAAGAAGTACGATCAACCAAAGACTGATGCTCGAGAAAATGGATCGACTAACGATCAAGGAAAAAGGATCGAAACTCGTAAATAAAGATACATTCCAGATCTAGGTGATTCACCAGTCAATCGGATCCTAAGGTACGAAAAACTGCCGATGAAGAAGTTGGTTCACCGAGATAAGATCAATCGAACCATCCGGTTCGGGGGAACATCTGAAGTTCCCGCGAAACGGACATCGACACATGATGAGTCCAACATCACCGAGACATGTTCTTATCAAGTGGATCATAACTCGCACCACTCCCAATCGCTAGTAATGAACTATTATCGAAAATGGATGATGTTCTCCAAACCGACGCAAATCGAATGAAGGACTCGATAACCAAATCCAACCGATTTGATCATCGGAGACCCATCCGATAGAGTTAAAACTAGACATCGGATTGGTGAAAGTGCCATGTATTGTTGTTAATCGCCTATGAAGGAACCAACAACAATGAGAGGAAGCTCTACAAGACGCAAGTTTGGATTCTAGCCATGCGAGGAGGAGGAAAGTTCAAGAGAAATCAAGTTTGGGAACCGGTGGGCCGTACCAACTCATCAAGACGTAATTGGCACAAAGTGGGTATTTAAGAACAAAAGAGATGAGAAAAATGTCATAACCAGGAATAAGGCAAGACTTGTTGCTAAGGAGTATTCACAATCGGAAGAATTGATTATGATGAGACCTTCGCACCCGCCGCTCGCCTAGAAGCCATTTCGGCCATTTTTTACGCATATGCTTCCCACGGAGGGTTCATCGTGGTATCGATGGACGTAAAGAGTGCATTCTTAAACGGGGTACTAGCGAGAGGAAGTTTATGTCGAACAACCTCCAGGCTTTGAAAAGGGCAACCAAGTGTACCGTTTAAGAAAAGCTCGTTATGGCCTGAAACAAGCTCCTCGAGCTTGGTATGATACACTCTCTCAGTTCTTGATAGACAGTGGGTTCACTAAAGGAACAGTGGATAGAACCTTATTCGAATAGAAGATGGAGAAGATATTACGATGGTTCAGATTTACGTGATCGACATCATCTTCTGGATCTCCCAACAAGAGTCTATGTGAAAGATTCAGCAAGCTGATGCAAGGGAAATTCGAGATGTCCATGATGGGGCAGATGAGTTACTTTCTGGGTCTACAAGTTAAACAAAGTACAAAAGGGATATTCATCTACTAGGCAAAGTACACTAGGAGTTTATTGGCTAAGTTTGGAGTTCAAAACTGTAAGGAAGCCAGAATTCCTATGTTGACTGGATTCAAGATGGATCCAGATGAGGATGGTCAGAAAACCAATCAGAAATAATATAGGGCTCTCATTGGATCTTTACTATACCCGACCGGCCAACAGACCGGATATCATCACTTTTTGCAAGAGGTGTATGTGCGCGATTTCAGCAAATCCAATGCAAAGTCACCTAAAGCGGCTAAGCGGATTCTTAAGTATCTGAAGGGACAAGAACCTTGGTTTATTTTACCCATCGATGATGATAATCTAGAAACTTAGTGGGTATTCGATTACGATTATGGAGGTTGCAAAATTGATGAAAAAGTCAACCTCGGAACATGTCGATTTTTAGGAAGTAAAAAACCGATCTCGTGGTTTTCAAAAGAAGCGGACATCGATTCATGACATCTACTATTGGCGAATATATATGGTCGCAGGAAGTTGCTGCCCTAACCCAACTTCTCGCTTAGTCGGCAAAAATGAGGATTATAACATTGTAGCTAAGAATGTACCTATATTCGTGGATGTAATAGTGTTATTGCAATCACTTTCGTAATCTCGTTCTACATACAAGATGCAAGCATGTGGATGTCGACACCATTTTATAAGAGATCATGTTGAAAAGAAGAATATCAGAATGGAAAAGATTCATACTGATATACAGAAAGCTGATATTCTAACCAAGCCACTAGCTGAGATAAGATTCAGAGAATTATGCAATGAACTAGGGCTTCTGGATCTTGGAGAAAAAGCACCTAAAATGTTTGATAGACTGATCTCCAGAACCAGCTGGTTAAGAGACTAACCAGGTTAAGAGGAATCAGTTGAGTTTGGTATCTCAACTGATCAAGAAGATCAGTCAAGGAACTGATATGAGAAGGCGATCAGATTTACGGATTATCAGATTAAAGGAACTGATCAGATTAAAGGAACTGATCAAATTAAAGGATTATCTGATTAAATCGGTTTGGTTATTTCATACTTTGTAAGTCGATTAAGCTGATATTCAACAAGCAAGATTCACAACATTAAAGCTTACATCGCATAAGAAAATAGGAAATTTACACAACAATGGAATAATAGAAATTTTCATTGATAAAGACCCGAAGGTCAGATTTACATTACAAGTTACAAGTACAAAAGGACCCGGAGGTCAGTACATAAACCCTAAACCCTAAACCTAATCCTAGAAGGGGGGGAGAGAGAGAGATTTTAAAATCTGATGCTCCTATTTTCCCCCACTTAACAAGGCTTTGAAATAATCCTAAAGCCACCCTCAGAGCTTCGGAGTTAGGAGCGAGAGCGGCGTTGAAAGGATTTCTAAGCCAGGAGCCCCTAGACCTGAAATCAATGGGCTCTCCAGCTGTTAAATGGGACACAAGTGCCAAGAAAGTGATACAAAGATCATATGGGCACATGTGTCACATGCAAAAATAGAGTTGATATACGAAGATCAGCTGTTGTCTGATCAAGACCGTATATCAAACTCATGTTTTATAACAGACTGAGTTTGTTGATGCTAATTCTGTCATCTCGATAGACACACAAGGTGCATACGGTTAGGAGAAGTGTCTTCTCAGTTGCGACAGCAGATCCGCCGCCTCGGTGGTAGAGAAGCTTGGCAACAATTTTATGTGTAATCTTTGATGACGACGAAAGCAGTGATAAGGGACACACATGGTTGATTTGAGAAGCTGAAATCATTGAAAAAGGGGTAAAGGTTTTTGCCGGAAGTTTCACCGGAAATAAGGGTTCACCAGAATGCATGATTTTACAAAGAAGATAAGTATGGTGAATGGGTTATGTTGTGTAAATCATTGGTCCAATTTATAGAGGCCAAGCAAGGGTGCAAATGCAAAATTGATTTCTCAAAGCCTTTTAGAGAAATCTGCATCACAAGGACAGCGTGTAGGAAACACGCGACTGATAATTGGATAAATTTACGGTGCTTTGACATTACGAAGTATCCAGACTACTATTACACATGTCAAATCGTGTCGACTTAGGGAATTGAGACTACTATTCAATTCTTCAAGAACTAAGTTTTGGCGGTAACACTTATCCCAAGAATTGGCTTGGTCTGAGTAGAATCATATTAGGTCAACTGAAATCTGATTAGATAAAAGACTGATCAGATGAGGAAGATCAGTTGAGTATGATACCTCAACAAATCAGATATATCAGTCAATAAGAAATCAGAAATAACAGTTGAAGGGGGAACTTCAACTGATCAAGGAGGATCAGAAAAGGAAAAATCAGACGCAAAGAGAAGCGGATCAGTTGAAAAGGACTGTTGGGAAATTATAAGGATTAGGCAGAAAACTAAGATCAACAAGTGGAATCAACATCTACAAGTGGTATTGACTGATTACAATATCAGTCAACCAGATACACATTTCTGTTTCCTTGTTTACTGCTTACTTATCTGATATTATCTGATAATATTTGTCTTACTGTACACACTACTTTTGTGACGTATTTCCTGCAAAATATTTAATGCGGACGTGGGGTACTTGTATTAATTGCCACAAAATGTGCTTTTAAATCCAAAAGGCAATCGTACGTGCTTTTCTTGACCACACGATCAAAACCGCTCAATCTGGATCGTTTAACCTTTTCAAACGGTTGATCTTCCAATCTCGTTTTTCCCTCCTCCTCCTTATAAGTTTCATCAAAACCCTACCAGAGTTTTCTTATTCTCAAAAACTTGCGATTTATTCTCTGAAAACTCAAAATTACCTTTCTGTGATTCAAAGTGTTTTCTTGCGATTCAAACTTATCTTCCGAAAAATAGAATCTGGTAATTTCTGGTTATTTGATGATTTTCTTTTCAAAAATCCTTTGATCACATATATTATATCTATATATGTTATCCTGCGATTTGCCTTATCTTTTCTTGATATCCATATGTGTTTATCGATTACTAGGCCTGAGAATAGGTCTGATAATCAATATATGATATCTTTATGATTATGCACAATTTTAATCGAGTCTATCTTGTTGTAGATGGCCACTCACGGAATGGGAAAGATTATGTGCAACTATGCGGATCTAGCAACAAAAATTGTCGATGACAAATTTGTACAGTTTGGTGTTACGCGGGATCCAGAATCCATGGAAGTTGAACAAATTCTGAAGAAAGGAGGTCTTGAAAAATTCTGTGCTGCTCACTACAATCCAGTGATGCAATATGAAGCACTCGAATTCTTAAGGAATTTGAAGGTGGATACGGACAATTCTGGAGAAGAACTGATTTCTTCAGTTAACGGAGAGGAGATCAGACTGTCGAATGCTGACATATCTCGTCTGTTCAGCTTGCCAAAAGGAAGAATCTCGCCTGCTCACTACAGGGAGAATGAAGATGAGCTGATCAGAAACGAACTCTTCAGAGAGGCTGACAAACATCAAACCGCAGGTTTTGTCAGACCTATGTTAAAAAGGAAATACCGACTGTTGTTTGACATACTGTCAAAAACAATCATGGGTATTTCATTCAGCCCAGATGCTCTAACATCCGTAAAATTGTACAGCATGGCTGCGATAATCGATGAAGCCAAGAATATCAATTGGCATGGCTTCCTGAAGGCCATTCTGCTCCAAGAACATGAAAAATTTGGAGTTAATGAACGGAAGCAGATCTATCTGAAGAAGAGGATCAGCAATCTCAATAAGGTTGCAGTTATTCTGAAAGACAAAATGCCAAATGCCGAATGGGATCAGAATGGATTGAAGTCCTACAAGGCCTTCCTCACAACCACTTCAGCCATATATGGGACACCTGATGATGATATGCGTCCCACCCCTCCAAAGGTGAAGAAAGGAAAAAACCAAGGAGGCGACCCACGCCTACACCGGATGCTCCCCAAAAAAAAAAAAGAAAACCGGTGAAGGCTCGGGACAAGAGGCCAAGAAGGCAAAACAGCCCTCCATGACTCTGCTTTACGAAGACGAGAGTCGATGAAGAAGGAGTGCGAGCAACTGATGAGCCATAGAAATCAGCCGAAAAATCAGACAGGCAGGCTTCTCAAGTTGAGAGCTCGCCAGAACATTCTGAGGGAAGAGCAAGAGACGAACGATCTCCTTCTCCTCAATCTCGAGCTGATTCACCGCTCAGAATTCTGGCTGCTGAGCATATTTCTCCCTCTCTTCCACCTGCCCGCGAACACTCGATAGTTCATCGGTTAAATGAACGAAAAAATCACCGCCGCAGAGCCGGACGTAATTGCCGACAATGAGAACCTCTGCGGAGTTCACCAAATCACCAACTTTTGCCTACTCAAGCACCACGAATCCTCTACATCTCATCAACTGGAATCTGGGTCGATCCGAACAGATTAATTCCTGAGTCCAGATCATCCAAGACCATCACCGGAAAATGGTCGAAATGCAAATTGAACGAGATATTGATGAGATGTATCCAGAAGCCGTAGCCCATCCCGTTATTAGAGAGGAAGTTATGGAGATCCTCACCGGAAAGATCTCCTGTTAAAGAGCTTCTCGATTTTTATGATGATTATAGAACGTATGGGAGGTCTTGATGAATTCGCAGATTTTGATTTCGATATGAAGAAATCTACTCAAGTAGGATCACCACCGAGCCGATAATCTGCCGAATCAATCAAAGCTCGATCCACGTGAAGGTTCTGGGTTGATTGAACAAGGTGAACCGAGCTCCTTTGAAGAAGCTCCCCAAGCCGATGTTCCTATGAAGGATGTGGGAGCTGCGATGATAGTGGAACCGTGCCGCAGCTTCATGACCAACCACCGGAGGCGCAAACAACCGAAAAGAGATCGGTGACGCAAAACATTCCTACAACTCACATCATCACGATCAACTTCGGAGATCGATCATGTTTCAAAGATCTCCGAAAAAGAAGAAGTTGAGGGAGTGTTGGTTAATCAACTTAGCAACACAATAACCGATCGAGGCGATTGGCCTCAAAGAAATAACGGATCAACGGAATTGGCTATTTCCCAGTTGAGGCAATCAAAGATCGATTCTCTCAAACCGTGACCAACCCGATTCTTTGAGTTTAAAAAAGTCGATTGATGACAAGCTAATTCAGTTGATCAACAACAAGTTTCTTTTCTGATGCTCACTGAAAAAGCTAGAATTGACTGAAGAGAAACTTGACAAACTAATTCTTACCCTCTCTACTGCCTTGGAATCTGTCAAGACTGAGCTGATCTCGAAGGTTCAAAGTCTAACTGCTCAAGCTCAAGGTTTATCTGTTGCAGATCTCAACAAGGGGATATCAGTCAGCTTTGGATCTCTGACTTCCCACCTCAAAGCTCTTTTTGATCAAACCAAAAAGGGGGAAGAACAGATTGAGAAACCAACTGACACTATCAGAACAACAGAAGACCTGATTCAGACAGTTGAATCCTATGGACAAAGACTAGACCATCTGGATCTCTTTGCTAACGAAATTTCTGAAAAGATGGAAAAGTCAAAGGCAAGAAAGTTAGCTGCTGCGGGTGCTGGGACATCACAACTTGTACCAGTCACTCAGACTAAGAAAGCCACAAGAAGCACAACTAGCCAAATTCAGGCCGATAAGAAACTGGCTGAGAAACTGTCCAAAGAGCAGATTGCTGAAGAAGCCCGAATAAGTGAAGAAGAAAGAAGGGCAGAAAAATTGGCAGAGGCAGAAGATCTGAAGAAGAAATACAGATCGAGGGCGAAGAAAGGAAAAGTTGGAAAATCTGGACGTAACCTCACCGCCAAAGAAGAGTTGATGAGATCATTCCAAAAACTGCTGCACATGCTGATAGGTTTGAGGAATGGAATAAGATCAGAAGTGAATGGCTTCTGGATGCTTTTGTTCTAGATCTTGTTCCACACGAAGAATCTCCAGATGCAGAATTCCTCAACTGGTTGGAAAACAAATATCCAGATTTTCTGAAGTATCTGGAAAATGAGGCCAAAATAATCAATGTAAAAATATCTCGCCAAGAGTATGATGTGTTGGATTACTCGAAGAAGGCAGATGGCTCATTTGACAGACTGGCATTTCAGAGGTTCTATTTTGACATCCTGAGCAAAGCGCGCATAACTGATCCTCAGCAGATCAATGATGTCAAATGGAAACTATACCAGATTTTCAACATCCCTCAAGATCAAAGAGAAATGTCAGAAGGATACAAGCCTAGAGAGTAAAGAATCAGAAGACTTCTCAGGATCAGCTGTTTTTAATTTCAAACTTTTCTGATGTAATATGTAATCGACAAATCTAATGAAAGAAAAGTTTATTTTTCTGATCCTAAGACAAAATCTCATTGTCTTCTGATTATGTGCTCTTTACTGTTCTATATTTATCAACTGTGATTGGTTTCTCAAGTGTTTTGGTTTCATCAAAAAAAGGGGAAATTGTTGGGAAATTTAGAGTTTTGATGAAAGTTCTAAAACACATGTAATAGGACCAATCGGACACATTAGGTAATGATGTTTTTTTATTACCGCTTATAGGATACCGTTGATAATTATTGTATAGAACAACCGATGTAGAAGATAGGTCACATATTGAGGGGAACCTCAATATGTATAGGTCCGCTCAAGATCCGAAGAAATGATGATATCCGAACGGGCCGTAAGGCAAGAGAAGGACGTAAGATCGGATCGATCGATAAAAGTTAGATATCTCACCAAGTCATGAAGCTCAAATTCGTAATACTTGAAGATCGGATGACTTCCGAAGATCGGACCCGTAAGACCTACATCGGTAAGTCGCTAGTTGAAGCTAAGACAACCGGCACTAGAAGACTCCATCGGTAGATCGATCGGCCAGACCGATCAAAGTCACCACCAGTGAAAATCGATGTTTCACCAAATCATACATCGATGATCTGAACAAGAAGAATGTCAACCTTAGTTGGTAGAACAACACTGAAAAGTGCTTCTGTTAACCAATAAGAACAAGACACGTATGATCGGAGCCGGCAATTCACGGATTTGGTCTTTGCTTTCTCTAACGGCTATAAAAGACACTATTCACGCTTTTCGGCCATGCCGCTTTCTCAAGCACGTCACATCAATCCCGCAAGTCTACCAAATATAGGCTGAAATTCAAATTGCTCTCCAACGACTCTTTGATTTAGAGGTCTATAAATATGGGATTACACTTTAGAGTGAAGACACGGAAACTATCAAGAAGCTCAAGCTATAATCAGATTTCCGCACGAAGAACACGAACTTGAAGATTATTTTCTAAGTGTTCACCCCATAAGTTCTTAGCACAGAAATCTTTTCATCTAGCTGATAGGCTACTTAAAAACTAGAAAAGATTTCAAAGTTGGAACTAAAACAATCTTACCCAAACCCAAAGTTAGGTTAAGTTGTTTAGCAAGATTCGATCAGGGTTTCTAGTTAGATTTTACGGGATCGGTTGAGTGAGAACTCTTTAAATATCTGTTGGTGTACTGTGTTGGACTAACACAAAAATCTAAGTCCAGTTGGTTTAGTTGGTGCCCCTTGTGATAGGGAAGAGTGGATGTAGGACTGGTTTGTCCGAACCACTATAAATCTTGTGTGCCTTTTACTCGCTTTGATTAATCTGTTTACACAATCGCATACAACTATTAAAGCTGCATACATATTCTAAGTTAAGATCAGCTAGCACCAAGCTTCTGATCTGATCAAGTTTGACACTTTAGTCAACTGGTTAAAAGACTGACTTTGGAATCTGATTTATTAAAATTGGTTTTTCACACAGGTAAAATTTAGCTTCCGCACAATCAGTTAAACTGATAGATACCGAACTGATCTGCCTTCAGGCGATTAGTAACTTAGATATCGATCCAAATCGATTCACTTGCACTGATCGAAGCTAACTTTCAAACCTGATCCGCACAAAAAAATTTCAGAAGTCTATTCACCCCTCCCCTCTAGACTTCTGCCCTCACAAAACCCGTTCGGGACCTACACATCCCCATCTCCCCTACTCGGCTCGCCCAACCTAGTGGCGTTCAGAACGCTCACATCGCGATCACCCACGCCACCGGCGGCACCTATCGGCTGAAACTCCTCATCGAAATCACCAAAATCGGATCGGGCTAGTTCCCGATCCAATTCATTTATAGCATCATCAGAATCCGAAGTAAGGATAGCAAATGGTTGCCGAATTTTCCAACGAGGGCTCACTTCGGCAGTTTCCCCCGTTGAGGGGCCAACCCTACTATGGGTAATTGGGCGGCTTTGCAAAGAAGATGACCCACAGGGGGTTTCGGACTCATCGGAACCGGACCAAGCCTCATTCGTAATCGATGAAGACATGATAAAAAATTGAATGAAGAAAGAATAAAAATCTTTACCTGAAAAATCCTCACCGGAAAGGACTTGCCGGAAATTAAGAAGCAGAAGAAAAGGAAAAAGGAGAAGAAAATAAATGAAGGAGAAGGGATATTTATAAGCCCCGGGAATTAGGGTTATACATTAAGTTCAAATTTTCAAAAATCTGTCCATAATCATTGGATCTGGATATACGTGCTTTCACCTCTCTAAACGTCACAGAAGCCGAGGCGACACCTTGAAGCATTCCCAAGACATTTAAACAGTCGCCCCCCCCCCCCGTGACAAGCACAAAGGCGGACCGACTGGAGGGTATTATTGTGATCAGTTACACACCTTCCCACCTCATGCTCGCTGAATGAACACGTGGACAAATTAAACGGTCAAAATGCCACCTCATCAGATAGATGTACCCCGACATGGCAAACAAACCTGCTCGCCAGATAGGCGAGCAAGTCAGCAAACAGATTGGTCGATCACATATACTCGCCTACGAGTTCATCCAACACACAGAGACATCCTGCTCGCCCAAGCGAGCAAAAAGACAAGATAAAGTCAAAACTTCTCATACTTGAAGGTGAGCAGGAAGTGCTATCTAAAGTTTTTGATCTGCGGTCATGTTACTCAGACGAGCAGAATGTTTAGGCTAGAGCAAATACAATTTTACTAATGCCAGAATCAAGCCACCTGTTAAACCAATACCACTTGGATGACAAATCAGAAGCCTCACAAGCAGGCAAAGACAAGTGTCCACCAAAGAAATGTCGTAGGAGACGTGGCAATCCCACACACACTCACTTGCGTGACAAGAAATCGACAGCTCATACTTATGGGGCGGCACATGCTTGTCCAACACCCTATAAATAGGCCCTCTCAGGTCATTAATAGGTTCAGAAATTAGAAGAAAAAACAACACTAGCCATATCTATTCACAACCTCATATGTAACTTTTGCTCGTCACAAGTACTTTGTACTCGACGCAGATCTCAAACAATAAGTAATATAACCCTGGCTTGGTTCGCCCCCAGAAGTAGTCAGTTAAGATGAACTGGGTCATCAAATCATTTTTGTCATATTACGTCACGTCCTATTCGCCTCATGTGTGCCCAACGTTCTGACATGTAAACATCTTGTTTGTTAAGTCGTCACACTTATTGCCACATCATATTTTACACGTCATACGACTTGCAACAATACTCTTAGAGAGTGTAGTAAGATCTCACTTACTACGAGATACTAGGTATCTCATGATGGATGCACAAATACCTTAGAGGGTATTGGTATACCCATCCGAGAAACCATTTGATGTAGTTCCACTATATGTGTCTACGGGTGTCTCGGTTAGTGGGAGCAGTGCGATACTCCTTAGACTTGAGGTTAATGCGCACGACATGTGTGGAGTGATGAACTTTGACCATGACCGATGCTTGCACCCTTCCATGTGTAGATATGGCTTGGATTGGGTTCATCACGAAGTGCATGTGCGTGGTAGTTGAGCCAAGAAAAGGATTCATTCCTCAAAGTGGATTTAGAGAGAATACTCACCTTCTCATCATAATTGGATCAAAGTCATTAGCCAATGCACGTCAACTTGGACTTTGTGGCCAAGTGTGACATAAGTGATCAATTAGTGATTTGAGATAAAGTGATTAAGTTATTTGAATAGACACTTCATCATGTTCAAGACTAATCGAGTATACGTGAATGAAAGGAGGAAATCGTAATAGCCCACGTTACAGTTACAGGTAGTTGCATGTTTCTCGTCACGTACCTCATATATTGAGAATGTCTGATTTATTAACTAGGGTTCAATTAAGACCGTTAGTTTGACTAATCGCTCGGTATATGAGGGCTTATGGGTCACACAACAAGTAGTTCCCTTTTACGGATTATAGTTGGTTGATTAAATGTTAAATTAGATTTAATATTTAATTTATAGAGAAGTAATTAATAATAGATTAATTTGGAATTAATTATTATTAATGTTTAATTAAATTGGATTTAATTAAATAAGAATTTTCAATAATTATATTTGGAATATAATTGTAGGATTTAATGTATATGGAAATAAATCGTAGAGATTTTCATATAAGACATTTAAATCCGTAGAGAAATATATTTAGGGAATTAAATTAAAAGAAATTAATTTAATTCAAGATTAGGGTTTTTATTTCCCTAATTGGGGTAGCTTAAGATTTAAGTTGGGCCTCTCTATATATACAAGATCTTGGAAATTCACAAACAATGTTACTTCATATTTTCTCCATAAGATCTAGAGTTTGGATTTTCCTAGCAAATCTGTCTCGGGATTCAACGCTGCAAATCCTTGCAAGTCTGTAATTGAGGATTACGTGGATACCGTAGTAGAGAAATCTGCACTCGAGTTACTATAAGATTTCTCGTTATGATTATTGTAATCTATATGCAATTAATTGTTCGTTATTGGTGAACTTTAATTTCTGTTGCGCATGTGATTACGTGTTTTACGTGCCTCTATTTTCCAACAATGGTATTAGAGCTCCAGGCTCTTGTTTAATTGCATTAAAAACTGATTTTAATTGAAAGAATTTTTTTTAAATTGGTTGGTGGCACGGTATTAGATACCGCACCCCTTTTATTTTGTTCATTGTGCTCGGTTCATCCTCTCTACCCAGATTAAGGTTTCCCTCGGGGATTCCCTCCGCCTCCATTCGTAGAACCTTGATTCGACTGGCGGCGCTACGCCGCATCATAGAGGCCGGTGCTAGGCACCGCGCCTTGTGTCACGCGCGGTAGCCCGCAGTGAGAATCGCGACGGCCCGCCGCTCTCTGCTCCGATGCGATATTGCTTTGGAGGTGATTCGCTCCGCTCGCTCGCGGTGCTCCGTCACCGGTGCTGCAACGCGACCTCGTTTCGCTCTCGCTCATGTCGCGGTGGCTCACCACCGATTCCCTCTGATTTCATCTCGCGACCGCTTGCGTGCTTTTGGAACTTGGCCGGTGTGCCCGTTTCGATGCGCGTTAGGGCGGCGCGTCACCGAATTCAGGAAGAGTCAGTGGCAATGTGCCGCCTACTCGACCCTTTCCCATCACTTCCTATCTGGTTTCGAACCAGATTCAAACAAGGGGTGCGGCAATGCCCAAGCCCCTTCCGATATGCTCGTCGCGGCGGCGAGTCGCCCGCACGTTAGGCGTAACGTTGGTGACTCGCGTCGCCTCGATGGTTGTGTGCCGCCGCGTCGCTGCTATTGCCCGATGTCGATTAGTTGTGAACGTGATATAGATCCTATTTCTTGGTTCCTATTTTCGATTTGATTAATTTGATCAGATTGGGATTTTGGAATTTGGTTAATTTGGGGTTTGGAAAATTTGGATTAATATCATAATCCCAGCGAGGGCTGATCATTATGACATCATAACTGGTAGGTCTCCAAACCAATTGCCAGATTGCAACTCCTTGTTTGTCGAACCTATGTCACTTACCCTTTGTTCCCCACGAGGGCTAGCAAAACAAAGTTAAGTCCCGTTAGATGTAGATCCGAGCAAAATACGAGGGTCTTTAAGTACTCATTGGAACGAAATCTCCGATTTACTTTTAATTTTGATGGAAGACATCTTATCAAGTTAATGAGAAAACCATATTTTAGTGAGGAACATTTTAAAATGCGGGGTATTAATTGCTTAATCGAGACTACCAAAACATGATTTTATATGGACTAACACTTATATGGGCGCCGTCTACCCAAACAATAAATACGGTCCGGTGTACTTGACAACCAATGATAGAGAGATACGTACGTACGGAACTGATGTTGCAGGACAAAGCGGTTCAGAGTCAAACAACTATAAAGGACGACGAAGCACACAATTGGCCATGCTGCCTCTGAGCACTGTCAAATAAGACCTGCATACTTACCTTAAATTGACCTACATTGGAATTGATCTCCAACGGCTAATTCGATTTCGTGTCCATAAATATGGGATCAAACCTTCAGAGTAAGGTTACGGAAATAAAAAACTCAAAACAAGCTATTTCTGCATGAAGAACACCAAGAACTGGAGAATATTCTAAGTGTTCATCCCATAAGTTCTTAGCAAGAATTCTTATCCTTTAGCTTTAGGCTACTCAGAAACTAGGATAGAACTCCAGTTGGAACATCACAAATCTTATCCATACCAAGTGTTAGGTTAAGTTTGTTTAGCAAGATTTCAAACTAGGGTTTCTAGTTTTGATTTCTGGGATTGGTTGAGTGAGAACTCTTGAAATATTTGTTGTACTGTGTTGGACTAACACATTAATCTATGTCCAGTTGGTTAGTGGGTGCCCCTGCTGATAGGGAAAAGTGGACGTAGGACAAGTTGTCCGAACCACTATAAATCTTGTGTGATTTATTTGTTTTACACTCATACACACACTTGTTATTTAACTGTACATGCATATTCTAAGCAAGGGTCAGTTCTGCATCAAGCAGATGACCTGATCAGTTTGACACTTAGTCTTCTGATTTGTGTCAGAAAACCTTAGAATCTGATTTACAAAATTGGTTTTTCACACGGTAGAAATTAGCTTCCGCACAATCAGTTAAACAGATAGACACCAAACTGGTCTGCTCACAAGCGATCAGTAGGTTGTATATCAGTCCATACTGATCACCTGCACTCTGATCAGCTTACTTGCAAAACACATTTGATCACACGAAAAGTTTTCGAAGTCTATTCACCCCTCCCCTATAGAATTCTACCTCACTAAAACCCGTTCGGGACCTACAAGTGGTATCATAGCAGTGGTTCTACGGACCACTGGCTTTGAATATCATTGGTTCTTGAGGAAGAACCTTTGTGGTCACTTGAACAGATCTAGAAAAACCTGTTTTGTTTAAACTCATTGGTTTTTAACTCACATAGTCAACATGGATAACATTACTGGAATGAACCATGGTTTGCCTAAGTTCTCTGTCGATGAGTATGCCGACTGGACGATCTACATGAGCGATCATCTAGGTTTTATAAGTTATAGGATGAAGGAAGTTCTCGAGCAAGGACTCATCATCATCTACCACATCAATCCAGCTAAAGGAGGTGACCCAGATGATCCTATTGGAGCAAGGATTAGAAAGAGTCCTTCTCTGATGGATGCTGATGAAAGAAATCTGTCCAATCTGGATACGGTTTCCAGACATCTCATCATGAAGACATTGGACAAGACTACGCCTGAGAAAGTCAAGTATCTGAAAACAGCGAAAGAGGTATGGGATACTCTTGCTGAAATTTGTGAAGGAAATGATCTGATTAAGGATAGCAAATTGCGAAAGAGGTATGGGATACTCTTGCTGAAAGTCAAGTTTGAAAAACTCAAGATGCTTCCAAACGAAACCATTAATCAACTTGATGGAAGGATCACTCAAGGAGTCAACAGACTTCGTGATCTAGGTTGTGTAATAATCGACAAAGATATCAACTACAAGATTCTGAGGTCCTTGACCAAAGAATGGGATATGAAAGTTACTGTGATTAAGGATTGTCAAGACATTGCGACAATAAAGCCGAGCAACCTGTTTCTCAGTCTGAAAGCTCATGAATTTGATCTGATTGTTAGAGGATGAGAAGAAGATGAAGTTCTTACTGAAGCTACATCAAGTTCGACAAAAGTTATTGCATTTCAGGCAACCAGTAGCAGTTCACAATCTACTGAACCAATTGGAAACATTATGAGTCAGGTTGAACAGATTGCACTGCTGACCAGAAAACTTGAACGATAAAATGTTCAAATAGGAAAGTATAGGAAGTTCTATAATGACTATAGACAAAGTAGAGGAAGAGATAGGAGATCTACTGATAGATCACAAGAAAGAAATTGTTCTGCTGATAAGAGAGATGACTGAAGAGACGATCATAGAGAAGATCGTAGGGACGATCGCAAGGATGACAGACGTGATGACATACCAGATCGAAGAAGTTCTGATTACAGGCAAACTGGAAAGTCACCCGATAGATCGTATAGGAGAAATGATTCACCTGGCAGAAGGAATTCTGGAGAACCTGAAGCGTGCTTCAACTGTCAAAAACCAGGTTAATACAGTGCTGACTGCCCAGACCTGAGTCCTAAGGAGAGAGAAGAGAAGCAAAACAGAAGAGAGAAATGGTACAGAGACAGAAAAGTTATGGCTGCTGATACATCTGGTATCGATGACTCCTACCTACCTTCAGACGACTCTGGATATTCATCTATCAAGGATTTCTGCTTGATGAGCACTACTGAAGATGTCGACGATCTAAATTTCTCATCTGATGACGACATCTATCTCATGGCCAAGGAAGTTGACCAATCTGAGGAAACCTCTAAACCTTCTGTGCTTTTCGTTTCCACACCTACTGTACTAAGCACACCTGCTGGAGAGATTGACCTGCAGCTCTATAATGAGCAATTGCTTGATGATCTCTCTGATGCAATAGAAACTTATACACGAGTTGAAATTGAGAACGATAACCTAAGGGCTGAGAACATTCGGCTTGTCAAGGATAATTCTGTTGGAATTTAGAGGCACGTAAACACGTAATACATGCACAGCAGAAATAAACAGTTCACCAACAACGAACAATTAATTGAATAATTAAATACGAGTAAACGTAAATAGAATTCTTACAGTAATTCGTATACAGTTTTCTCTACTATAGTATCCACGTAATCCCCAATCATGGACTTGCACGGATTTGCCAGCATTGAATCCCAAGATGAATTTGCTAGAAAATTCTTATGAAGAAAATATGAATTAACGTTGTTTGTGAATTCCCAAAAGCTCATATATATAGGGAAGGCCCAGCTTAAATCTTAAGCTAACCGGATTAAGAAATAAATCCCTAATCTTTAATTAAATTAAATCCTTTTAAGTTAATTCCCTAAATATAAATCTCTACGGATTTAAATTCCATATATGACAAATCTCTACGATTTGTTTCCATATATATTAAATCCTACAATAATATTCCAAATATTATTATTGGGAATTCTTATTTAGTTAAATCCAATTTAATTAAACATTAATAATAATTAATTCCAAATTAATCTATTATTAATTACTTCTCCATAAATTAAATATTAAATCCAATTTAACATTTAATCAACCAACTATAATCCGTAAAAGGGAACTACTTGTTGTGTTATCCATAGGACCTCATATATCGAGAGATTAGTCAAACTAACGGTCTTAATTGAACCCTAGACAATAGATCAGACATTCTCAATATATAAGGTACGTTGTGAGAAACATGCAACTACCTGTAACTGAAGTATGGGCTATTATGATTTCCTCCTTTCATTCACGAATACTCGATTAAGTCTTGAACATGATGAAGTGTTTATTCAAATAACTTAATCATATTATCTCTAATCACTAATTGATCATGTATGTCACACTTAGCCACAAAGTCTAAGTCGACGTGCATCGACCGATGACTTTGATCCAATTATGATGAGAAGATGAGTATTCTCTCTAAATCCACATTGAGGAATGAATCATACTCTTGGCTCATCTACCACGCACATGCACTTCGTGATGAACCCAATCCAAGCCATATCTACCCATAGACGAGTGCAAGAATCGGTCATGGTCAAAGTTCATCACTGCACACATGTCGTGCGTATTGACCTCAAGTCAAAGGAGTATTGCATCGCTCCCATTAACCGAGACACCCGTAGACACATATTGTGGCCTTATATCAAACGGTTTCTCGGATGGGTATACCAATACCCTCTAAGGTATTTGTGCATCCATCATAAGATACCTAGTATCTCGTAGTAAGTGAGATCTTACTACACTCTCTAAGAGTATGATGCAAATCGCACACCAATCTCAATTGCATCATCGATATTCCATTCTTGATGATCCTTGATCGGGGCTATTTGAGAATCATGCTTAAGTCATCTGACTCATGGAAACACTTGCATGAATAAATGCAAACAATCAAATATAATATTCAAACAAGTGTATTACCATATATTAATATTAAATGAATTATAATATTAAATCAAACTGAATATCATCTAGTATTATGTCCTTACAATAGATTATCTATAGGACACTAACACTAACAATATCCCACTTGGACTAGAGTCAATCACCTACATGTCTAACCCCTAGACCATCAAATGTCTAGTGTGTACATGACACTCAGTGTCTTGGTGAAATGATCTTCCAAATTAAATATGTGGGAATACATTTTAATTCCATTTCTCCTATCATTATGATTTCTCGGATCAGATGATAAGTCTAGGTACATGCTTGTTTCTGTTTGATGATCTCGGTTCCTTTGCTTGCGCATTCGCACCAATGTTGTCTTAATACAACTTTATTAGACAAATGACACTCAGAACTACCTCTAGTTCTCTTAAGAACTATAAAATCCAGATAGCCTCCTTGAGGCTTATGATACAACAATGTACTCAACTTCGGCTGTTGAATCTTCGGTCGTTTTGCTTGGAACTATTCCAACTAACCGCCTCATTATTGAGAGTGAAATGTTACCTGACAGTGATTTGTAATCATCCCAATCGGATTGGAAACTTGTGTCAGCTTAACCAGTCACTACTAGTTCTGACTGTCCAACATAGACAAGAAAACATTCTTTAGTTCGTCTGATATACTTCACAATGGTCTTGACAGCAATCCAGTGAGACTTACCTGGATTCTATTGGTATCTACCAGTGATGTTGATAGTGCAGGCCACGTTTGGCCTAGTGCAAGGCATGGCGTACATGATTGACCCAATTGCATATGCATATGGGATATCTTCCATGTGCTTGATATCAGCTTCAACAGAAGGACAACCCTTCTTTGATAGCTTTATCCCATGGTTTGCCGATAAAGATCCTTTCTTGGAGTTCTCCATCGCAAAACGCTTCAACACCTTGTCTACATAGGTGGACTGTGACAGCCCCTACATCCTCTTGGATCTATCTTTGTGGATCTTGATCCCTAGGATGTAGCAGGCTTCACCAAGACCCTTCATCATGAAGGTCTTTAACAACAAATATTTAACGGACTGCATTAACTGTTGGGGAATAAGTTGCACAGGTCTATTCGGGGTGAATATTTAAATACAAATTTAATTCTTTAATTATTACTAGCATGAATTAATCCTACATTAGTTCAAATAATAATCCAACAACATATCATGCATATAACAATTCACGTAAAACCTACGCATGCGGAATTCTACGAGTTTACGTGAACATACCTCTTGGGATGGCAACGGTGTGGCTGAATAGACTAACCGTAAGGACTTCCCAAGTATTCCCTTAGCCCTCGTTCGACTATCCGGTGGAAGGATTCTTGTGAACGATTTAAAAAAGGAAAATAAATTATGTTGCACCACCTTTGTGGATTTACTAATTTTTCCAGCACATGGAATTGTACTTGGGAATGAAAGAATCATCCCCTATTTATAGAGGTCAAGGTGGTCGAAATTTTTGTGATAAAACAATGTGGGAAAACCTTTTCTTGATCTCCAAGAAATCTTGAATATATCTCCTATATTCTTTTTCACATAATTATAATATTCCACAAAAATCCACCTACTCTATTTGCTATGGTTTTTGAAAATAATGAGGTTCAAGAATCCAAGATTTGGATCTTCTTGAATTTATGAGATATTCTTGTATTTCAAGAAATACATATCTTCCATAATATCTTTTCAAGAAAATCAAGAAAATCTTTCTTGCCCTTTATTTTCTAATATTTCGAAAATCACACTATAGATGACCAAGTGGGAGATTTCTTGAATTTAATGAGATAATCTTGTATTCCAAGAATACATATCTTCATTCCATAACAAAATTCAAAGAAAATCTTTATCCCATTATATCTATAAATTTCGAAATTCTCTTGGGAAAAATAAGCAACAATATTTATTTTATTTTAATCACCTTTTCAGTTAATGGACTATATGTTGGGCTACTCAGTGGGCCTTTAGGAGAATTAAGATTGAACCTTCTAATGGACCTTGAATATCTAATATTGAGCCACAATATAATTCAAGCCCATAAATATTAATTAATCCCACTACGTAATTAATATTGCACTATCCATCTTAACCCATATTACAGTCAATATGGCTCCCGGTCATTATTTCCCATGTTTAAGATTATCTAGCCCATTAATTAATTCAAGCCACTGAAATAGCTTTCTATTAATTAATATCTTATATCCTTGGTCAAGGAGGAACGTTCAACATTATTATCCATACCGAAAACTAATTCCACTTGCAAGATTTGATATGATAAAGCATTATGAACCTCCCAAAGGCAAATCGTCGAACAAGCGTGCTTGCACCCGATTCTTCAGATTAAATCTTAGCAATCACATGTGACTAATAATATTGCCCAAGATAAAAAGTATTGAATCTCTCTGATTCGCTACCCATGATAAGTCAAAGCAATAGTTACCAATCCCACGTGATCCTATTTAAGGAACGAAGATTAAGAAATAATGAATCACTGAGGTCTAATTCTTCCTTGTTCGGTTAAAGAGAATTTAGCCTCCTCAGAGGTCCTATTCGATTGCATCACCATGCACTAGTGTAATCTCTTGGTCAAGACAAGTCAATCCCCAGCCCTTACACTTCAACCTTTCACGATGGGTTGTTCATTTCCATGTAGGTCGTGAATAGCGTACTTTTTTTAGTTACAAGGGATCATTTAATTTAATCTTCTATGATCCGGTATCACTAAATTAACTACAATGTAACACGATTTACTTATTGAAAATGATTATATGCAAAAAATATATGTAACATTCGATAATATTTAAAGCATCAGTGATAAACAATTTATTTCAGTAAATAAGTCTGAAAATTCAGTTTCGATTATACAAAGTAAAAGCATACTTTCCAGTATAATCCCAACATTAACGGGATATAGTTTCCCAAAATTAATATGTCATCGACATACACGATTATAAAAAATAATATTCTTCCGGTTTCGTTTATGATAAACACAAGGATCTTCCAAATTTCTGGTGAAGTCAAAACTTGAAAGCTTCATCAACTCGGATATTCCAACTCCTAGAAGCTTGCTTCAATCCATAAATGGATATCTTTAGCTTACATACTAGATTAGAATTTAGCTTAGATAAAAGACCTTCCGGTTGAGTCATAAACACTTCCTTATCATTGTTTCTATTGAGGAAAACTATTTTGACATCCATCTGCGAAATCTCATAATCATAGTGTGCTGATATCGCAAGTAAAATTCGAATTGACTTGATCTTTGCAACTGGTGAGAAGGTCTTATCATAGTCAATACCTTCGTGTTAACTATGACCCTTCGCCACCAACCTAGCTTTGTAGGTTTATACTTTGCCATTTGCATCAGTCTTACGCTTGAAGACCCAATCGCAACATATGGGTCTAACCCTTTTAGGCAGCTCAACCAAGTCCCATACTTGATTAGTGTACATCGAGTCCATCTCGAATTTCATGGCTTCATGCCACTTCCTTGAATCAATATCTGATATTGGTTCAGAATAAGTATTAGGATCATTCTTATCCGGTATATCCACATTATCGAGTTCCTCCAAGAGGTAACTGTATCTAATTGATGGATTACGATTCCTAATTGACTTACGGTGTTGTGGTTGTGCAGGCTGTACATTCTGATCGTGAAAATTTTGTGGTGCATCGATTTCATCAATGTCCGGAGAGTCCTCAAGAGCTATACTTTTAGATGCCTCTTGGGCGGGAGTTTGAACTATGTTGTTCTCATTCAACCCACTTGGAGGTTCTTGCACTGTCAAGTATACTCCAATTACGCTCCCACTGGCTGAAAGACGATCACCTAGTGAAAGACTCCCACCGTGAAAGTCGTTGAATGCTCCCACTGATTCCTTGTCATGTTGTTTTGACAAGACATCAGTCTCTTTGTTAATTTGTGGTTCTTGAATTTCTTCAAGTTCTATCATCTTACGGTCTTGTTCCTTAAAGACATAGTCTTCTTCGAGGAACTTGGTCTACCTAGAAACAATCACTAATTGTTTCTCAGATAGATAGAAGTAATATCCTTTAGTTTTCTTAGGATATCCCACAAAGTAACCCTTTTCACCTTTGGATTCCAACTTGTCGGTAAGCATCCTTTTCACAATCACGGGGCAACCCCATGTTTGATATGTGTAAAAGTTGGATTCTTGCCATACCATAGTTCATATGGTGTATGCTCAACCGATTTAGATGGAATCCTATTCAGAATATAAATTGAGGTTTGTAACGCGTATCCCCATAAGAATGTCAGAAGAGAGAAGAAGCTCATCATGGACCTCAATATGTCTAACAGGGCTCGGTTTCTCCTCTCGGACACACCGTTCATCTGAGGTGTTCCGGGAAGAGTCCATTGTGATTGGATTCCATTTAACTTTAAGTAATCAGTGAGTTCATGGCTAAGGTACTCATCTCCTCGATTTGATCAAAGAGTCTTGATACTTTTAACAAGTTGCTTCTCTACTTCAGCCTTAAACTCTTTGAATTTCTCAAAATCTTCGGATTAGTGTTTCATAAGATACACGTATATGTATCTCGAGAAATCATCAGTAGATGTGATGAAGTAGCCGAAGTGACCCCCAGCTAGAGTGGGCAATGGTCCACATACGTCACTGTGGATCAACTCTAGAACTTCTTTGGCATGCACCTCTTTATCATAAAGGGTTTATCGATCATCTTACCCATGAGACAATATTCACAATTTTCATAAGACTCAAAGTCAAATGGGGTTAAGTAGTCTAACTTTCTTAACCTTGCAATTTCTTTCTCGTTTACATGATCAAGTCTACAATACCAGAAGTAAGTCGGGTTATCATGATTACTAAGTTTGAGTATTTTATTTTGTATATTAAGAACATTATATCCACAATGCAACACGTATCAACCATTCACCATAGGGGCATTCCCATAAACCACACCATTCAACGTGAAATAACAATTATTATCACTAAAATGGAATAAATAACCCTCAATGTCTAACATAGGAATGAAAATAATGTTGCGAGTAATAGGAAGAACGAAATGACAATCATTAAGTTCTAATCTAAAATCAAAGGGTAAGTCTAACACATAAGTCCCACACGTTCAGTAGCAACTATTGCTCCATTTCCACGTGTAAGATGACTTCACTCGGCTTAACTGCCCTAAGACATATGAGCCCCTTCACATTCGTACAAATGTGTAAGCCACATCCGGTATCTAATACCCAACAGTTAGCGTTATTTGTAGATATATCTATCTTAATAACAAACATACATGTTCTAGTGCCAGAAGCACCCAGTGCCTTCTTTTTAGCAACCAGAACCTTATAGTCCTTCTTCCAGTGCCCTCTTCTACTTATAGTAGAGGCACACATCCTTGTCTACCCGCTTCTTCTTTTGAACACCATCTTAGTGATAGTGAACTCAAAAGTCTTGAGCACGTTGTGAAGTTTAGGCATGGTCGCATCTATCTTATTCATATGGTAGTTCACAATGAAGGCAGAATATGAATCTGGAAGCGACTGGAGGATAGCATAAATGGAAACATTGGTCTTTTAGCTCAATGCCTAAATTACCAAGTTTCTCAATTAGGCCTATCATCATTAGCACATGAGGTGAAATCTCCCCTTCTTTAGCTAACCGGCATCTGAACAGACCTCTCATCACTTCATAAATCTCAGAATGAGATTCAGAATCAAAGAGATCCTTCAGATGCTTGAGCATCTAGAAGGGACTCATTTTCTCATGTTGCCTATGCAATTCGGGAGTTATGCCGAGCAACATCACACACTGAGTCTGGAAAGCATCCTTTTGATGCTTATTCTGAGCTGCTACGTCAAACGTAGCTGTCTCAAGAAACCAGCTGCAGGGGTAACAAGGATTGGCGTGTCCAATACGTACTCAATCTTTTTCTTCTCTTAGCACCAAACACACGTTTAGGTGCCAGTCCAGAAAATTTGGCCTAGCCAATTAATTTTGTTTTCAAAATACATATCAATAACAGTTATACATTTTAACTAACCAAGAGAAATAAAATAAAATGGGAATTACACACATAATTCCTATGATCAATATTCAGCAATCAAAATAGACATGGTCTTTCTTTTGTATTTATTTTGTCTCCATTACGACCTCATCGGAGGAGTACGAATTTATATCAAATATAAATTGTAATGGACTAGGATCCACATTCCTACTATTACAATATCTGCTTGGGTTGATTACTGTAATAGCATAATTGGTAGGTCTCCAAACCAATTGCAAAACTGCAATTCCTAGTTGATTGAACCTAGTTCAATCGGATGCCCCTTGACTTTCGTTTCCCTGCTTGGGCTGGTGAAACAAAGTCAAGTTGATTTACAACCATCAAGCGGTGACACTACGTGTCCTATAAATGTCCCGTTAGATGTAGATCCGAGCAAAAGACTTGGGCTTTAAATACTCATTGGAACGAAATCTCCGGTTTACTTTTAATTTTGATGGAATGCATCGTTCAATTCATTGAAAATCATATTTTAGTGAGGAACGTTTTAAAGTCGGTGTATTAATTGCTTAATCGAGATCCAACATGTTAATCTACATCACATTTGAGCAATTATTGGGTGCCGTCTACCCAAACATGATTTCAGGGACTAACATTTATATGGGCGTCGTCTACCCAAACAATAATACGGTCCGACAAGTATTGGGCGTCGCCTACCCAAACAATTATAACGCGGACTATAACATCAACTTGTTAATAAGTGGAATTTAATAATTATTAAGTTTATCAAATTAAAATTCAAAAATCCAATTTTAAAAATTAAACTCGACAATCATTAATTCGATTATAAAAACTTAATAATTAATTCAATTAATTATTAATTTGGTCTAACCGTCAATCCAATTTAAAATTAAGGATTTAATTAATTTTTTTAAAATCAGATTATTATTATTATTGTTAAGGGCTCAGGTGCAAAGACCATTACTGCACGAGAGGGCCTACCCAAATTGAATTTGTAAAATAGCCCTCCCCACATCACCGCCCAAATTCCACAGATCCAATCTGTAATGTGGGACATCCAATACCACATCTGAAACTTCCAAACCCCAAAAACGTAATTGTCATCTTAATCAATCATCATTCAACCAACACTGTAGAACAATAAAGAAGAAGAGCATAATTCAGAAACCAGGTGAAAGAATGGCATCATCGAAATCGAGCGAAGGGTCAAAGCGGGGCAGAGCAACACGAATCGCCGCCGCATTAAAAGCAACGCGAAGCGAGTCGCCACCTATTTCAAACACGCGTGCCAGACACGCGCAACGCACCAAGCCATTCAACTCAGCGAAGCGGCGCGTAAGGTGAAGGACTGTTACCATGAACCAGTATGGGTGATCTCGCCGCACCGCTCTAAGCGGCTTGACGAATCTCCGCCGCAGCTCGGTATGTGCAGTGAATCGCTCAAAGCGATTTATTAGTGATCAAGGACGTCGTCGTCGCTGCACTCATCCAACGCAAATCAGCTCGCCGAGGATGATGACGAGCATCGTCGTTGCTTCGCAAACCAGAGCGTGCCAATACCGCTGCAGATGGGCCATCGATCGAAAATGGGCACACCGCCCATCGACATTCCCAAACCCGTGAGATTGCATCGTGATTTACAGCAATCGATGCAAGGTGCGGCGCATAGCGCTCACCTGCAGCGGCGCTGCATGTCACCGGCGCACGCGAACGGCGTAAGGACGACGAAGAGGGGGCGGCAATTTTGTACAGAAAACCCTAGGAAGATGATGTGGACGGAGCAAAGGGGGTGTTTAATTAGAATAAAAGAAACACGCCCCAACAATAACAAATAGGTGCATACACACAAACAATATTAATTGGTGCGGTCACGGGTGACGTCGACCGCACCCCATCAAATTTATAAAAAAAAAAAACCTTTTACAAATCAATCAATTAGCAATTAATCAAGAGCCTGAAGCTCTGATACCACTATTGGAATTTAGAGGCACTTAAACACGTAATACATGCGCATCGAAAATAAACAATTCACCAAAATGAACAATTAATTGCATAATTAAATACGAGTAAACGTAAATAGAATTCTTACAATAATTCGTATACAGTTTTCTCTACTAGTATATCCACGAAATTCCTAATCACGAACTTGAACGAATTTGCCAGCGTTGAATCCCGAGATGAATTTGCTAGAAAAATTCTAACTCTAGATCTTATGGAGAAAATATGAATTAACGTTGTTTGTGAATTCCCAAGAGCTCATATATATATGGAAGGCCACATTCTTGTTAGATGAAGAATCGTCTTTGCTTTCAGACTTCTTAGTTTTCTTATCAATCACAAACTGATAAGCTTTCAGTTCATAGAAAACCTGTTGATAAGTCATTGAAGCAATGTCTTTGGTGTTTTCAATCACCACAGCATGTATATCTCATTTCTTAGATAGACCTCTAAGAATTTTCAATGAAACTTCTCTCTTTGGATATATCTTTCCAAGAGCACTCAGATCATTCATGATACTAGTGAATCTAACTTCAAGTCTTTCAATAGATTCATCATCTTCCATTTCAAAGCTATCAAACTGTGCAATGGTAACAAATAGTTTGTTCTCTTTGATATGATCTGTGCCTTGGCACATAATAGCAAGAGTATCCCAGATTTCCTTAGTAGTTTCACAGTGGGAAATCATTCCCATAACACCATCATCAATAGTGTTATACAGTGTATCCTTAGCAATATAATCTAAGTTAACCAACTTTCTCTCTTCAGGAGTAAGCTTATCATCAGATTTGGGAAATTCATCCCTTGGATCATCTTTTTCAGCATCAGTAGATCTAGGATTAACAACCTTATACTCAAAAGGTCCGTGAAACACAACTCTCCACATTCTCTCATGTTTAGAGTACAGATGTGCCTGCATTCTTAGTCTCCATAGATCATAGTTCTCAACAGAGAACATAGGTAGTTTCTTAGAAGGCATGATGAATGAGCCTTGTAAGATATCAACAGTAAGATCTATTCAGTAGACCACCTAAGTCTCTCAGAAAATAAGACTATGGCTACCAAAGCAATTGGTCAGTTGACCCACAGCTCTGATACCACTTGTTGGTCCCGAGAACGAGTCACACACGTGTATGAGGGGGAGGGGGTAATACACGCGTATAGTGTTTTTCAACTTTTCAAAACTTACTAAATCAGTGAGTCGGGATTTCCTTAGTTTCAATCCTGAGAAGCACAAATCACTCTGAGTATATGTCTACTGAGACAGTCACTCTGAGTTTGCTTTCAGTCCTGCAAATAAGCTCAACTGATCATGAGTGCTACTATCCTGAGTAGCTTAGTACAGATAACAATCTTATTGAACACTCAGAGAGTTATTCAGTTTGATAGCTATCTACACTAGCTAACTAAGGTGCGGAAAGTGTAGGCCCTAAGTTTATACTTGTTTTAACTTGCTGAAATACCCTTTTCCTTTATGAAGACAGTGTTTAGGCTGTGAGTAGGTTAATGCAAGTTCAGTGGATTGTTTCCAACTGAGTTCAGAAAAAACCTGTGTATGCTTTAGTGAAAATATGCATCAGTAAATGCAATACAGAAAGCAATAAACAACACAGCAAATTATAGTGGTTCAGAGACTCTAGCTCCTACGTCCACTCTCCCTTTAACTCAAGGGAATTCCTTAACTCTTCAGGAACTCGCTTAGTTTATAGTGCCAAGGGACACTTGATCAAATCACCTCTCTAAGGCAATGTGATCACTAGGATCCTCAGTTGAGTCCTAGTACTCAGATCTACTACTCTCCCAAGCTTTCAGACTGACTAAACTGTAGCTTACTTACTTTCATAACTCTCTCACAACTTCCAAACAACACAATACGCAAACTACCTAACACTATAGGGTTTGGTTTTGGTTTGGCTTCCAACTAAGGTGAGATATCCTTTACAATAAGAACAGTGGTAAAGGCTGGAATATCTCTTACTAAGCTTTGAATCTTAACAAACTAAGGCTTAGTAAATGAGCTCTCTTCAAAGTGAAACACTTGGGAAATCTTTAGGGTTTCGAGTGCTTCAAAAGTAACTTGAATAACCTTGAGCTCTGTGAGTTGCTTGATTTTCTGTAACCTTGAATGAGTGCAAAGCCTTCGGTATTTATAGGCAACTCTAAGAGTCACTCTTGAAAAAACTATATGTAGGAAGAGATCAGGGGTTTCCTCTTATGGAGTGTGATGAATGACTATTTTTAGTGTTTGAACGCGTCCTTGCATGGTTTGGGTAATATATAGTCAAACAGCCAATCACCAACTTCTGTGAACTGGAAGATATCAGTCCTGACATTTTCTTAGTGAGATGTCGCTTTCAGTGTCAGTATAGTACGCTGTTGTCGCCTCCTCATTGGTCGAGATCTTCCTTTGAACAGGGACAAACAAAACGGCTCTCTTTAAGTCAACCACACTGAACTGATATGTTCCTTAATGTCCACAAATGTATAACATTCTCTTTGTTTGTACTAACAATAAACAAGACACTATTTACTCTGAAATAGTTGTTCAGGGTCTTATAAGTCAGTGCAAGCAGTCTTCAGGATCATCGGTCTTCAGGATCTTCTGAGTCTTCAGGTAATTTGAACATACTTATCTATTCTGATCTATAACTGCTGACTATACATGGTGCAGATAATCCTGATCCTATCACCTATTGAAAACCTGATCCTTATATATCAAGATGTCTTGATACATGTCATACTCACGAATTTTGGGATCTAATCAAAATCCTTATTAAATTTATCTCCCAACATATGCTACGAGGGGATTACATGGATGGCAAAAGTTGGATAGTCAGCTTATTGAAAGGTGATGTCGGCGAGTGGTTAAACAGGGCAGATGAGTTTTTTGAGTTTGAACAATGAAGGAATGATTTGCATTGATTAAACTTACCTGCTTTCTTGCTGTAGGCTTAGTGTGTGATATATATTCTTGATAGAACTTCTATTTATAGCAGTGACTTGTAATGATTATTCCTATAAGCAACCTAAGGCTAGCTACTTATTATTATAATGTAATTTTTGTGGTTAAAAGATTTGAAACGTGGATCTCGAATTTTTCCGAGTCTTGTTGCCCATGACTACTACAGTAAGTATATTTCCTTATAATACCTTAAATTGTAGAAATATCTAGATACCTACATAAGATATAGTATGGGTACGCACACAAAATTTTACATTTATAAACATCTTTAACTATAATATATATATATATATATATATATATATATCCCACGCTAACTATAGTAATTAGATTGATTAGCTTAGTCACATGATTAATAAATTATATGTATGTATGTATATATATATTAATAAATAAATTATATATACATTATTTTATTATTTGGGTATTATAATTATGGTATCCACGTAATAATTGTTTACTAACTCGCACAAATCTGCCAGCGTTGAATCCTTTTTTTTTTTCTTAGTGATTTAGAGTATTCAACTAGAATAAAATGGGTAGGTATTTCAATCTCAGGATTTCAAATATCTTTTGAAAGAGCTATTTCAAGAGTGAGTACCCGCTTCCAATTGGTATAACCCCAATTAGCGAGATGAATTTGCTAGGAAAATTCTAACTTAGAGATTTTATGGAGAAATATGAAGTCTGATATTATGAATTCTCAAGAGCTCATATATATAGGGGAGGCCCAGCTTAAATATTAAGCTAACCTGATTAGGAAATAAAATCCCTAATCTTGCAAATTAAATCCCATAGATTTAATTCTCATATACATAAATCTGTACGGATTTGATTTTCATATATATCAAATCCCATAATAATATTCAATATATTATTATTGGGAATCATATTTAATTAAATTCAATTTAATTAAATAGTAATAATAATTAATTCTAAATATAATAATCATTATATTCTCCATAAATTAAATATTAATATCCAATATAATATTTAATCAACCAATTATAATTAGTAAACAACTGTTACTTGTTGTGTGACCCATAGACCCTCATATATCGAGCGATTAGTCAAACTAACGGTCTTAATTGAACCCTAGAGAATAAATCAGACATTCTCAATATATGAGATATGTTGCGAGGAAATGTGCAACTACCTGTAACTGAAACATGACAATAACTTCCTTTCATTCGCGAATACTCGATTAAATCTTGAACATGATGGAGTGTCTATTCAAATAACTTAATCATTTTATCTATAATCACTAATTGATCACTTATGTCACACTTGGCCACAAAGCCCAAGTTGACGTGCATCGGCCGATGACATAGATTCAATTATGATGAGAAGATGAGTATGTAAACACAAATTTTCGTATTTAATAATATGAATAAACACGAAAAAAGAATTACAAAGATAATTTCTTGAGTTGAATATAAATTCGAGTACAATCTCTAACTTGATCCTCTAATTCTCTCTTTGATCTTGACTTTGACTTTCTTCCAAGATTTTCGGAGTCGGATCCGCAGCCGAATCTTATCAGTGGCTTGAATTTCGGGACTTTGTAATATTAATCCAAGGGGTTTAGCACCTTAATCTTGGATAAAAGGGACTGGGACTTTGTAATATTAATCCAAGGGGTTTCGCACCTTGATCTTGGATTTAAAGGACTTTCGAGAGACTTGTGGTGAGAACGTGGATCCAAGAGGTTTAGCACCGTAATCTTAGATCGAAGATCGTTCTTGACTTATTTTCGAGGGACTTTTGAGAAGAACGCGGATCCAAGAGGCTTAGCACCGTGATCTTGTATCGAAGATCGTTTTTGATTGATTTCTGAGGGGCTTTTGAGAAGAACGCGGATCCAAGAGACTTAGCACCGTGATGTTGGATCGAAGACCTTTCTTACTTGATTTTCGAGGGACTACCGAGGGACACTCGAGGGACACGAAGAACTCGAAGAACTTCCTTGAAGAACTCGAAGAACTTCAACTTGGAGAACGCGAATCCAAGAGGCTTAGCACCGTAATCTTGGATCGAAGATCGTTCATGGTCGACTTCCTTGAAGAACGCCTTGAAGAACTTGATGAACGCCTTGAAGAATTACTTTGAATCACAAAACTCGGTCGCTAGGACTTACGAATTTTTGTGTATTCAATATTTGTTGTGTGTCAAATGAGAGGAATGAGACCCCTATTTATAGGTGTGGAATGTGGCATTTGCCCTAGATTTGATGGGCCGGAAGGTTCTAGAACTTTCTAAAAATATCTGATGGGCTCCACAGTTTTGGATTGGGCTTGATTTAAATTTATTTAGACTTTAAAGGCCCAATTCGATATTGGATTTTAGAGGCCCAATTTAATTAATTATTGGACTTTAGAGGCTCAATTTAATTAATTATTGGACTTTAGAGGTCCAATTCGATTTGTTATTGGACTTTAGAGGCCCAATTTAATTTATCGGACTTTAGAGGCCCAATTTGCTATCAATTATTTATTTATTTATTTTAGAAATTTTTCTTATATTCTCAATAAATAATAAATTCAATTGATTTTTAACATGTAATTTTCCACGTGTCACGATTTAATTTGAGATTAAATTTACTCGCTTACAAATGCCCCTCGCACTTTGTTCACGAAATTTAATTCGATGTGAACGAATTGCGACTCCGTTTCAATGTATACCTTGCACAATTGTATTTTGGGCTTTGCTTTAACTACTCAAAGAATTGTTACCTTAATCAATCAAAGAATCGTTACCTTGATAGACTTTCATAACTTAATCCAACATTTTAATTAATCGCAAACCCTTTTGATTTAGTTTGATTAAAGCCCGGTCCACGTAACTAGAGATGTTAAACGGGCCGCGGGCCAACGGGCTGGGCCGGGCTAACCGGGGTTTTTCTAGGGTTAGGGCTTAGGTCTCTATGGCCCGTTTAACACCGGGCTTTTGCCCGTAGAATCGCTGGCTTCGGCGGGCTTATCGGCCGGCAGAAGCGGGCTTCGAATTTGGCCCGGATATTTATTAATTAATTATTATTATTAATTTTTTCCAGCGGCCATGCCCAATTGCCCATCAGTGATCAGACGATTCAGACCAAAACCAGCGGCCCACCAGACGTCCAGGTCCAGGCCCAGCCAGCCCTTCTTCATCTATTTTCTTTCCTCTTCAATCGGATCGGCCGCTCTCTTCTCTTCCTCCATTTTCCTCTTCAATCGGCCGATCTCCACGACACCAGGCCACCCGTCGCCACTCGCCAACCCACCCGCTCTCTTCATCCATTTTCCTCTTCAATCGCCAGCCCTCTTCATCCATTTTCCTCTTCAATCGGCCGCTCTCTTCCTCCATTTTCCTCTTCAATCGGCCGCTCTCCACGACACCAGGCCACCCGTCGCCACTCGCCAGCCCACCCGCTCTCCAAGACACCAGCGGACCAGCCCACCCGTCGCCACTTCCACGGCCCACCCACTTTCCCGACCCACCCGCTCTCCACGACACGAGCCACCGTCGGACGTCGCCACTATTTCGAATTTCACGTTGGTCGGCCGCCACTCGCTCGCTCGACCCCATTTGTTCTTCCTCACGCCTCTGGTAAAGTTACTCTCCCCTTTGTTTATTTCATTTCATCTCAGATTCCAATACAATGTGAGAGACGTTAAGATTTTGGTTAATTTAGCAGTAGCTAAAAGCTTGATTTTATGAATTATAACCTATGAGAATTTGGCTATGGTGTTTGATATAAGTATTGAATTATGTATAGATAGTGTTAGTGTGTGACTTTGAACCCAAACCATAATGATTCATGATTGATGTGTTTGAATCAATTTAAGAAACTATAGAGCCTCTTTCAATAAACTATAGAGCCTCTTAGAGACTTTGATTAAAGTTGATTAAATAGGGAAAAGGAGTTAGAGACGCGTTGATTAGGATGAAAAGAAGGGAAAAGAGTCACCACTTCAAGTTACGATGCATTGCTCTGTTTATTTCATTTTGGGGATGCAATTGATATTATGGATATTATGTACATAGGTGACTGTTTTATTTAATCAAAGAGTCACTTTAGTTTTATAATGACCCAATGTATGTGTGTAATTGCAGTTTTTCATTTTGGGGATTCAATGGATTTTGAAAGTCAAGCTCAAGCAACTGATGATGATGTGTAGAGATCTTGGATTCAACTCCCACAGAGGCTACTGTCAGTGAAAAAGATGCAAAGAAAGCAAGAGTCACCACTTCTGAAGCTTGGAATTATTTTGTTAAACTCGATAATGGCAAGGTAAAATGCACTAAGTGTAATACTCAATATGTTTGGAATGGTTCAAATTATGGGACTTCTACTCTTACCCGTCATTTGAAAAATTGCTTGAAAAGTGCAAAAGATGGAAATGTTGGTTTGATGTTAGATGGTGAAGGGAAATTAAGATCTAGGAAAATTGATCATAATCATGGGCGTGAATTGATTAGTAAGATTATTGTTTCACATGATCTTCCACTCTCCTTTGTTGGTTACAAATGGGTTAGGGAATTGCTGAAGTATTTGAATCCTGAATACAAATGTTATGGTAGATTAACAGCTACTACTGATGTGTTGAAGTTGTATAATCTTGAAAAGGATAAATTGAAACGTTTGATGATTGATTGTTATGGGAGAATTTGTTTAACTTCTGATTGTTGGACTGCTTGTACGGGTGTGGGTTTCATAAGTTTGACAGCTCACTTTGTAGATCGTGATTGGAAGTTGAACAGTAAGATACTTAATTTCTGTAGATTGGAGCCTCCACATACTGGATTTTTATTGGCAAATAAAGTGTTTGATTGTTTGAAAGAATGGGGAATTAAGAAAAGGTGTTTTCTCTTACTTTGGATAATGCTTCTGCCAATGATAATATGCAAGATACCTTGAAACAAATGATTTGTTTACAAAATAGTCTTTTATCCAATGGTGAGTTTTTTCATGTGAGATGTTGTGCTCACATTTTAAATCTTATCGTTAAAGAATGCTTGAAAGTAGCTGATGATGCTTTGAAAAAGATCAGACAAAGTGTTAAGTATGTCAAGAGTTCGGAAGCAAGAATGAAAAGTTTTAATGATTGTGTGATTCAAGTTGGTGGAATTGATACTAAAATTGGTTTACGCATGGATGTATGCACTAGATGGAATTCTACTTACATTATGCTTGAAAGTGCACTTAGATATAAGCGTGCTTTTGGTTTGCTTCAATTGAATGATAGAGGGTTTACGTTTGCTCCAACGAATGAAGAGTGGGAGAGGGCGGACAAAATGTGTGGGTTCTTGCGTCCATTCTTTGTGATCACAAATTTGATTTCTGGTTCTTCTTATCCCACATCCAACTTGTATTTTATGCAAGTATATAAGATAGAGTGTTTCTTGAAATCAAATTTGGTGAGTGAAGACGAAGTCATTAAGGATATGGCTACGAGAATGCAAGCAAAATTTGAAAAGTATTGGACTGACTATAGTGTTGTGCTTGCATTTGGGGCTGTGCTTGACCCTCGAGGAAAACTAGGAATGGTCAAGTATTATTACTCTCAACTTGATCGTGATAAAGCTCAAGCAAAGGTTGATCATATAAGAAGTAAATTGCAAGCACTGTTTAGTGATTATGTGAAAGCGGGGCCTTTGAATGAACCAAGTGGAAGTTCAACTGAAAGCTCTTCAAATTTATCAAATTGGACTACATCAACACTTGGTGGAATGGGAAAAGAGAAAGTGATTGTTTTTTATATAAGTCTTTATATATTGTTTTTTCTTCATATATTATTTATTTATTGTTCTTAATTGCATGTTTCACTTATTAATTTTTATTATTTTATTAAGGTTATGGAAGACTGGCAAAGTAAAACAAGTGATATCCAAATTACAAAGTCTGAACTTGATCAGTATTTGGATGATCCGCCTCTTGAATTGAAATTATATCCAAATTTGAATGTGTTGGAGCATTGGAAAATTAATAAACACCGATATCCAACATTATCAATTATGGCTTGTGATATTCTTAGCATCCCAATCACCACCGTAAACTTCGAATCCGCTTTTAGCATTGGGGCTCGTGTTTTTCAACAAGTATAGGAGTAGACTTCTTGGGCATCACGTGGAAGCCCTTATTTGTACTCGTAGTTGACTACAAGGATTTGATGTTGGTAATGTTCTAATTATTTCATATATATATATTTCGTTTTCATATAATTAAATAAACGTGTTTATTAGTAACTAAATGTTTTCTATGCATGTTTTAGAAGAAGAAGAAGATGATGAGTTGGAAGTTGATGATGATGAGTCTTTTTCGATGAAGGATCGAATGATGAAGAGTGATGATGAGTTGGAAGTTGGAAGGATCGAATGATGAGTTTTTGTTTTTATGCGTGTAGGCGCGTCATATCTGTTTTAAACTTTTAATTTGTTTGTTAGACTTTTCAATTTGTATGATTTTATGCTTTGGACTTATTTTGTTCTATAATATCTATTGGACTTATTTATGGTTAGAGTTAAATCTTAAGTTGTGAACTTGTGATAGTTGTAATATATTTAATATCGTTTGGATTGTATTTTAAATAAAAAATGGTGTAAGCCCATACCCGTTTAGCCCGGGCCGTAGGGTTAGGGTTAAATTCTGTTCTTAATGGCCGTTTAAAAGTGAGCCCTAAAAGCACTGCTAACTTTATTTAGGTAGTGGCGCTAGTAGAAATTTGGCGTCAATTAAGTTAGGGCCCGTTTAATATCTCTACACGTAACACAATACAAATCATGTAGGATTTTATTTCCCAAATAATAAGATTGGTCCAACATGTTGTATCAATCCAGAATCTTCCATATATAGAATCTCCTTTATTTGATTGCATGATAGAATCGAAAACTTTGATAAGTACAAATCTGCTATGATTTGCATCCATCCATCTCCTTTTAGGATTTGGAAACCCTAACCTCAAATCTATATAAAGACCTTCAATTTGGCTTCTTTTGTTTTTTTGCATTCCAAGCAAAGGAAGCTAAGCTGTAACTGCTTGTTTTTCGATATGGACGAAGCATTACTATTTAGGTATTTCTCCTTCTTTTTTTTTTCTTTTTTTTTTTTTCATGAATATAGGCAACACTACTGGAATCACTCTATGCCGCTGCCTCAATGGTCTTCGCACGGCTCGGCTATTCTCAATGGCGTTGACGACAGCAACAATTTTCTATTCTTATCAATTTTGTGGAATTTGAAAGAGAATGTGGGGGTCGGTAGTGGGTCTTTAACTCTTCGAATCCTTGAAATTTGGATAAGAATACGGTTGTCATTTTAACGAGTCCTAATCTTTGGTGAAGTCATCGTTTCAGGGCAGGACCTGACGGTGCAATCTTGTCGGTGATGGTTTTGGTTCGATTCAGGGCATGCCCTGTTTCGATTGTTTAATTTCGGTGATCAGAAGATTGGCGGAGCTTCGCAACCATGGAAACCTCGACTTGACCCAGACGTCACAAAGACAGAGCTTCAGACAGCAACATCAAAAATCACTTACAACCAACTGCTGCTACATCTGATTTTGCAACAATCAACCACTAAAACTACCATTGTGCTTCCACTTTCAGACTTATCGTCGAGCAGATTGCGTGCGTCGAGAATTTGGGCAGAGACAGGCAGAGTTGCACGACTTCGGGCTGTGAGTGTTTCCAACCTCGATGATTTGTGCGTGGATTTCGCGAGATTGACTCAGAGCGACGGCTGGCGTCAGGCAGGAGCAATGCCGGCGATGATTCGACCCAAGGGAATTTCAACCTAGACGACTGTGCGTGATGATAGCAACCTGGTTCGCAAGCGATGTCAATTGGGAATTTCCGATGACGGTAACGAATTGCAACGGCGGAGAGGCAGGCGTGGCTGCTTCGATTTTAGAGGTTCTACAACAGAACCTGGGGCTCACGGTGGCATAGAGCAGCGACGCTGCGACGAGCTTTGGCTTCAGAGCGGCAGCGTTGGTGGCGATTCACAGCGAATCTGGAAACGATCTTCGGCGTTGAGACTCGGCCGATTTGGGCGTGGCGCCCGCACGCTTTAAGGCGGCGCTTGGTGGTTCTTGATTTTGGCGGTGTCGCGGCGGTGCGGAGTGGAGACGATGCGGCGGTTGGTTTTTGGGCAGGAGCAGGTGGAGGGTCGACCTTGTTTGACGGACTTCGGCGATGTTGGGGTTGAGTAGATGGGCGTTGCGTGGTGGTTTCCGCGCTTTTGCCGTGGTTTGAATGGCGAGATTTCTGGGATTTCTCGGTTGAAGGAGACGCAGATATTTGCAGGTTTCTGGATGAACACGTGGCATAAGGCCCTTATCTTAGACCCATATCTTGGGCCCAAATTTTGCTGCTTCCGTTTTAATCCAATTTTGGGCTTAAGTTTTGCTGCACCCATTGATTAATTAATTCTGAACCCAATAAATAGTTTGCCATCAATTATTAATACTTAAATAAAGCTTAGTTACTTTAATTTAATTATTAGTACATTTTAGGCCACACAACATTAGGAGATTTAATAAATTTAGATCTCAGCAAATTCACGGCTGACCCCAAGCCATTTTTTTTTCGCAATCTTGTCTTTTGAATACCCCGAGTGTATATAGTTAAGAATAAGACAACTTGAATTATGACTGAACTTAGGAAGATATTAAGCTGCTTACGTACCTCTTTAAAAGAGGATCAAGTCAAAACGTAGTTCAACGGGACATAAATTGATTTTGAGGGGGTGTCATACACAGTTTATACTCGTGTGGACCAGGAGTGACTATTTTTTTACTATTGTAGATAAAGTAAGAATTTAATAATTTAACCACTTAAAATGTCTTTAGTGGGGTGAGTTAACAGTTTAATCACGTGTAACTACCTTTGGTGGTTGTCGTACACAGTTTATACTCGTGCGGACCAGGAGTGACATGCAGTGTAGGCTCGTGCGTCATGGAGCACACTGGCTTGATTTACGCGTAGTAGCGTTTCAGAAGTTTCCCGTTTATAGGGTCGATGTTAACGTCATCTTCATATGTGGTGATCTGATTTGTAGTTGTCACATCTTCGTTGTGTTCTTCTCGATTCTTGAAATCAAAACGTGACCTCACTCGACCATCACTTCCTCTAATTGGGATTGTTTGCATGTTGTTGACACGAGTAATGTACCCATTTCTGATCATCCACGTGACTCCCTTTTGTAGAGCTCTTTCTCTATTGTAAGGCACTGAATGTCGAGTGCTATAAGCATCGACGAAATTAGATGAAGCTACACTCTCTTCATCACCTTCCCTGTCTTGAGTATGGATGACTGTTTGCATTTTCTCTTTTAGCTCTTCTCCGCATGATACGATCAAGTTGGTTTTTCGCCCCATGCGAGATGGATACAAGCTCCGAAGTCTCTAAGTGCTTGAAAATTTGACAATTCTCACTTTTCGACGAGCGTTTCTTTCACATGGCCCTAATCTTTTGAAGACAGACACCAACTCTCGGCGATTATTTAATGGCCCTAATCTCTCGAAGACAGTTCCCATTTTCTGCCCAATCTCTCGAAGACAGGTCTCGATATCTGCCCTAATCTTTCAAAGATAAATCTCGATTTTCGACGCTCATTCAGTGATCCCAACCTTTTGAAGATTGAAACTCGCTCCATTTCCGCGACGCCCTCCTCAAATATATCTTCCATTGAGCAAGTTTCTCCTTCGGTGATGTAGTTTGTATTCGCTCTATTGATTGCAATGCGAATTGGACTTTGTGGCGTGTACCCTAAGTCAATCTTAGTGCTCTTGGCAGCATAACCACTTCTTCTCAACATTTTCTGAGTAGTATTGACTCCATATTCCAATTTCTTGGGAGTTTGGCGGGGTGACTCTTTCAATTTCGAGCTTTCTTGCAAACTATATCCGGCTTTAACAAGAAGGTTAAGGGCTTGAGGACCGTATGATCCCGTGATCAAAGCTTCTGATATATCTCCATGCTCGGTCTTAGCTCCTCGAATAGGACGAGTGAATCCTTTGAGTAGTTGCGAAGACGGTCTTTCGGTGTCAAGTTTAGTCAAGGGAAGAGTCAATTTTTCCAATGCCCTGATTTCTTCAATGATTTGTTTGTCCTTTGAGCGAGATTGAGACGCACATTCTTCGTTAGGTCTATCCTTGGTCATTTCTTTTGACGAATCTTTCTCGATCTTATTCGTCTTCGTGCTCTTTAAGAAGTACTTAGCATCAGTGAAGTATGACTCAGCTTCAGTGAAGGGTTTATCATCGCCGAATAACGTCTTTACGTTGCTACCTTCACGATATTTGAAGCATTGGTGTAAAGTTGAGGGTATCACACTGTAATCATGCAGCCACGGGCGTCCTAAGAGCGTATTATATTACATCCTTGCATCTATGACATGAAGGAGTACAGTCAAAGGCATCCCATCGATCAATAAATACAATACTATTGTGCCAATGACTCTTTGTCCTTCTAGATTGAAACCCTGGATCATCAACCGACTATTCCCGAGGTCGTCTGTTGGTATCCCTAACTTTTTCATCACTCTCAAAGGTAAGATGTTCACGCCTGAGCCCCCATTAATTAGGATTCGATTCACTTTTTGCTTCAAAGTGTAACCAGTTACGAATAATGGTCGATTGTGGGGTTGTGAACCAAGTAGCAAATCCTCGTCTGTAAAAGTTACAGTTGTAGAATGGATCGTGAGATGGTCACCATCTTTATCACCGGACTCGTGGTCAGACTGGAATTCTTCATTGTTTTCCCTACTAGCCATATGACACAAAGTATTGTCATTTTCTAAGGTAAGAGTATTCATAGTTGCTCCATCATCTTCTAGTATAATCTTCTTTTGTTCGGCTAGTTGCATGATTTTCTCCTTGAATATAAAGCAATCTTGAATTGGATGTCCTACCAATCGATGATATTTGCAATATCTAGGGTCATTTGTACGCCCAGCCTCATCCGGTCGTTTCATTTCTGGCAACTCAATGAATTTTGCTTTAATCAGGTCATCGAATATGCCGGGAACATAGGAGTCCAAGAAAGGATATTGCTTACATTGCAAATCTTTAAAGACGTTCTCCTTTGCCCATTGTCTTGCATGACATTTTTTCCTTTGTCGCTTGCATCATTCTCATCTCTACGGAATTTAACGGTTGTAGCAGTCACCGCCGTAGATTCTTTGTTTGGAGTCTTGACGAAGGGCTTGCCCCCATTTCTGACTTCTTGATTGTCCTCGAACCTACGGGACTCTTGCGATAGTGACCTTTCAACTCCGCTTGTGGCATACTTATCTTCATGTCGTGAGCCTTAGTAGCCAAATCTTCAAAAGATTTCGGTTGAATAGCTTGGAGGATATACCGAAGACTCCACAACATTCCTTGAATGCACATTTCGATTGCTGAAGTCTCAGATAATCTATCCTTACAATTCAGACTTAGGTTCCTCCATCGACTTATGTAATCAATCACTGGTTCTTCCCTCCACTGGCAAGCACTTGTCAACTCGATCATGCTCACCGTCCTTCGAGTGCTGTAGAATCGGTTGAGAAATTCTTGCTCCAGCTGCTCCCAACTATCGATTATGTTGGCATCCAAATCAATGTACCAATCAAATGCGTTTCCTTTCAGTGAGCGCACAAATTGTTTGACTAAGTGATCCCCGTAAGTACCAGCATTGTTGCAAGTCTCCACAAAGTGAGCAATATGTTGCTTTGGATTGCCTTTGCCATCAAATTGTTGAAATTTGGGAGGTTGGTAACCTGTCGGCATTTTCAAACCGTCAATTCTCTTAGTGTATGTCTTGGTGTAGGTGAAAGACGATTTGGAGCTTTCTTCGTACTTGTCCTTGAATGTGCCAAGTATGATCTGTCTTATCTGATCAACCGAAACTAGACCATCAGTGGAGACATGTAAGTCCTTCATAGATGCATCGTCTTCCTTTTGTTGATCTTCAGCAGATGTTTCATCCTCCTCGTACCCTTCAGTTCTTTTTCCTTTAGCACGACTTGATTCTGCCTTATCTGAATTGCTCATGAGCTTGGTAATCTGAGTTTCTTGATCTTGAATGTGCTTTGTGAGTCCTTCGATGACTTTAGTCAGATTTGCTATCTGGTCTTCGACGGTCATAGCACTTGTTACGATCACTGAAGCCATGTTGGAATCTGATGATGAGCTGGAGGTGGAGCGAGGAGTAGAGCATATTGAGTTGTTTCCTTCACTCACAACATTGTCAGAAGTATCGAGCGATTGCGAACTCTTCGACATACTTCTCGTGATGAAATTCACGTTCTCAAAATCCATCTCTGATGATTCCGCAGCAGTCCTTATGATCTTGATATTAAGGGGTGTCATCGTAGTAACTTGAGCTTGAAGAGAAGAGATGAGAGGTAGAGATTGTCCCACCGGGCGTGCCAAAATTTGTAAACACAAATTTTCGTATTTAATAATATGAATAAACACGAAAAAGGAATTACAAAGATAATTTCTTGAGTTGAATATAAATTCGAGTACAATCTCTAACTTGATCCTCTGATTCTCTCATCGATCTTGACGTTGACTTTCTTCCAAGATTTTCGGAGTCGGATCCGCAGCCGAATCTTATCCGTGGCTTGAATTTTGGGACTTTGTAATATTAATCCAAGGGGTTTAGCACCTTAATCTTGGATTAAAGGGACTGGGACTTTGTAATATTAATCCAAGGGGTTTCGCACCTTGATATTGGATTTAAAGGACTCTCGAGGGACTTGTGGTGAGAACGCGGATCCAAGAGGTTTAGCACCGTAATCTTCGATCGAAGATCGTTCTTGACTTATTTTCGAGGGACTTTTGAGAAGAACACGGATCCAAGAGGCTTAGAACCGTGATCTTGTATCGAAGATCGTTCTTGATTGATTTCTGAGGGGCTTTTGAGAAGAACGCGGATCCAAGAGGCTTAGCACCGTGATGTTAAATCAAAGTGTTGGAATATAGAGGCACGTAAAACACGTAATAACATGCGCAGCGGAAATTAAAGTTCACCAACAACAAACAATTAATTGCATACAGATTACAATAATCATAACGAGAAATCTTACAGTATTTCAATAGCAGATTTCTCAACTACGGTATCCACGTAATCCCCGTAGATAGAATTGCACTGATCTGCCAGTGTTGAATCTGAGACGGAATTTGCTAGGAAAACTCATATCCTAGATTTTATGGAGAAACTAGGTTTTCTTGTTGTAGTAAATAATGAATCCCGGGACCTCATATATATAGGGAGAGATTAGCGTATATTTTAAGCAAATCTTTATTAGGAAGATAATTTCTAATCTTGAAAACCATATCTCAAAGATATGTTTTTCCCTACAAATATTTTCCTACAATAATATTTCATAATATTATTTTGGGATTCTTATTTAATTAAATCTAATTTAATTAAATAATAATAATAATTAATTCCAAATTAATATATTATTAATTCTCCATAAATTAAATATTAAAATCCAATTTAATACTTAATCAACCAACTCTAATCCGTATACGAGAGTTACTTGTTATGTGACCCATAGACCCTCATATATCGAGCGATTAGTCAAACTAACAGTCTTAATTGAACTCTATACAATAAATCAGACATTCTCAATATATGAGGTACGTTGCGAGAAACGTCCAACTACCTATAATTGTAACATGGGCTATTGTGATTTCCTCCTTTCATTCACGAATACTCTATTAGCCTTGAACATGATGAAGTGTCTATTCAAATAGCTTAATCGATTTATCTCAAATCACTAATTGATCATTCGTGTCACCCTTGGTCACAAAGTCCAAGGAGACTTGCATTGGCCAATGACTTTGATCCAATTATGACGAGAAGATGAGTATTCTCTCTAAATCCACTTTGAGGAATGAATCCTTTTCTTGACTCAACTACCACGCACATGCATTTCGTGATGAACCCAATCCAAGTCATATCTACCCATGGAAATGTGTAAGCGTCGGTCATGGTCAAGGTTCATCACTCCACACATGTCGTGCGTATTGACCTTAAGTCAAAGGAGTATCGCATCGCTCCCACTAACCGAGACACCCGTAGACACATATAGTGGAACTACATCAAACGGTTGCTCGGATGGGTATACCAATACCCTCTAAGGTTTTATGCATCCATCATGAGATACCTAGTGTCACACCCCGATTTTCTAGGCCAAATATGCATAAATTTTATAAGAATTTGCAGCGGAAGTAAATGTTAAATCATGAAACATTTTGAAACTTATAATGAATCACTGAAAATTTATTTGTCTCAAACAAGATTTAATATAATAACAGGGATACGACTCTTATTTAAATAAAAATACTTCAAATCTCAAAAGCTTTTGAATGTCAAATAACATGAACAAAAAAATTTAATTAACCACTCGAGGCAATCCACTGTCCCTCCACCGACTCCTTCTAAATCTGAAAATTGTTAATGAGATTGGGGTGAGCAAAATCACTAGCTCAGTGAGATTCCATTTGTCACAGTTAAACATAACACGTAAATAAAATCATCAACTCACATAACATATATACCATATACTTGTTCCATGGCTATACCATGAATGCGTTGGTTATACCAACGATGCACTGGCTATACCAGAGATGCACTGACTATACTAGAGATGCGTGGTTTCCCACGAATAAATATGAGTCAACGAGTGATATAAAAAGTCACAATATGCGTCAACAAAAAATCATATTGTACGATGCAGTAAGTAACAATTAAATCCACATGTACATTTAAAAGTGACAAATCATACCAATCAATTATGAGAAGAAAAACTCCACCTCGTCTTTTCGATGTCATGGATGTGAATGATGCAATGAAATATCTTTAATCCCCCGGTGCCTAAAATATTTTAATAATAAATATTGTGACCATTAATATTAATAAATAAATAAAATTATGGAGTGAAGCATATGACGACGGAAAGTTTGTAACTAGAATAAATTTGGAGATATTAATCCTCTTCAGAAATTGATTTTTAATGGAAACAGGCTTTAAGCCTTTCTTTAAAAACATTAGGAAACGTTTAAATCTTCAAATCAATTTACGAATTGAAAAATAATTCTAATTCTTGAAATTATTGTATTTTGATAAAATAGAACTGGTCGGCTATTTTTGAAATTCACGTGAAAATAAAAATTGAGAACACATGAGAAAACAAAACCTAATTGAAGGTCTAGAAGTTGAAATAAAATTAAAAGATTAAGAAAAGGAAATTGATACCTCTTGGCTGATGAAAATTTGAGAAGACTCATGGTACTTTTGATCCAGAAAACTCAACTCAAGTTTTACGGTGAAAAAATATTTTTCGTGTGTTTTTTTTTCATGAAAAGGGGACCTCTATTTATAGGGATGAAAATATATTTTCTAGTGAAATTGAGATTTGAACATTTTATGAAAATCTTGAGATTTGATTCTTGTGAATAAAGATAAAACTTTGAGATTTGATTATTGTAGATAAAGATAAAACTTTGAAGATACTTTCTGTAGATCAAATCTAAAAATTAAATAAATAAGCTTAGAATAATGATAATCATGTCAACAATAAATAATAGTAATAACAATATTAATAATAGAAGAAGAATATATATACATCAACTGTGCCGATTTTGGATTAAAACAAGTATTTGTGCATGCCTCCTTTTCGAAAATCATTATGATGAGAAATATTCAATTTACGTGTTTAAATTAAAAAAATAAAACTTTGGTCCCTTTTTTTTTATACGAGATAGATTTAGAATAAGATTTAGGACTTGAATTTAAAATCTCTAAGGTAAATCATGAAAGACTGATTTCTTGTGAAGAAAATTTTGGATTAACTCTGTTGTAAATTTAGTAAATATTTGAGAATAAGTTGGAGAAAATTTTGGGATTTAATAAAAATATCTTTAAATAGTGCAACATAAATTTGAATTTTAAAAGTACTGGAGAAAAATCTCTTATGGAAGTTTTTTAAAAATATAACTGACTTGAAAATTTTCGGGGTGTTACATCTATCTCGTAGTAAGTGAGATCTTACTACACTCTCTAAGAGTATGATGCAGATCGCACACCGATCTCCATTGCATCATCGATATCCCATTCTCGATGATCCTTGATCGGGGCTGTTTGAGAATCATGCTTAAGTCATCTGAGTTCTCACGTACTCAATAACAACAGTGATTCAAGGGAACACAGATAAGAACAAATGCAAACAATCAAACATAATATTCTAATAAGTGTAATGCCATACATTTAATATTAAATAAACAATAATATTAAACCAACACTGAATATTATCTTAGTATTATGTCCATACAAAGGATTGTCTCTAGGACACTAACACTAACAATCTCCCACTTGAACTAGAGTCAATCACCTACATGCCTAACCCCTAGAACATGAAATGTCTAGTGTGTACATGAACACTCAAAACCTTGGTGAAAGGATTAGCCAAATTATCTTATGTGGGAACACGTTCTAACTCTATCTCTACTCTAGCGATTATCTCTCTATTCAAGTGATAACGCCTCGGCACATGCTTGTTTCTGTTATTGGATCTCGGTTCCTTAGCTTGCGCAACCTCACCAGTGTTGTCACAATATAACTTTATTGGACTGCTGGCACTCGGAACTACCCCTAGTTCATTTAAGAACTGTTTTATCCAGACAACTTCTTTGGCAGCTTCAACTGCAGCAATGTACTCAGCTTCGGTTGTTGAGTCCGCGGTAGTCTCATGCTTGGAACTATTCCAACTAACCGCCCAACTATTGAGAGTAAACACATAGCCTGACTGAGATTTGTAATCATCACAGTCAGATTGAAAACTTTCGTCCGCAAAGCCAGTAGCCACTAGCTCTGACTGTCCCCCGTAGACTAAGAAGTATTCTTTAGTACGTCTGAGGTACTTAAGAATATTCTTGACAACAATCCAATGAGGTTCACCCGGATTCTGTTGGTATCTACCAGTGATGCTGACAGCGAAGGCCACATCTGGCCTAGTGCAAGTCATGGCGTACATGATGGACCCAATTGCTGATGCATATGGTATATCCTTCATGTGCTTAATATCATCGTCTGTGGAAGGACAATCCTTCTTAGACAATTTTATCCCATGACATGCAGGTAGACAACCTCTCTTAGAGTTCTCCATCGCAAATCGCTTCAACACCTTATCTACGTAGGTGGACTGTGATAGCCCCAACATCCTCTTGGATCTGTTGGGGAATGGTATAATCCCAACAGGATCTACCGCAAGGTGTGCTGCTACCGCAAGTAAAATTCGAACGGACTTGATCTTAGAAACTGGTGAGAAAGTCTCATCATAGTCAATGTCTTCGAGTTGATTGTAACCTTTCGCCACCAATCTAGCCTTGTAGGTTTGTACCTTGCCATTTGCATCGGTCTTACGCTTGTAGACCCATTTGCAACCAATGGGTTTGACCCCTTTTTGGCAATTCAACTAAGTCCCAAACTTGATTGATGTGCATCGAGTCCATCTTGGATTTCATGGCTTCATGCCACTTCTTTGAGTCAACATCTAATTTTGCCTCAGTATAAGTTTTAGGTTCGTCCATATCCGGGATCTCCACGTCATCTTGTTCCTCCACGAGGAAACCATAATATCTGGTGATCGGATTACGAACTCTAGTAGACTTACGGAGTTATGGTTGTTCAGGCTGCACATTCTGATCGTGAAAATTTTATGGTACAACGACTTCATCATTGACAGGGGAGGCCTCAAGATTGATGCTTCCGGACGCTCCTTGAGCACTTCCGGATGCCTCTTGAGCGGGAGTTTGAACAATGTTATTCTCATTCAACCTACTTGGAGTTTGTTGCTCAGGCATTGCAACTCCAATTACGCTCCCACTGGCTGAAAGAGGATCATTATATGATAAACTTCCACCATGCGAGCTACTGAATGGTCCCACTGATTCTTGGTCATGTTGCTTTGACAAGATATCAGTCTCTTTGTTAATTTGTGGTTCTTGAATTTCTTCAAGTTCTATCATCTTACGGTCTTGTTCTTTGAAGACGTAGTCTTCTTCGAGGAACCTGGCCTGCCTAGAAACAATCACTGACTGTTTCTCCGGTAGATAGAAATAATATCCTTTAGTTTCCTTAGGATATCCCACAAAATAACCCTTTTCACCTTTGGATTTCAACTTATCGGTGAGCATCATTTTCACAATAACGGGGCAACCCCATGTTTTGATATGCGAAAAAGTTGGCTTCTTGCCACACCATAATTCATATGGTGTATGCTCAACTGATTTGGATGGAATCCTATTCAGAATGTAGATTGAGGTTTGTAACGCGTATCCCCATAAGAATATCGGAAGAGAGGAAAAACTCTTCATGGACCTCACCATGTCTAACAGGGTTCGGTTTCTCCTTTCGGACATACCGTTCATTTGAGGTGTTCCGGGAGGAGTCTATTGTGACTGGATTCCATGTAACTTCAAGTAATCAGTGAATTCATGGCTAAAGTATTCACCTCCTCGATCTGATCGAAGAGTCTTGATACTCTTACCAAGTTGCTTCTCTACTTCAGCCTTAAACTCTTTGAATTTTTCAAAAGATTCAGATTTGTGTCTCATAAGATACACATACCCGTATCTTGAAAAATCATCAGCAAAAGTGATGAAGTATCCGAATTGACCCCTAACTAGAGTGGGCAATGGTCCACAGACATCACTGTGGATCAACTCTAGAACTTCTTTGGCACGAACTCCTTTCCCAGAAAAGGGTTTGTTCGTCATCTTGCCCTTGAGACAGGATTCACAATTACCATAAGACTCAAAGTCGAATGGGGTTAAGTAGTCTAACTTTCTTAACCTTGCTATCATATTCTAATTTGCATGAACAAGTCTGCAATGCCACAAGTAAGTTGGATTTTCATGATTACTAAGTTTGAGTCGTTTGTTTTGTATATTAAGAATATTATGTCCACAATGCAACAAGTATAAACCATTCGAATAAAGGAGCATTCCCATACATATCACCATTAAGCGAAAAATAACAATTATTATTTGCAAAATGGAAGGAAAACCCTTCAATGTCTAACATAGGAATAGAAATAATGTTGTGAGTAATAGAAGGAACAAAATAACAATTATTCAGTTCAAGTCTAAAACTAGAGGGTAAATCTAAAACATAAACGCCAACACGTTCAGCAGTAACTCTTGCTCCATTCCCAACGTGTAGGGCCACTTCTGCCCTGCTATGCTTGACACCCTGCACATTAGTACAAATGTGTGAGCCACAACCGGTATCCAATACCTAGCAGTTAGTATCATTTGTGGACATGTTTATCTCAATAATAAACATACCTGTTCCAGTGGCTGAGACACCCTGTGTCTTCTTTTCAGCTGCTAGAACCTTACAATCCTTCTTCCAATGCCCCTTCTACTTGCAGTGGAGGCATACATCCTTGTCCACTCTCTCCTTCTTTTGAATTCCACCTTTGGGCTTGAGGAAGTTTGGCTTGGAGCCTTTCTTTGCCCTGCCCCTTCGCTTCTTCTTTCCTTTAGGAGCAGAAGAAGTAGAGGCACTCACCATGAGCACGGGCTTTTCCTTAGCAGTGGAAGACTCAAAATTGTTTAGCATGTTATGTAGCTCGGGCATAGTCGATTTCGTCTTATTCATATTAAAGTTTACCACGAAATTTGAATATGAATCGGGAAGCGACTGAAGAATGTCATAAACAGCAACATTGGTGTTAAGCTCAATGCACAAAAGACCAAGTTTCTCGATTAGCCCAATCATCTTCAATACATGAGGAGAAACCTTCCCTCCTTCAGACATCCGACATCTAAACAGATCTCTCATCACTTCATAAATCTCGGAACGAGATTCAAAATCAAAGAGATCCTTCAGGTGCTTGATCATCTCGAAGGGAAGCATCCTCTCATGCTGCCTTTGCAGCTCGGGAGTCATCCCGAGGAGCATAACAAACTGAGCCTGGGAAGCATCATCTTGATGCTTCTTCTGAGCCTCGGTGTCAAAAGCCTCGGCTTCTTCAGTACCAGCCTTCGGGGTAGCAGGGATTAGCGTGTCCAACACGTACTCAATCTTTTCTTGCCTGAGCACCAAACGTACATTTCGGTTCCAGTCGAGAAAGTTTGGCCCAACCAATTTGTTCGTTTCCAAAATGCTTCTCAATGACAAGTTATTCATTTCAACAATTCCTAGAGAAATAAAATAAAATGGGAAATAAACACACAACTCCTATGATCAATATTCAGCAATCAAAATAAACGTGGCCTTTTAAGTTTATTTAGTCTCAATTATTTTCACATATTCAACGACCTCATCGGAAGAATACAAACTTATATCCAATATAAATCATAATGGACTGGGATCCACATTCCTACTATCATAATCCCAGCTTTGGTTGAATACCATAATAGCAGAACTGGTAGGTCTCCAAACCAATTGCAAAACTGCAACTCCTAGTTGATTGAACCTAGTTCTATCGGATGTCCCTTAACTTTCGTTTCCCTGCTTTTGCTGGTCAAACAAAGTTAAGTTGGTTTACAACCATCAAGCGGTGACACTATGTGTCCCTATAAAAGTCCCGTTGAATGTAGATCCGAGCAAAAGACTTTGGTCTAAAATACCCATTGGAACAAAATTCTCGGTTTACTTTTAATTTCGATGGAAGACATCATTTCAATTTAATGAAAAACCATATTTTAGTGAGGAACATTTTAAAGGCGGGGTATTAATTGCTTAATCGAGATCCGAACATGTTAATTATATCACATTTGAGCATTTATTGGGCGCCGCCTACCCAAGCATGAGATTATACGGACTAACACTTGTATGGGCACCGTCTACCCAAATAATTAATATGATCTGATAAATATTGGGTGACGCCTACCCGAATAGTTATAATGCGGACGTAAAAGCGTTAACGAATTTAAATAATAAACAAGTTAAACAAGTGGGATTTAATAATTCCTCTTAAAATGAATTTTAAAATCCAATTTAAAATTCGATTTTAAATTATTAAAAGTTAATAATTAATCTAATTAATTATTATTAAAAGTTAATAATTAATCTAATTAATTATTATTAAAAGTCCAACTTTCAATCTTATTAAAAATTAATCTAATTATCTTTAAGGTCATAATTTTAATTGTTTTGTTGTTAGGGGCTCAGATGCAATTTCCAAAATTTCACTGGAGGGCCTATTCCTAAATCAATTTGCAGAATAGCCCTCCGCCATCACCGCCCAAAATTCGACAGGATCCAATCTGTATTTTGGGACAACCGTTTCCAAACACCAACCCAAATCAGTAACAATTTCAGAATTAATCTAATCAATTCATCAAATTCGTCCAACTGTAACAATCGAAATGAAACGAAACAAGCAACACATCGAGAACCCAGAAACTGGAAATCATAGAACCCAATCAGAAAACCAGAAACAAGGGAGAGCTCGAGGCGTCGCGAAATCGAAGCCGAAGCTCGACGCGAGTTACCACCGCCGCTCAAGCGCGCAGGTGACTCGTCGTCGAGCATGATGGGTTGTGCGCAGAGCCATTAACCTAATTGACTGGTTCCAAACCAGAAAACCCCCGAACGAAAACACAGAATCGGCGACGCGCCGCCACCGATTCGTTTCAATTCTTGTGGCGCTCCGCCTCGATCCAAAATCAAGAGGAGCGCCGCCGAGAAAAGAAACCACGTACGAAGGCAGAGCGGTGGGACGACGAATGGAAATGCAAGGCACGAGGCCTGAGACGAAAGTGAGATCGCTCGGAGTATTATCGCGAGCCCCCGTACGCATTGCGATGCCTCGGCCTAGCACCAGCCTCGATCAATGCGGCGTGGCGTCACGGCCGAGGGTCGAGCGAGCAGCAGCGACGGGAGGGTAAATCCGTGAGAAATCCCTAAATCAATTTTGGGGAGTCTTCTTAAAGAAGACGAGCCAAGCAAAACAAAACAATAGGGGTGTGGTCAAATGGATTAAATCGGCCGTGCCCCATGATTTGAATAAAAAAAATTTAATTTATTCAAAAATTATGCAATTAATCAAATAGCCTGAGCTCTGATACCATTGTTGGAATATAGAGGCACGTAAAACACATAATAACATGCGCAGCGGAAATTAAAGTTCACCAGCAACGAACAATTAATTGCATACAGATTACAATAATCATAACGAGAAATCTTACAGTATTTCAATAGTAGATTTCTCAACTACGGTATCCACATAATCCCCGTAGACAGAATTACATAGATTTGCCAGTGTTGAATCTGAGACGGAATTTGCTATGAAAACTCCTATCCTAGATTTTATGGAGAAACTAGGTTTTCTTGTTGTAGTAAATAATAAATCCCATGACCTCATATATATAGGGAGAGATTAGCTTATATCTTAAGAAAATCTTTATTAGGAAGAGATTAGCTTATATAGGGAGAGATTAGCTTATATCTCAAAGATATGTTTTTCCCTACAGTTATTTTCCTATAATAATATTCCATAATATTATTTTGGGATTCTTATTTAATTAAATAATAATAATAATTAATTCCAAATTAATATATTATTAATTCTCCATAAATTAAATATTAAAATCCAATTTAATACTTAATAAACCAACTCTAATCCGTATACGGGAGTTACTTATTGTGTGACCCATAGGCCCTCATATATCGAGCGATTAGTCAAACTAATGGTCTTAATTAAACCCTAGACAGTAAATCAGACATTCTCAATATAAGAGTTACGTTGCGAGAAACGTGCAACTACCTATAACTGTAACATGGGCTATTGTGATTTCCTCCTTTCATTCACGAATACTCGATTAGCCTTGAAAATGATGAAGTGTTTATTCAAATAGCTTAATCGATTTATCTCAAATCACTAATTGATCATTCGTGTCACCCTTAGTCACAAAGTCCAAGGAGACGTGCATTGGCCAATGACTTTGATTCAATTATGACGAGATGATGAGTATTCTCTCTAAATCCACTTTGAGGAATGAATCCTTTTCTTGGCTCAACTACCACGCACATGCATTTCGTGATGAACTCAATTCAAGCCATATCTACCAATGGAAGGGTATAAGCGTCGGTCATGGTCAAAGTTCATCACTCCACACATGTCGTGTGTATTGACCTCAAGTAAAAGGAGTATCGCATCGCTCCCACTAATCGAGAGACCCGTAGATACATATAGTGGAACTACATCAAACGGTTGCTCGGATGGGTATACCAATACCCTCTAAGGTATTTGTGCATCTATCATGAGATACCTAGTATCTCGTAGTAAGTGAGATCTTACTACACTCTCTAAGAGTATGATGCAGATCGCACATCGATCTCCATTGCATCATCGATATCCCATTCTCGATGATCCTTGATCGGGGCTGTTTGAGAATCATGCTTAAGTCATCTGAATTCTCACGTACTCAATGACAGCAGTGCTTCAAGGGAACACAAATAAGAACAAATGCAAACAATCAAACATAATATTCTAATAAGTGTAATGCCATACATTTAATATTAAATAAATAATAATATTAAACCAACACTGAATATTATCTTAGTATTATGTTCATACAAAGGATTATCTCTAGGACTATAACACTAACACGAAGAGTGTTCTTACTTGATTTCCGAGGGACTACCGAGGGACTTCCGAGGGACTACCGAGTGACACTCGAGGGACATGAAGAACTCGAAGAACTTCCTTGAAGAACTCGAAGAACTTCAACTTGGAGAACACGAATCCAAGAGGCTTAGCACCGTAATCTTGGATCGAAGATTGTTCGTGGTTGACTTCCTTGAAGAACGCCTTGAAGAACCTGAAGAACACCTTAAAGAATTACTTTGAATCACAAAACTCGATCGCTAGGACTTACGAATTCTTGTGTATTCAATATTTGTTGTGTGTCAAATGAGAGGAATGAGACCCCTATTTATAGGTGTGGAATTTGGCCTTTGCCCTAGATTTGATGGGCTTGATATGATGGGCCGGAAGGTTTTAGAACTTTCTAGAAATATCTGATGGGCTCCACAGTTTTGGATTGGGCCTGATTTAATTTATTTGGACTTTAAAGGCCCAATTCGATATTGAATTTTAGATGCCCAATTTAATTAATTATTGGACTTTAGAGGCCCGATTTAATTAATTATTGGACTTTAGAGGCCCAATTTAATTAATTATTGGACTTTAGAGGCCTAATTCAATTTATTGGACTTTGGAGGCTCAATTCGATTTATTATTGGACTTTAGAGGCCCAATTTGATTTATCGGACTTTAGAAGCCCAATTTGCTATCAATTATTTATTTATTTATTTTAGAAATTATTCTTATATTCTCAATAAATAATAAATTCAATTGATTTTTAACATGTAATTTTCCACATGTCACGATTTAATTTGTGATTAAATTTAATCGCTTACAGAGTATTCTCTCTAAATCCACATTGAGGAATGAATCCTATTCTTGGCTCAACTACGATGCACATGCATATCGTGATAAGCCCAATCCAAGTCATATCTACCCATGGAAGGGTGTAAGCGTCGGTCATGGTCAAAGTTCATCACTCCACACATGTCGTGCGTATTGACCTCAAGTCAAAGGAGTATCGCATCGCTCCCACTAACCGAGACACCAGTAGACACATATTGTGGAATTAAATTAAACGGTTTCTCAGATGGGTATACCAATACCCTCTAAGGTATCTATGCATCCATCATGAGATACTTAGTATCTCGTAGTAAGTGACATCTTACTACACTCTCTAAGAGTATGATGCAGATCGCACACCAATCTCAATTGCATCATCAATATCTCATTCTTGATGATCCTTGATCGGTGTCATTTGAGAATCATGCTTAAGTCATCTGAGTTCTAACAACCTCAATGACAGCAATGATTCATGGGAACACATGCATGAATAAATGCAAACAATCAAACATAATATTTGTTGGTCCCGGTGCAAACGAGTCTTACACGTGTATGGGGGGGAATACACGTGTTCAGTGATTTTAAAACTTTTTCTTTTACTGAGGTCAGCTTGGGTCAGGTTGTCCTGATGATTTGGTCCTGAGAAGCACAAATCGCTCTGAGTCAAAGTCTACTGAGACAGTGATCCTGAGCTGCTTTCAGATACCTCAGATAATCCCAACTGAGTCCTGAGTTTTCAGAGATCCTGAGTTGCTTGGATCAGATAACTAACTTACTGAACCCTCAGAAGAGTAAGTTCAGTTTGGTAACTATCTGTTCTAGCTACTCAGATGTGCGGAATGGTTGGCCCTTAGTTTATACTCGTTTTAAGCTTTTGCTGAAAACCTTCCTTTAATGGAATAGTGATTAGGTTGTGATTCAATTATATGCAACTTTCAGTGGATTGATTCCAACTGAAATATCAGTGAAAATATGCTTTCAAAACACAGTAATGCAACAGATAAATCAAGCAAAACAGAAAGCAAAGAACACAGCAAATTATAGTGGTTCAGAGACTCAAGCTCCTACGTCCACTCTCCCTGATCTCTTCAGAGAAATTCACTAATCACTTCCTAAGGCTTTCTGACTACCTCTGTAGTTTACTAACCTTTCTAATTTTGAGCTTTCTGACTACCTCTGTAGTTTACTAACTCAAAACTCACACAAGCTTTCTGTCTATCCAAGATAGATTACTCACTTCTTCTCTAGAGCTTTCTGACTACCTCAATGTAGTTTACTTACTCTTTACAACTCCAATCTCACCAACAATCACACTCAAACTACCTTACAAAGGGTTTGGGGTTTCTTGGTTAATTTCCAACTAGGATGAGATATCCTTTACAATAAGGAACAATGCAAAGGCTAGGATATCTCGACTAAGCTTTGGATATATCTTATCAAGCTAGGCTTAGTGGAATGAGCTCTCTCCGATTTAAAGCACTTGGGAAATTCTTGGTTTTTCGAGTGCTTCAACTTGCAATAATAAGTTTGAGCTCTTGAGTTGCTTACAAATTTCCCGTAACCTTTCAATGTAGAAGGTCACAAGTATTTATAGGCATACACCAAGGTTACTCTTGAAAAACTATCCGTTGGAGAGATAGTTTCGTGAGTTTCCTCTTATGGTGTGTGAGGAACGACTATATTTGACACTCCCTAACACGTTTTAGGCAATAGCCTTTCATGTAGCCGGTCTTCACTTTTTGCAGTCTGGAACTTAGTACTTCTGACATCTTTTCAGTGACCTGTCAGTGTCAGTATGGTACAGTGTTGTCTTCCTCTTTTTGACTTTTGTCTCCAGTTAAAGGTAGACAACTCAACGGCTCTTTTGGTTACAATCTCTGAGTTGATATAACCTTAACACCACTTTGTCTTAGTTCCTTTTGTCTGCACTTGAATGTCTTGGGAAATATCTATTTTTCTAAGGAATCGCGATCTTCTCAGTATTGCATCCTTCAGATATATATTTTCAGTGCCTCGGAACATTTAGGTTTATACTGAGCATTCAGTACATTACTGAGTCTTCAGTAATTATTGTGCCTTCAGTATTCTTGATCTTGATCTTGATCTTACATCTTGAGTTTTCTCGAGTCTTTCTTTTGGGGGATTATCTTTGAAAAGTATGCTTTTTACTTTGTATAATCGGCCCAATTTTCGAACTTATTCTTTGAAATAAATTGTTTATCACGATGCTTTAAATATGATTGAATGTTATATATATTTCTTTGCATAAGCTGTTCAATAATTAAATGCGTGTTACTTTGTAGTTAATTTAGTGATACCGGATCACGAAGATTAAATTAACATCCTTGTAACTAAAAAGTACGCCATTCACGACCTAGATGGAAATGAACTACCATCGCGAAAAAGTTGAGGTGTAAGGCTCGATTGGTTTGTCTTGACCAAGAGATTACACTAGTGCATGACCGATCTTGTTGAATAGGACCTCTGGGAGGATAAATTCTTGAACCCAACAAGGAAGAATTAGACCTCGATGGTTCGTTGTTTCTTAACCTTCGTCCCCTTAAATAGGATCACGTGGGATTGGTAACTATTGCTTTGACTTATCATGGGTAGCGAATCGGAGAGATTCAATACTTTTTATCTTGGGCAATATTATTGGTCACATGTGATTGCTAAGATTTAATCTGAAGAATCGGTGTGCAAAATACGCTTGCTTGATTTGCCCCCCTTGGGAGGTTCATAAGCTTTATCATACCAAATCTTGCAAGTGGAATTAGTTTCGGTATGGATAATAATGTTGAACCGTTCCTCGACCAAGGACAAAAGACATTAATTAACGGAAAGCTATTTCAAAGGGCTTGAATTAATTAATGGGCTAGATAATCTTAAACACGGGAAATAATGACCGGAGCCATATTGACCGTAATATGGGTTAAGATGGATGGTGCAATATTAATTATGTAGTGGGATTAATTAATATTTATGGGCTTGAATTATATTGTGGCTCAATATTAGATATTCAAGATCCATTAGAAGGTCCAATCTTAATTCTCCTAAAGGTCCCCCTGAGTAGCCCAACATATAGTCCAATAACTGAAAATGTGATTAAAATAAAATAAATATTGTTGCTTATATTTCCTCTAAAATTTTCGAAAATTATGGAAAAAATAGGGAGAAAGATTTTCTTTGAATTTTGTTATGGAATGAAGATATGTATTCTTGGAATACAAGATTATCTCATTAAATTCAAGAAATCTCCCACTTGGTTATCTATATAGTAAATTTCGAAAATTTGAAAATATAGTGGGCAAGAAAGATTTTCTTGATTTTTTTGAAAAGATATTATGGAAGATATGTATTTCTTGAAATACAAGAATATCTCATAAATTCAAGAAGATCCAAATCTTGGATTCTTGTAATACTTAATTTTCGAAAATCATCCATATATTGAGGAGGTGGGATTTTTGTGGAATATTTTAATTATGGGAAAAAGAATATAAGGGATATATTCAAGATTTCTTGGTGATCAAGAAAAGTCTTTTCCCACATTGAAATATCACTAAAAATTCGTCCAACCCCTCTCCTAAAAATAGGGGATGATTAGTTCATTCCCAAGTACAATTCCATGTGCTGAAAATATTAGAAAATCCACATAAGTGGTGCAACAAAGTTTATTTTTTTCCTTTTGTTAATTGTTCTCGAGTATCCTTCCACCGGATTGTCGAGCAAGGGCTAAGGGAATACTTGGGAAGTCCTTTTGGTGAGTCCGTCCGACCAAAGCCACTGCCATCCCGAGAGGTACGTTCACGTAAACCCGTAGATTCCGTATGCGTAGGTTTTACGTGGTTTTTTATATGCATGATATGTTGTTGCAATTATTATTTGAATTAATATAAGATTAATTCATGCTAGTAATAATTAATGAATTAAATTTGTATTTAAATATTCACCCCGAATAGATCTGTGCAACTCATTCCCCAACATTTACAGATATATCTTGACCGATATCTTGAGTCTTGATTCCTCGGTTTCATCAGATCTCGGTTTCATCTTGAGTCTTGATTTCTCGGTTTCTGCTTAATCGAGTCTTGATTTTCTCAATTTCATCTTTCGAAACTTGGTTTCTTCGAAAACTTCTTGAGTTCTTCAGAATCTTCAGATCCTAACCTGATCTATATCTGCTGACTAAACATTTTGCAGATAACATCCTGAATACTCTAAAAACTGAATCATAACTCAACTATCAAGATTATCCTGAACATGTCATACTCAGGGGTTTTGGGATCTAATCAAAATCATATCTTTATTAAATTCATCTCCCAACAATTTCCCCCTTTTTGATGATGTCAAAACCTGTCTTGTTACAAACATACTTAACCTATACTCAGGTTTCAGTTTATCCTATTACAAGATTGGTTTATTTTCAATAATTTCCCCCATAAATAATGAGTCTCTCAACAATTAATTTCCCAATAATTTCCTAAACAGAGAATCTCCCAACAATTTTTCTAAGTAGAGAATCTCCCAATAATTAATTCAGAGACAATCATTCAGGCATATCAAAAGTAAAAGACATGTAAATAAGATAATGAGATATTATCTTTTGAGCATAAATGATAAGTTTTCATTGCTGATAGTTAGACTGTTACAAGTTACAATGAATCTTATCTGAACAAAATCAAAAAGACAAAAAAAAGATAAAGGATTACATGAATCTTCTGAATCTTCATCTTCTGTCTTCTTCTGCTCTTCAACTCGGCTCTTCAGTTCTGATCTTCTTCCACCTCATCAGCAGGGACTTCAAGGTTGAACATTCCGTAATATCTTCTTTTCAGCGCATCTCTTTCTTTAATGATATCAGGATTGTTCCCTGTCAGACCCAACTGAATGATGTACTGAGATATTTCTTGAGCAATGGCTTTCTCATTTACACAGCCATTCTCCAGCCTGGGAGGAGGGTACACGTATGGACCAGGGGCGGTTATCTGCACCTTTCCTTCATCCGCAAGATTTATCCATCCTTGAAGATATTTCAGATAGAAGGTCAGGAGATAGTCGATGAAAGCCTTATTCGGATCTGAGCTCTCCCCTCTCCATTCTCTGAGCACATCATAATAGAACCAAAAAGTTCTCTTAATTTCTTCTCATGCATCGTTGAGCTGGACTGGCATCCATTTGTCAACATGCGGCCATTTCTGTGCTTTTGTGTTCCCTCTCCTCTTGCTTGCGAACTTTTTGAACCCACTCCTTCTTTTCTGCTCTTCCTCTACCTTCTTTCTGATCACTGGTACACTAGAAATAGAAGCAGCAGTTTCTTTGCTTGTTCAATCTGGAGTGTTTTCAGAGCGCTTCTAGTATTGAAGACCTTCTTCTTTGGCTCAACCTCAGATTCTTCAATATCCAGCATCAATTTTCTCTGAATTGGCTTAGAAGCCTTTGCTCTTTTTCCCTCAGGCTCTTCCATCGCCATAGCCTTTCTCTTGATGGGCAATTCAGCACCAGCTAGGCTTGTACCAATTCTTCCTCTACCACTCAGTTTCTCTATAGCAACTTCCTGCATTGTTTCCTCTGAAACCTGAGTGTAGATTGGCTTCTTCACCTTCTTGAACTTAAGCTTCTCAGTGGCTTCTATCTCCTTCATAGCTTCGGCAATGATCTTCTTTTCAGCATCCTTGACAACTTTGCCCTTCAGAGTATGTTCCAATAAATTCCTGAGATCAGCTCCAGGTCTTTCCCCCTTCTTGGAACCATACTCTGGCAGAAGCCTGTAGAGTGCTGTGTCCATATGGTATTGTTCTTTACTGACACTCCGCACCTCCCCTGCCATCTGATCTTGCTCCTCCTCGAGCCTTCTGAGGTGGTTCTTCGCCACAGAGAATTCTTCAGACAGATGAGCAAATTGGCTTGAGAGAGCTTCCTTGAACATGTCTGTCATCTTGGCCATGAGCATTGAACTCATTTCCTCAACAGCATTCTTCACCAGCATCTCATTCTTCTCTACCAACTTTGCTTCTAGAATCTGAGTCTGCTCCTGATGCTTTTGCTTCAGCTCTGTATTAAGCTCAGCCTTGACCCCCTCCATCTTTGCTTCTAATTTTCCTTCCATGGAGGTCAGCTTGTTTGTCAGAGTATCCTGAAGCTGCACCAGTTCTGAAGAAGAACTCAAGCTATCAATCTTCTGAGTTTGATTGACCAATGCCTCCTCGATTTGAGCAATTTTATTCAGGATTGGCTCAACCTTCTCCAACTTCTCCATCACAGGGGTGAGATCAATCTCAGGAGCATATATGACCTATTGTGCCTCCTGAGTTGGCTGTTCATCCTTAGTCTCAGTCTGAACCTGAGCTTCATTTTGAACTGGGGCTTCACCCTGAGCTTGAGTGTCCACCTGAGGGCTAACTTCAGTCTGAGGATGTTCGACAGCAGCCTGATCAGCATCAGTTGAGTCTTTCTCCTTCTGAGATTGACTCTCATCATCCCCTTGTTGGTCCCCATCCTGAGATTTATCTTTGGAGCTCGGGGCACCAACTTTAGCAATCCTCTCAGCAACCTTCCTCTTCACAAGCTCATCAAAGTCTTAGATTTTCATCCTGAGCTTGGTTTTTCTGAACCCTGAGAATTCAGTGAGAAAAGTTGTCTCCTCGTTCCACCAGTCTTCGCCTCTGAATGAAGCAATGTTGAGCATCTCCGGAAGAGTCTGGTTGAGGATGTAGACCGTTGACCTCAATCTGAAGAAGATGTCTTGGAAGTCAGGGAATGAGCTAAGCTCAGGGTAGCGGTCAAGGATGAACCGTTCCCCCTTGCTTCGCCATTCGGTCTCTTCAGCTTCACCTTTCTTGAGCATCGGGCTCTCAAGTTCAGTTGGAAAGTCTGTTGAAGGATCAACTAACAGCTCATTCAGGAGCTCATCAAAATTCATCGGCTCCTGAGGCTCAGCAAACTCTGAGGTTTGGGCAGACAGCTCCTCAGTCTGAATCTGACTTGGTTCTGAGGTCTGAACTGGCGCCTCCTCAGTGGGAATTTCAGTTTGCTCTGAGACTTGAGTAGGCACTTCCTCAGAGGGAATCTGAACATTCTCTGAGGTCTGAGCAGGTGCTTCCTCAACAGGAATCTGTACTTGCTCTGAGGTCTGAGGTCTGAGGTCCTTAGAAGATTTCTTGAGAGAACTTATCAGAACTAAGCGACGTCTCAAGAACCTCAGAGAAGACTTGCTCCTCAGTTTGATCCTGTGCCTTTGAGATAGCCTGAGCCAATACAAGTAAAGGCAATTTCTGAGCAGTTTGGCTCTCAGGCTGAATCTCCTCAGTCTCACTCTCTTCCTCATCATCAGTGAGAACCACCATTCTCTTGCGTTTTGGAGCAAGGGTCTTTTGCTTCTTCAATCTCTCACCCTACTCCATCTTGGCATCCAACAAAACCTTCCCCCTGGTTTGTTGGCTTTCTTCAGCAGCAGCCGCAACTGGTGATTCCACCTTTTTCTCGTTCTTCCCCTTGATAGTCCTCTTTGCAGCAATGGGCTTGAACATTACTTTGGACTTAGGAAATGGAGTAGAGTTTGAAAAGATATCCTCCTCCTCTAGGCACATCTCCAAAATAAAAGCTATTTTGGTGGCATGGAGGATCCTGCCTTTGATCGATATTACCCCATCCTCCCTTTTTATGACCTTGGCTTGCTCACTCACCACCTTGATCAGATATTTCAACCAGTTAAAATCCTTGGTGGGTGAGTCCTCAATCGCCGCCATCAGTCGGAGTTTGGGAGTGCTGATCTGCTCAAAGCTTCCAGATCGAGTCATGATGCACTTTCCGACAATATCCATCAACACTCTGTACTTCGTCTTTAGATGCCGCTTATGCAGAGTTGCTTCAAACTTAACAGGATTCTCAGTAATCCCATCAAGATACTCTTGCTCCCTTCCCAACATATATAATGAGGGATCATCTCCCCTATCGCACAACTCAAAAACGTTGTTCAAATGCTTAGGGACAATATAAAGCTCTCGAACAAAATCCACATACTTCATTGATTGTTCAAGATGCGAAACAGAAATCTTGGACTCAATACAATTGTCCTCATCTATTTCCAAATTAGCGACAAACTCGATTACCTCGCGAGTATACTCCGCCTCCGGTCGGTTCGCGACGAGGTTCGTCAATTTTGCCAACCGAATCAAGTGGAGCGCCTCTTCTTCGTGCTTGGCATTTGAAGTACTCTCTAAAGAAACCACGTACTCATACCATGGCTTATTTGTTTCGGCCAATCTTTCGAATATGGTAGGAGCCATTTTGAGATTTGAAGATTTAGGGTTTTGAGCGATGAAGTTTTTCTGGGTAAAAGGGATTTATTTGCAGAGGATTTTGGGAACGAAGGGTTTAATAAAATTGGCTTGAATGGCTTTCAAAGAATATATATCGTGAGATCATGGGGAATCGTACCGGTTAGGTGAAAAACAACGGTTGAGATTAATCGGGTATACGAATGGTCGATCTTCTGAAAAGTAAGCCGCCATTTTAACCTCATTGGTTATTAAATGTAACAGAGCATTTAATGACTGTTGACCTTCTTAGGAATTTCAAAGATCCCGCCCAAATGATTACTGAGTTTCACTTAAGCAATAAATGAGTCGCATGAGTCATTACTTCTTCAGACTAATTTCCCTCTATCAGTCTTACTGAGTATTGACCTTGATAAAAATGCCAGTATGATACTGAGTACTGAATGGGTTCAGTATGCTACTGAGTACTGACCTTTAGTAAATCTGAGTTTCCTGATACTCAGTTCAGTATTTCCATTTTATCCTGAGTTTCTCAGTAGAATTCTGAGAAAACTTCATGCATCTGAAAACCTTCAATTTTTCAGATTTTATACACCTGGATCCAACATCCCTAATTCAACTGATAGTTCCTGAAATCTTGATTCAGCCAAAGGATTAGTCAAGATATCAGCTCTCTGTTTATCAGTATGAATTTTCTCCATCCTGATGTCCTTTTTCTCAACATGATCTCTGATGAAGTGATGTCTGATATCCACATGCTTGCATCTGGTGTGCAATACCGGATTTTGTTAAATAGCAATGGCACTATTATTGTCACAAAATATTGGTACTTCATTGGCTACAACTTTATAATCCCTTAATTGTTGTCTGAGCCAAAGAATCTGAGCACAGCAGCTTCCTGCAGCCATGTATTCAGCTTCAGTAGTGCTGGTTGCTACTGAGGTCTGTTTCTTCGAAAACCAAGATATCAGCTTACTTCCAAGAAATTGACAAGTTCCTGTAGTGGACTTCCTGTCAATTCTACAACCTCCATAATTAGCATCTGAGTAACCAGTTAATTCAAGGTTATCATCAGCTGGATACCACAATCCTCTATTTACTGTGCCCTTAAGATACTTCAGTATCTTTTTGGCAGCCTCCATGTGACTAGCTTTAGGATTAGCTTGGTATCTTGCACATATCCCAACAACAAATGTTATATCCGGCCTACTTGTTGTGAGATAGAGCAATGATCCAATGATTCCTCTATAATCAGTATGACTTACTGATTTGCCTTCAGAATCAGGATCCATCTTGTAGTTAGTATTCATGGGAATCCTAACTGCATTGCAATTCTGTATACCATATTTTGCAATCAGATCTCTGGTGTATTTTGCCTGGTTGATGAAGATTCCTTCCTTTGATTGTTTCACTTGAAAACCTAGAAAGAAATTCATCTCTCCCATCATTGACATCTCAAACTTGCCTTTCATCAATGTTGAAAACTTTTCACACAACTGATGGTTTAGAGATCCAAAAATGATGTCATCAACATATATCTGAACCAGTAAGATATCTTCCCCATCTTTTATCCTGAACAGAGTTCTATCAACAGTTCCTTTGACAAAACCATGGTCGATGAAACCGAAAAGAGTATCATACCATGCTCGGGTGCTTGCTTAAGACCATACAAGGCTTTTTCGAGCATGTAAACTTGGTCATTCTCATGCGAAACCGGGAGGTTGTTCTACATAAACCTCTTTCTTAAGCACACCGCTTCGAAAATGCACTTTTCACATCCATTTGATAGATCGTGAACTTCATGTGGGCAAAGATATGCAAGAAAACAATCTAATGGCTTCTAGTCTTTAGCAACAAAAAAAAGGTTTCATCATAATCCAAGCCTTCTTCTTGGGAATAACCTTGTGCAACTAGCCTTGCCTTGTTTCTTACAATGTTGTTGTTCTCATCTCTTTTATTCTTAAATACCCACTTGGTTCCAATAACATTGTGCCTTTCAGGTCTATCCACTAGCTCCCATACTTCATTCCTTGAGAATTGATTCAAATTTCATCTTGCATAGCGAAGAATCCAATGAGAGTCTTGTAGAGCTTCACCAATCTCGATGAGGCTCTTTCTCCGATAGGAAGCGAAAAATAGTGCACTTTCACCATGGAACCTTCTTGTTTTGACACCTTCGGTTAGATCACCCACAATCGACTTGTAGGATGACTATCTAACCATCTTCTTCTAGATGTTCCCCCTTCAATAGTATCCTCAACATTTGAAATGTTAGGTTCAGTTAATTCAATAAACTCAGGGAACAACAGAAAAGGATAAAGGGAATCATCTTCCTCAGGGGAAATTCTATTCAGAACATTGTCAGAGACATTTGTTCCCCTTTGGTTGATAAATTCAAAATTTGCCTCACCGTTGACCACATCTTCATTGGCATCACATACCCGAGTCCGAATCGGTGTCTGCTTCGGATTGATCACTTTCAAGTGTGTTGGTTTTCCTTCGAGAAGACTTTCCATCCCGAGTCTCACCATCCCGAGTTCCATCCTCGAACTTCTTTATCGAGTCCGAGTCACTCCAATCATAGATGGTGACTGACTTCTTCTTTTCAGGTTCAGTGAATGTTTTGTCATTCTTTTTCAGGCTTAATCTGGTGATCCTCTTGGTCAATTCTTCTGCATCATGTTCCTGTTTCTTTTAAACACAAGTAGATTCATCAAAAACAACATGAGGTGTTTCCTCCACAATAAGAGTCCTACGGTTGTAAACTCGAAAGCTTTCTTGACTTGAAATATCCTAAGAATATTCCTTCATCGACTTTACTATCAAATGTTTTCAACCCGATCTTTACCATTATTGTGTATGAAACACTTGCAACCAAACACACGAAAAGAAAAAACAAGAGGCTTCCTTTCATTCCAAAGCTCATAGGGTGTTTTGCCTTGGCTCTTGGTCAAGATGGATCATTACGTGAATAGCATGCAATGTTGACAAACTTCAAAATTTCAAAATCTTTTAGGAATATCAGCTTCAGCTATCATTGTCCTTGCAGCTTCTTTCAAAGTCATGTTCCTTCTTTCAGCAACACCATTTTGTTGAGGGGTCCTTGCAGCTGATGTTTCATGAGAAATTCCATTTGCTGAACAATAATCAGATATAATATGGTTTATAAATTCAGTTCCTTTGTCAGATCTGATCTTGACCACACTCAGATTTTTCTCAATACTGAGCCTTTTCAGTAATCCAGGCAGCTTTATCTGAGTCTCTTTCTTACTGAGTAAGAATATGACCCAAGTATATCTTGAGTAGTCATCAACTACTACTAGTGTGTATTTCCTACCATTGGTGCTCACTGGTGTTATTGGACCAAAAAGATCCATATGCAACAACTGAAGTATTCTTTCAGTAGAAACATCTACTTTGCTTTTAAATGATGCTTTAACTTGTTTTCCTTTTTGGCACGCATCACAAACATGTTCCTTACTGAACACTTCATTAGGCAACCCTCTCACAAGAGCTAATCTTGCAAGTTTATTCAGGGTTTTGAAATTCAGGTGATTCATTCTTTTATGCCATAACCAACTGGTATATGTGGAACTTTTAGCAACCAAACATGTATCTTTAGGAGTTGAACTCCAATCGAAGAAGATACACATTTCTTTTCTAGTACCCGGTCAAAGAATATTTTCTCGTGAGATATCATCTTTCACATAACATAAGTTCTTAGAGAACTCAACAAAGAAACCCTTATCACGAAATTGGCTTATTGAAAGCAAGTTATGCTTCAATCCAGATACATATGAAACACCATGGATATGAACTGAGTCGATTTCCAAAGTTCCATATCCTTCAGTCTGTCCCTTGGAGTTATCTCCAAAAGTGATCTGAGGGCCTCTTTGTTCAACATGGTCACTGAGTATCTGCTTGAATCCTGTCATATGTCTTGAGCGTCCACTGTCAAGATACCATACATCAGGGGCTTTTTCATCTCTGCTCATCAGTGCTATGTGATCTTCAATCAGCTCAGTGCCCTTGTTTTCCTCCTGAAAAATAGATCAATTCTTAGGTACCCAATTTGTGTAGGGTCCTACAAGGTTAGTTGTACCTTTCGGAATCCAAATCTGCCTGACAACTCTAATCACTTTAGAGTGGCTTATCTGTCTTCCATAAACATCTACATACACATTTACTACTCTGGGTGCCTTAGCAGTTTCCTGTGTATGAGTGCTTGCCTTAGCATGAACATGAGCTTTTGAATTTTTCTTTGGTACAGGCCTTTTGTTCAGTTGCTTTGGCTTCTGTGCAGCCGGTCTGAATCTTTGTTGACTTGGGTTTCGGTAACCTTTACCCTTAGGCAAGTGGGGTTCAGGTTACCTGTACTGAAATTTGGGTCTTTCAGTATACTGAGGACTTGGTCTCTTCAATTGAGAATGTCTCTGCTGAGTGTTTCTCTTCTGAAGATTCCTCTGATGGCTCAGTGCAGATCCTTTCAGGTTTGCATTCTTAGCCTGAGGCTTTGAAGTACTTGCCTGAAATTTTCCAACTGAGTGCTCAGGTTTTCTAGCCTTCACCTGAGGTTTGGGCTTTCTTACCTGATCATTCAGTTTTACTGGAACCATAGGTCCTTTTCCCTTGTCTACAACCTTGGGCATTTCTTCAGTTTGAAGTGTAGGTGCCACTGGTTTTACAAAGATTGTCTTTTTGCTACTTGATGCAGCATTCAGATGACCATGTGAGGTTCCCCCTGGAATGTATCCCAATCCAGATTTTATAGTGGCAGATCTCTGGTAACTCTGAATTTCATCTATTACTTTAGATGTAGTATTCAATAGAGTTAGCTTCTTCTGCGCACTATCCTCACATAGGTCATTAAACTTAGTTCTGATCAGCTGAATCTCTTCAGTGGATTTCTCTAGCTTTTCAGTTAGGGTCACTATCAACTTCTCTTTCTCTGAGAGTTGTACTTTCAGAACATCTAGTTCATCAGTAGCTCCCATTAATTGAGAAGTGATTTCAGTTTTGCTAGAGTCTTTCCACTTAAGATTTTCAGCCTTCAGTTCCTTATTCTGCTCTTGAGTTTCATTTAGCAGTTCTTGTAAAATAGCATAGTCCTTCATCAGATTCTCAAAAGAATCCATCAAGTCAAATTGACTGTTTACAGTTGAACTTGACAACTCTTGTGCTAGTGTAGGAGCAACAACAGAGAAAGAAGAGTTTACCTCCTCAATAGCCATCAGACAGATGTCATCACTTTCACTATCTGAGAATATTTCATCTGAAGGGCTAGATCCCTCCTCAGAATGTTCTTCTTCTGCAACCATGGCCTTTTTGCTAGAGAACTTCTTGTCTCTTTTAGCCTGTCTTTCTCTTCTCTCCTTAGCACTCAGGTCGGGACAATCATCTTTGAAGTGACCTTTCTTTTTTTTTGGCAACTGAAGATCCGCTGGCATCATCATCATCCTGATCACTTTCTCCTTTGGACTTGGAGTCCTTCTTTCTGGATGAAGACCCTTCAGCTTTCAGGTCTTTTCTCTTCTCAATTGGTTTGTCCTCGGGTTTCTTCTGGTACCTGTGATTCCTGTAATAGTTTTTATATTTTCCATATCGACTATTAAGTCTTTCAAACCTCCTTGCCATCGATCTTAGCTTATCCTCAAGCTCATCCCGATTCTTAGCAAGGGAGTTCTCGACTCTCTAGTTTTCTGAGGTTTTTATCCTTGGCCTTAAAAGCCACATTCTTACTAGATGATGAATCATCTTTCTTTGTCGACCTTTTTAGATTTCTTATCAATTACTTAACTCATAGGCCTTCAAATCGAGAGAAGACTTGTTGATATGGCATTGAATTAATGTTTTTGGTGTTTTCAATCACCACTGCATGTATATCCCATTTCTTAGAAAGACCTCTAAGAATTTTCAATGCAACTTCTCTTTATGGATATTTCTTTCCAAGTGCATTTAGATCATTCATAATGCTAGTGAATCTGACTTCCAATTTGTCTATAGATTCACCTTCATCCATTTCAAAACTATCAAACTTTCCAATTGCAACTGAAAGTTTGTTTTCTTTGATATGATCTGTGCCTTGGAACATTACAGCTAGTGTATCCCAAATTTCTTTTGTAATATTGCAGTGAGAGATCATTCCCATCACACCATCATCAATTGTACTGTATAGTGTGTCTTCAGCAATATAGTCTAGATTGACTAACCACCTCTCCTCGAGTCAGTTGGTCATCGACTTAGGAAATTCTGCTCAGGATTGTTTCTCTCGGTTTACATTCCTCTGGGATTCACCACAGTAAATTGGAATGGCCCTTCAGAGACCACTCTCCACATACGTTCATGTTTAGAATACAAAATGAGCCTGCATTCTCGGTCCCATAAATCATAGTTCTCTACTGAGAACATGGGAAGTTTCTTAGAAGACATTTTATCTGAGTCTTTTAAGAGTTCAGCAAATAAGATCGATTCGGATAGACCACAAGTATTTTAGCAAATAAAACTTTGGTCAACAAAGCCAGTGGTCAAGTTGAACCCAACGCTCGATACCACTTGTTGGTATCGGATCGAGACAGTGTTTAAAAAATGGATCGATCCGGTGATCATTCAAATAAGTGATCTTTTGAACTCCCGCCTCGATACCACTTGTTGGTCCCATTGCAAATGAGTCTTACACGTGTATGGAGGGATACACGTTCAATGATTTTAAAACTTTTTCTTTTATTGAGGTCACTTTGGGTCGTTGTCCGATGATTTGGTCCCGAGAAGCACAAATCGCTCGAGTCAAACTCTCTTGAGACAAAGTGATCTGAAATGCTTTCGAGATACCTCGAGATAATCCCAACCGAGTCCGAAGTTTTGAGAGATCCCGAGTTGCTTGGATCGATAACTAACTTCTTCAACCCTCGGAAGAGTAAGTTCGGTTTGGTAACTATCTCTGTTCTAGCTACTCGGATGTCTTAATGGTTGGCCCTTAGTTTATACTCGTTTTAAGCTTTTTGTTTGAAAACCTTCCTTTAATGGAATAGTGATTAGGTTGTGATTCAATTATATGCAACTTTTCGGTGGATTGATTCCAACCAAATATCGATGAAAATATGCTTTCAAAACACAATCTGATGCAACAGATAAATCAAGCAAAAAATGAAAGCAAAGAACACAAAGAAATTATAGTGGTTCGTAGACTCAAGCTCCTACGTCCACTCTCCTGATCTCTTGAGAGAAAATTCACTAATCACTTCCTAAGGCTTTACGACTACCTCTGTAGTTTACTAACCTTTCTAATTTTGAGCTTTTCGACTACCTCTCGGTTTACTAACTCAAAACTCACACAAGCTTTCTCATCCAAGATAGATTACTCACTTCTTCTCTAGAGCTTTCTGACTACCTCAATGTAGTTTACTTACTCTTTACAACTCCAATCTCACCAACAATCACACTCAAACTACCTTACAAAGGGTTTGGGGTTTCTTGGTTAGTTTCCAACTAGGATGAGATATCCTTTACAATAAGGAACAATGCAAAGGCTAGGATATCTCGACTAAGCTTTGGATATATCTTATCAAGCTAGGCTTAGTGGAATGAGCTCTCTCCGATTTAAAGCACTTGGGGAATTCTTGGTTTTTCGAGTGCTTCAACTTGCAATAATAAGTTTGAGCTCTTGAGTTGCTTACAAATTTTCCGTAACCTTTCAATGTAGAAGGTCACAAGTATTTATAGGCATACACCAAGGTTACTCTTGAAAAACTATCCGTTGGAGAGATAGTTTCGTGAGTTTCCTCTTATGGTGTGTGAGGAACGGCTATATTTGACACTCCCTAACACGTTTTAGGCAATAGCCTTTCATGTAGCCGGTCTTCACTTTTTGCAGTCTGGAACTTAGTACTTCTGACATCTTTTTCAAAGGACTGTCGTTGTCGATGTCGATGCAGACGCGATCTTTATCTTCCTCTTTTTGACTTTTGTCTCTAGTTAAAGGTAGACAACTCAACGGCTCTTTTTGGTTACAATCTACGAGTTGATATAACCTTAACACCAATTTGTCTTTTAGTTACTTTTTATGCGCTTGAATATGTGGGCAATATCTATTTTTCTAAGGAATCGCGATCTTCTCCGATTGCATCCTTGGATAGATATTTTTCGATTGCCTCGGAACATTCGGGTTTATCTTTGAGCATTGATGCATTCTTGAGTCTTGATAATTCTTGTGCCTTGATATTCTTGATCTTGATCTTGATCTTACATCTTCATAGTCTTACGAGTCTTGAGGTCTTACGAGTCTTCTGGATATCTTGGTGATATCTTTGAGTCTTCATCTTTGAGTCTTGATTCCTCGATTTCATCTTGAGTCTTGATATCTCGATTTCATCTTGAGTCTTGATACTCGATTTCTGCTTGAGTCTTGATTTCTCGATTTCATCTTTGAAACCGGTTTCTTCGAAACTTAATGAGTTCTTGATCTTGAGATCTAACCTGATCTATATCTGCTGACTAAACATTTTGCAGGTAACATCCTGAATACTCTAAAAACTGAATCCTGACTCAACTATCAAGATTATCCTGAACATGTCATACTCAGGGGTTTTGGGATCTAATCAAAATCATATCTTTATTAAATTCATCTCCCAACAATATTCAAACAAGTGCATTGCCATACATTAATATTAAATGAACTATAATATTAAATCAAACTGAATATCATCGAGTATTATGTCCTTACAATAGATTGTCTCTAGGACACTGACACTAACATATTCTTCATGAATTATTACCTGAGCTGACTCTTAGTGAGTCATCGGATTAAATTCTGGGTTAACATCAGACTAGGCTGATTTGTTAACATCGAGTCTGAGTCAAGATTGACTTAGAACAATCTTGAGACTCTGATGATTCCTTCATTAGGAAGGTCTTCTGATCTATAATGTCTTGTGTTCTTCAAATCTACTGGTCTTCACAAGACTGATCTGATATATTGAGTTCCTCCTCAATATATGACCTAACTCTAATAACATCAGCTGGCTAACATGGTCAGCTGATTTCCTATTTGATAATCACTCGACTAACAGGTTCGAATGGTCCTATTGCATGTGGTTTGAAACTTTCATCAAAGCTATAAATTTTCCCAACAATTTTTCCCTTTTTTATGGAACCAAAACACTTAAAAACCATCTTGAAATTGAGATTAGAAAGGAAAAGATTTCATTAAGCATGTAGAAAATTATAAATACAATATTTCCTATTCTGATCAGCTAATCTCACTACTAAAAACCCCCCTATAGTGACGCTTATCAACAAGTGTTGGATTATATAAGTATGGTGACACTCCTATTGTTTAATTACATGTTGTGACGCCTTATAATAATTTTCAGCTCTTTAAAACCCAAGTTCGATTCCTATGGAACACAAAAATACATTTAATTTATCTATAATGACGCTTTAAAATTTTAATTCTATTACATCCTTGAAAATTCAAATGACCGCCCATAACACGTTAATCTCTTATTCTAATTAATTACTTCCCTTTAAAAATTTTAATCAACCGCCAATTAATTTTTAGTTTTTTTAATCACATGCGAGCCAACTAAATCTCTTAGGGTCATTTACAATGAGGAGCTATTTATAATGGGCATTTACTCTAAGGTGCAAGCCTTTTTGAGTCTTACTATTAAGTGCTAAAATTAGGTCAAAATATCTGAATTACCCTTATGTGAATAGTAATATGCATAGGGGGAGTGACTCTAAGGAACAAAGTCACTCTCCAAGTGACTCTAAGGTACAATGCAATTTTATTGTGACTCTAAGATACAAAAATATGGTTAAAAAGTCTAAGTTACCCTTTTGATCATTTTCTGCACTTCTGACTCATTTTCTACACTTCTGACGCATTTTGACTTTTTATAATTTACATTTTTAAAAGTCCAAATATTTTAAACTATTAAATTAATTAAATTATTTATTAATATAATTTCATTATTTATTTCAAAGTGCATTTTATCAACTCATTTTGTAATTCAAAAAATATGTAACTTTAAAAAAATAAATTCTTTTAATTTTTACACCTCTAATCTAATTTTGAAGTGCATTTTTTTTTTTTAAAAAGTGTATTTTTATCAATTTTGGAGTGAATTTTTTAAAGAAAATTGTATTTTAATCCAATTTTGGAGTGAATTTTAAAAAAAAAAATTATTGTGGAGTGCATTTTTTTTAAAACAAAAATTGTAGTTTGATCAATTTTGGAGTGCATTTTTTTTTAAAAAAAATTATATTTTAGACCAATTTTGGAGTGCATTTAAAAAAATATATATTTTGGGCCAATTTTAAAGTGCATTTTTAAAAAAATATTGTATCTTGGCCTTGGAGTGCATTTTTCAAACTTGTGCACTTCTAGACCAATTTTGGAGTGCATTTTCTTTTAAAATTGTAATTTTCCTATAGAAAATTGTATTTTCCCTATAAAAAATTGTACATCCCCAAATTTGACAGAAATTATACTTTCCCTATTAAAAACTAAAAATCTGCAAAAATACATCTAATCTGCAGATTACATAAAAAATTTACTTTTTCTATAAAAATCTGAAATTATACTATAGAAAAATATAATTAAAACTTAATCGGAAATTGTATTATAGAAAAATATAATTAAAATAACATAATGACATAGAGAGACAATAAATCTGCAAAAATAAACAAAATTAAGCAACAATACAAAAATCAACACAAAATAAAAATGAATTAAGCAACAGAGCAATAACAGGGGTCTTCTTCATCCTTAATTCATTAATTGACTGCAGCCGCCTTTAACACAACCAAGTGGCTTTCCGCGTTCATCGGATCTACAAAATCAAAATCCACTTCTTAAAACTACATAATACAGAATAGGAGCACCCAAATCATACAGAATACCAAGGAGTTAGAAAAGCGGGGAAAATATGCAAATTGTTGCATATTCAACACAAATCGAACACCAAAAGTATATGTTTCAAAACCGAGAAAAATACAGAAAAATAAAAACAAAATTCTCAATTTCTTAGATCTACAAAAATACATAAATAAAAAAATAGAAAAATAAACAAATAAAAAGCAAAAAAACACACTTACCTTCTTCACGCTGCCCCCTTGTCGTCGCCGTCAATCCGCTTAAATCTGGACTCACCCCAGCGACGCGAGCTTGGGTAGTGAGAGGAGCGAGAGCTTGTGGACCTTCGTCTTGTGGGCGGCGGTGGCGTTGGGTGTTGCAACTGGTTGGTGGCAGTTTTTATAGAGAGAGTGGTGGGTGGGTGGGTGGGTGGAGGACGGTGTCGTGTGAGCGGCGGTTGGAGGCGGTGTTGTGTGGGTAACAATGAGGTGGTGTCGTGTGGACGGCGGTGAGAGGAAAAAAAATAGAGAGAGAGAGAGAGAGAGAGAGAGAGATTGTGAAAAATGAGTGAGGGAGCGTATTTTGTGGCTCAAATTAGGGTTTCTTTTTTTGAGTTGTGGGCCCAGCTAGTAGCATGGCACAAATGTAATAAAAATTTAAAGTAAGGGTAAAATAGACTCATTTTGTACCTTTGAGTCACTCCTCAATTTTCAAGTACCTAAGAGTCACTTGTTTCTATTTTTTGTACCTTAGAGTCATTATCTTTAAAAATGAGGCCCATGTGTAGATTTAAAATCTGACACTTTTCTTCACCCCACATTTTTAGTAATTACTGCACCCCACATTTTTCTTTTATCTATTTGATTTTTTTTATTGTCAGCCCTTTATTATCTAATTGTGTGCAGATATTTTTATCTAATTGTGAGCAAAAAAAAATTATTATCCAATTAATTTTAGATTTTAAATTGAATTTTCTTCCCAAAAAATTATGCACACCCCAAATCTTTGTTTAATCGTCTCTTCTTTTATTAAAAATTCTGCAACCCGTAATAATTTTTGCACACCCCAAAAATCTGCACACCCGTAAACATTGCGCATTTTGCAAACCCAAAATTTTTTTTGCACACCTCCAATTTTCTATCATCATCTGTCCTTTTATTTAAATAATTTTTTAAATTCTGCACACTTGTAAAAATTGCACACCCACAATAAAAATTAAAAAGTGCACACCCATAAAAAATTACATAAATTTAAAAAAATACATAAATCCTATATTTCTAGAAATATTTTAATTATTTGTCAAGATCGTGTGAACTCGAGTCTTGAGATTAGATTTCCAACTTTTAAATTCATCGATATTGAACCGAAGCAATAAAGTCTCTGTACACAACCATCGAACTATAAACCAAAATTCAAAGTTAGTCTACATCATATCATAACAAAAAGAAGTAATACTAATATTTACAACAATAAACCCAATATTAATTCACATAGAATTCAATACGCATAATCCATAAATCAACCACAAAACTGCTCAAATTTCACCCATTTTCACATAATCAAACTATCAAAATTTAAATTGCATCAAGGAAACCCCCAAACCCTAACATGTTGAATAAAAGGCATCCTCATCCTCAAAATTCTTTCAAACACTCAGATTCCCGTGTAAACCAACTCCCCCAGCCCCATGACAGCGCCGCCATGGAGATCTAGGGTTCCGGCGTTGGCATACACGTTGAATTGAAAGTTCGGCAGCACGTGCGAGAGATCCGTGACGGTTACTTAGCACCAAGTTGTGCGGTCGCTGCGATCCCGACAAGTCCGGTGCCGGATCCGAGCTCGAGGTGGCGGCCCTAAGCGGCAGAGTAGTTGAATAGGGAGGCGGATCGGCGGTCGAGGAGGGAGACGATAGTGGCGGCGGCGGGCTAGAGCTGGAAGGCGATGTTGGGAAATAGGGTGCCCGGATCTATTCGAGGTGCAATTTAAATAAAAATTTAAATTAATTTAATTATCACTAGCATGAATTAATCATATATTAATTCAAATAACAATAAAATCACGACAACATATCATGCATACAAAATTGCCACGTAAATCCTACACATGCGAAATTCTAGGAGTTACGTACGGCGTACCTTTTGGCGGATTAAACGCGGAGAAGATGAGTACCCGTTCAACGAACAAGCCCAGAGACCTTCTTTAGTATTCCCACGTCCTTGTCCGGTAATCCGGTGGTAGGATGCTCACGAACAATTAACAAAAGGGAAAAAGAAAAATTATGCTGCACCACCTTTGTGGATTTCTAATTCTTCCAACACATGAAATTATGTTGGGTATGAAAAATTCATCCCCTATATATAGAGGCTATGGGGGGGCAAAAATTTTGTTCAATATTAGGGTTAGGAAATTTCTTTGTATCTTTCCAAGATACAATCTTGAATATATATCATATATTCTATTTACATAATAATCAGAAAATATCGCTTTCCTCCTATATATATAAGATATTTGAAAATTTTGCAATTAATAGGGAAGAAATAAGATCTTTGACTTTTCTTGAATTATGGGATAATCTTGTACTCCAAGAATACTTATTCCATAAAATCTTTTCAAGAAAATCAAGAAATTTTTTTCTCTCTCTTCCTTAATATTTTTGAAAATAATGGATAAATTAGGCAACAATATTTCTTTTATTTTAATCACCTTTTTCAGTTATTGGACTTTATCTTGAGCTACTAAAGGGGACTTTAGGAGAATTAAGATTGGACCTTCCAATGGACCTTGAATTATCAATATTGATTCACAATATTATTCAAACCCATTAATATTAATTAATTGCACTACATAATTAATATTGCACTATCCATCTTAACCCGTATTACTGTAGTATGGCTCCCGGTTATTATTTCCCATGTTTATGATTATCTAGTCCATTAATTAATTCAAGCCACTGAAAAGTTTTATATTAATTAATATTTTTTTTCTTGGAGTAAGAACAGCTCAACATTATTATCCATACCGGAAACTAATTCCACTTGCAAGATTTGGTATGATAAAACTTCTGAGCCCACCAAGGGGACAAATCACGCAAGACATACTTGCACACGATTCTCTATATTAAATCTTATCAATCGTCAAATAACTAATAATAATGCCCAAAACACAAAGTATTTAATCGCATTGATTCTCTTCCCAACATGAATCAAAGCAATAATTATTAATTACATATGATCCTATTTAAGTGACAGAGATTAAGAAATAACGAACCACTGAGGTCTAATTCTTCCACATTCAGTACTGAAGAATTTATCCTCGATGTAGGTCCTATTCAGAGCATCAGAATGCACTAGTGTAATCTCTTGGTCAAGAGAAGCTAATCTGAGCCTTACACTTCAACATTTCACGATGGGTTGTTCTTTTCCATCTAGGTTGTGAATTTGTACTTGTTTACAAGGAATTGTTAATGTGATCTGTGATCTGGTATCACCACATTAATTACAATATAATACGTACTATTTATGGAACAATTATGCAGTAAATATATATATAACATTCAATCATATTTAAAGCAACAGTGATAAATAATTTAATTTCAGTAAATAAAACAGAAAATTAGTTTGGTTATACAAAGTAAAAAGTATATTTTCCAGTATAACCCCAACAGGCGATGCTCTGATAGGAGAATTAGTGGATTACGAGAGGAGAGAGAGAGAGAATGGGGAAAATGATCCGGATCATTGAGAAATGAGGGAGAGAGTTGATCTAATTTGTGGGGTGTGGGTAAACCGACTTTAGGTGTTATTTAGTGGGTGTGGGTGAGGGTAAAATCGAAACACTTTGGACCTTAGAGTAAGAACAAAAAGGTGTTGCACTTTAGAGTAAGGGTATGTGGAAAATGGTACTTATGAGTAATTTTCCCAATCTCTTATCGTATCATTTTAAGAGTTATCTCCTATATACTAAAGGTGAATCGCCCCCAATACATATGGTGACTTTATTTCAAATCTCTGAATTTCTGTGAGAAGTTATATATAGTATTATTATTAATTTTTTTAATTTTAGTTATTCATTAGTTAATTTTGATATTTACCTTCTATTTATCTCTTATCTGTTAATTATGAATCACCCTCTATTTACGTGGTTGCTATATTTAAAATATTTTATCTTCAAAACATATACATTAATTTATATTAAATACATACTCCATAATTTATATATTTATACTCACTCTTATTATTTTTAAATATCACTAGCATGTAATCCAACATACTACGCCTACATGAGATTGAAAATAATTTTTATATTATTAATTTTAGGCTTAATTGCGAATAAAATCACCACATTTTCACAAATTGCAATCTAATCTAAACTTTTGAATTTTGGCAAACAAATCATCACTTTTACTCTTTTTTGCAATTTCAACTTCGGGCAGTTTGTCCTCTTGCCCGAAAATTAATGTGTACAAAAATTACACCATCGCCAGCCCAGTAAGTATCCACGTCAAAAAATACGTATTAACATAATAAATAAAAATTAAAAAATAAATTAATAGAATATGTACTAAAAATGAATTTAAAAAATAAAATAAAAATTAAAAGAATAAAATAAAAAATGTACAAATAAAAAAATTAAAATTCAAAATTAAAAATAAAAAATTAAATATTCATCCTTTTCACATCTTCATCCTCGAGAAAAAAAATTGATTATGCAAAAAAAAATTAAAATTCAATTACACCAAAATCTCTTCATCTTCAACCTAATGTTGCCTCCCCTGCTGCCCATACCCATACCATCCCACCGTTGCTCCACCCGGACCCCACGTTCTTTTCGTCACTGCATCTTTACAAAGTAATCTTAATTCTGTAAAAAATTTCAAATTCTCTAAAATTTAATTACACAAAAATTTCAACATCCAATTACACTAAAATATTTGTTGTTCCAATTACAATAAATCAAACTATTCTGCAATAAAAAAATAAAATAAAAACAAGATCGCTATATATACCACTCTCCGTTACAAAAAACGAGCTTCCATTTCGAGATCCGGATATGCAGTAGCATATGAAGCGACCCAATTGACATTTTAAAATTGATTCAAGTGTTGAGGGGAAGGAATATGAATGAAAAATGAAGGTGCAGCTGAATTTTTTTTTCGATACCAATTTTTTTTCTCGAGGATGAAGATGTGAAGATGATGAATATTTAATTTTTAATTTTTAATTTAATATTTTAATTATTTTATTTGTATATTTTTTATTTTAATCTCTATTTTATTTTTTAAATTCATTTTTTAGCATATATAATATTAATTTATTTTTTAATTTTTATTTATTATGTTGATAAGTATTTTTTGACGTGGATACTTATTGGGCTAATGATGGTGCAATTTTCATACACATTAATTTTCGGGCAAGGGGGCAAACTGCCCGAAGTTGGAATTGCAAAAAAGAGTAAAAGTGATGATTTATTTGCCAAAATTAGATTAGATTGCAATTTGTGAAAAGGTGGTGATTTTATTTGCAATTAAACCTTAATTTTATTTTAAATACTTCAAATATTTAACTAGTATGATTAACTCAATTATAGACGTAATTTTTTTCAAATATTATATAAGCATATTTTCATTCATTTCTTATTCTAAATTATTGTCTCTTATTCTTCTTAGAGTGGATCACTCTTAGTTCCAAATCCTCCCTCTAAATTACTAGTAGGTCCAACCTTGTAAAAATAATACTAGTAGGTCCAAAGGCCCATAGATAAAAGAAACAATTGCCCTTAATTTCGGACATTATACATCTGGAAAAAGCAAACCGAAAATGAACGACTCCCAATGTTCCTTCTGTTAGTGTTAGTGTCCTAGAGACAATCCATTGTAAGGACATAATACTCAGATAATATTCAGTGTTGGTTTAATATTATTGTTTATTTAATATTAAATGTAAGGCATTACACTCATTAGAATATTATGTTTGATTATTTGCATTTGTTTTTATCTGTATTCCCTTGAGTCACTATTGTCATTGAGTGTGTGAGAACTCAGATGACTTAAGCGTGATTCTCAAATAGCATCAATCGAGGATCATCAAGAATGGGACATTGATGATGCAATAGAGATGTGCAATATGCAACATACTCTTAGAGAGTGTAGTAAGATCTCATGTGCTACGAGATATTGTGTATCTCACGATGGATGCCCAAATACCTTAGAGGGTAATGGTAAACCCATCCGAGAAATCGTTTGATGTAGTTCCACTATATGTGTCTACGGGTGTCTCGATTAGTGGGAGCGATGCGATACTCCTTTGACTTGAGATCAATACGCACGACATGTGTGGAGTGATGAACTTTGACCATGACCGACGCTTGCACCCTTCCATGGGTAGATATGGCTTGGATTAGGTTCATCACGAAGTGCGTGTGCGTGGTAGTTGAGCCAAGAAAATGATTCATTCTTCAAAGTGGATTTAGAGAGAATGTTCATCTTCTCATCATAATTGGATTAAAGTCATTGGCCAATGCACGTCAACTTGGACTTTGTGGCCAAGTGTGACACAAGTGATCAATTAGTGATTAGAGATAAATTGATTAAGTTATTTGAATAGACACTTCATCATGTTCAAGACTAATCGAGTATTCGTGAATGAAAGGAGAAAATCGCAATAGCTCATGTTTCAGTTACAGGTAGTTGCACGTTTCGAGCAACGTACCTCATATATTGAGAATGTCTTATTTATTGTCTAGGGTTCAATTAAGACCGTTAGTTTGACTAATCGCTCAATATATGAGGGCCTATGGGTCACACAACAAGTAGTTCCCTTTTACGGATTATAGTTGGTTAATTAAATGTTAAATTAGATTTAATATTTAATTTATGGAGATTTAATTAATAATGGATTAATTTGGAATTAATTATTATTAATGTTTAATTAGATTGGATTTAATTAAACAGGAATTCCCAATAATAATATTTGGAATATTATTATAGGATTTAATATATATGGAATCAAATCGTAGAGATTTGACATATATGGGAATTAAATCCGTAGAGATTTTATATGTAGAAAATAAATCTAAGAGATTTATTTAAATAAAGATTAGGAATTTTATATCCTAATCAGGTTAGCTTAGGATTTAAGTTGTGTCTCTCCTATATATATGAGCTCTTGGGAATTCATAAACAACGTTAATTCATATTTTCTCCATAAGATCTAGAATTAGAATTTTCCTAGCAAATTCAATCTCGGGATTCGACGCTGGCAAATTCGTGCAAGTTCGTGATTGGGGATTACGTGGATACCGTAGTTGAGAAATCTGCTATCGATTTACTGTAAGATTTCTTGTTATGATTATTGTAATCGTTTATGCAATTATAAGTTCGTTGTTGGTGAACTGTTTAATTCCGTTGCGCATGTATTACGTGTTTACGTGCCTCTATATTCCAACAGTGGTATCAGAGCTTCAGGCTCTTTGTTTTAATTGCATGAATTAAAATTGTTTTTATAATTTTTTTTTATTTAATCATGGGGCACGGTCTTTTGTTGGGCACCCCTTTGTTTGTTTAATTGTGCTCGTCCATCGTCTTCTTCGCAACATCCCCAAAACTAGGGTTTTCTGGGAAAACCCCTTTTCGCCGCCATTGTTGTGTCTTCTGGTCTTGCGGGCCACGGCGATGACTCTCGAGTCAGCGGCCTCATGCCGCAACTCGTGTTGGTCGCACGAGCCCACATCTCCAGTCGCACCCTTTCGTCTCTTCGCCGTAATTTAAGAGTGATTCCTCTGGTCTCATCTCTTTTCACGGCGGTGCGCCCTCAAGTTGTCTCGAATCACGGCGGTGCGCCACCGATTCGTCTTGATTTAAGTCGTTGTTGCATGAGTACCTTTGAGGCTTGACCTTTGTGTCCACCCCAATTTGATTCTTGGTGGTGCACCACCGAAATCGAGACGAACTAGTGGCGGCGCACCACTGTTTCGACCGATAGCCCTATCTGGTTTCGAACCAGATTAAAAAGGGGTCGCGGCCCTCGAGCACACCCCACCCGATTGCTTCGTTCACGGTGGTGAGTCGCCCGTGCGCAACAAGCGGCGGCGGCGACTCGCGCTTGTTCCTCGACTGACTATGGTCGTTTTATCTTTGATGCTTGTTGATTTCTTATTTGGGGCTATTTCGATTGATTGTTGCGATACTGATGATTTGTTCGATCGATTTTCTGAGTTTGGAATCGATGAATTTAGAAATCTGAATGAACCCGTAATAATTAAAATAGTTTTTGGGTATATTTGGAATAATTCTGATGAATTGTTGTGCGTTTGGTTGGTTTGGGTGACTCGTGCGGAAATGGTTTTGTAAACCAGGCGATGATGAGGGGAAGGACTGTGCCGAAATTGGATTTAGGATAGGCCCTTCCGTGCAATTTTTTAAATTGCGCATGAGCCCTTGACAAATCAAATAAACATTAAAAAACGGTTTTAGAATTAATAAGGTATTAATTTAAAATCGGACTTTGGTTGGACCAAGACTATTAAATAGATTAATTATCATTTTAATAAACTTAAAATAAAATTAAAAATTTGTTTTGAAAGGTTTATTAATATCCCACTCGTTAACTTATTTTAATTAAATTCGTTAACGCCCTTTACGTCCGAATTATAATTGTTTGGGTAGGCGGCGCCCAATAATTGTCGGACCGTATTAATTATTTGGGTAGACGGCGCCCATATAAGTGTTCGTCCGTATAATGTAACGTTTGGGTAGTCGGCACCCAGTAGATGCTCAAATGTTGTGTATATTAACATGTTGGATCTCGATTAAGAAATTAATACCCCGCCTTTAAAAGTTCCTCACAAAAATATTATTTTCATTAAATTGAACGATGCCTTCCACCAAAGTTAAAAGTAAATCAGAGATTTCGTTCCAATGAGTATTTAAGGCCCAAGTCTTTTGCTCGGATCTACATCTAACGGGACTTTTATAGGGACAAGTAGTGTCGCCGCTTGATGGTTGTAAATCAACTTAATTTTGTTTCACCAGCCCAAGCAGGGAAACGAAAGTCAAGGGGCATCCGATTGAACTAGGTTCAATCAACTAGGAGTTGAAAGTTTTGCAATTGTTTTGGAAACCTACCAGTTCTGCTATTACAGTAATCAGCCCAAGCAGATATTATGATAGTGGGAATGTGGATCCTAGTCCATTATGATTTATATTAGATATAAATTCGTATTCATCGGATGAGGTCGTTGAATATGTGAAAATAATGGAGACAAAATAAATCTAAAAGGCCATGTTTATTTTTATTGCTGAATATTGATCATAGGAATTATGTGTTTTAATTCCCGTTTTATTTTATTTCTCTAGACTTGTTGAAATGAATAACTTATCACTGAGAAGCATTTTGGAAACGAACAAATTGGCTGGGCTAAATTTTCTCGACTGGCACCGAAACGTGTGTTTGGTGCTTAGGCAAGAAAATATTGAGTACGTGTTGGACACGCCAATCCCTGCTACCCCGGAGGCTGGTACTGAAGAGGCTGAAGTGTTTGACGCTGCAGCTCAGAAGAAGCATCAAGAGGATGCTTCCCAGGCTCAGTGTGTTATGCTACTCGGGATGACTCCTGAGTTGCAAAGGCAGCATGAGAAGATGCTTCCCTTCAAGATGATCAAGCATCTGAAGGATCTCTTTGATTTAGAATATTGTTCCGAGATTTATGAAGTGATGAGAGATCTGTTTAGATGTTGATTGTCTGAGGGAGGGAAGGTTTCTCCTCATGTGTTGAAGATGATTGGGCTAATCGAGAAACTTGGTCTTCTGGGCATTGAGCTCAAGACCAATGTTGTTGTTTATGCCATTCTTCAGTCATTTCCTGATTCATATTTGAGTTTCGTGGTAAACTTTAATATGAATAAGATGGAATCGACTATGCCCGAGCTGCATAACATGCTAAAGACCTTTGAGTCTTCCACTGCTAAGGAAAAGTCCGTGCTCATGGTGAGTGCCTCTACTTCTTCTGCTCCGGAAGGAAAGAAGAAGCGAAGGGGCAAGGCAAAGAAAGGCTCCAAGCCAAGCTTCCTTAAGCCCAAAGGTGGAATTCAAAAGAAGGAGAGGGTGGACAAGGATGTATGCCTCCACTGTAGAAGGGGCATTGGAAGAAGAACTGGAAGGTTCTAGCAGCTGAGAAAAAGACACAAGGTGTCTCGGGCTCTGGAACAGGTATCTTTGTTATTGAGATAAACATGTCCACAAATGATACTAACAGATGGATATTAGATACCGGTTGTGGCTCACACATTTGTACTAATGTGCAGGGTCTCAAGCATAACAGGGCAGTTATGCTGGGTGAAGTCGTCCTACACGTTGGGAATGGAGCAAGAGCTGCTGTTGAACGTGTTGGCATTTATGTTTTAGATTTACCCTCTGGTTTTAGACTTGAACTGAATAATTATTATTTTGTTCCTTCTATTACTCGCAACATTATTTCTATTCCTATGTTAGACATTGAAGGGTTTTCCTTCCATTTTGTAAATAATAATTGTTATTTTTCGCTTAATGGTCATATGTATGGGAATGCTCCTTTATCGAATGATTTACACTTGTTGCATTTTGGACATAATATTCTTAATATACAAAACAAACGACGCAAACTTAGTAATCATGAAAATCCAACTTACTTGTGGCATTGCATACTTGGTCATGCAAATGATAATAGGATAGCAAGGTTAAGAAAGTTAGACTACTTAACCTCATTCGACTTTGAGTCTTATGGTAATTGTGAATCCTGTCTCAAGGGCAAGATGACCAACAAACCCTTTTCTGGAAAAGGAGTTCGTGCCAAAGAAGTTCTAGAGTTGATCCACAGTGATGTCTGTGGACCATTGCCCACTCTAGCTAGGGGTCAGTTCGGATACTTCATCACTTTTACTGATGATTTTTCAAGATACGGGTATGTGTATCTTATGAGACACAAATCTGAATCTTTTGAGAAATTCAAAGAGTTTAAGGCTGAAGTAGAGAAGCAACTTGGTAAGAGTATCAAGACTCTTCGATCAGATCGAGGAGGTGAATACCTTAGCCATGAATTCACTGATTACTTGAAGTTTCATGGAATCCAGTCACAATGGACTCCTCCCGGAACACCTCAAATGAACGGTGTGTCAGAAAGGAGAAATCGAACCCTGTTAGACATGGTGAGGTTCATGATGAGTTTTTCCTCTCTTCCGACATTCTTATGGGGATACGCGTTACAAACCTCAATCTACATTCTGAATAGGATTCCATCCAAATCAGTTGAGCATACACCATATGAATTATGGTGTGGCAAGAAGCCAACTTTTTCGCATATCAAAACATGGGGTTACCCCGTGATTGTGAAAAAGATGCTCACCCATAAGTTGGAATCCAAAGGTGAAAAGGGTTATTTTGTTGGATATCCTAAGAAAACTAAAGGATATTATTTCTATCTACCGGAGAAACAGACAATGATTGTTTCTAGGCAGGCCAGGTTCCTCTAAGAAGACTATGTCTTCAAGGAACAAGGCCGTAAGATGATAGAACTTGAAGAAATTCAAGAACCAAAAATTAACAAAGAGACTGATATCTTGTCAAAGCAACATGATCAAGTATCAGTGGGAGCATTCAGTAGCTCGCATGGTGGAATTTTATCACATAGTGATCCTCTTTGAGCAACGAACTCCAAGTAGGCTGAATGGTGGAATTGTATTACGTATTTACGTGTCTCTATATTCCAACACCTTCTTAGCTACAAATTTCAATTTCGGGCTCCGGTCTAATCAAACTTTTTCTGAAATGCCTGCAAATACCTATTCAATTTTCCTTTTCTGAAATGCCTGCAAATACCTATTCAATTTTCTATATTTTTCTTCTATATCTTTCTTTCTTAATTTTCTATATTTTTCTTTTTTCATTTTTTCCACACTCGTTTTTAGAAATATGCTTCAAAATTATTATGGTGAAAAAACACAAAATTCATGTTAAATATAATTTTAAATATTACACATTCATAAAATTTAATAAAAAAAATATTAATTTTATATCAAAAATAAAAAAATTACAGAAATTAACCTATCTAAATCCAAAATTTACATGCAAAATCTCAAAATTACAAATTTTCATCCTTTCGACATGAACGAGTTCATCACAACACATGAACAGGTTCATCTGAAAAAACTCAAAATTTACTTATCCAGATATGTACACAACTCATCTTCTTCTGCAAATTGCAGTACATCTACAAATCGCAGTAAATCTACAACTCATCTTCTTCAACAAATCACAGTAAATCTTCTTCAGCAAAATTTCAAAATCAGTAGGAGTATTTCAACAAATCGCAAACAACTCTGTACAACCCTGTACAAATTCAAAAGCATGTCATCAAACTGAAAATTGAAAGACCCAAACAAATCTCAAACTGAAAATTTCTTGAATTAGATCCAGAGGAGAGAGTGGCCGTAAATCTACAAAATTAGACCCAAACAAAACTCAAACCTTAAAATCTCTAACAAAATTAAATGTTCCGAATCTTGAGGCGGAGGCTGCGGTGGAGGCAGTCATGGCGCGGCGGCGTGAAGGACCTGCGCCGGTGTCATTGCCTCTGTTCTTCTCTGTCGTTTAAAACAAACAAACCCAGATTCGCACGAGTCAAGCTCTCCACCGGAATTTCAAAATCGCGAACAAAATCGCACCGGAATTTCAAGCTCTCCACCATCTTCACGGCTGAAAAATGGCCCATCGAAGATTTTGAGAGAGAGGAGAGGAGGGGGTGGAGCGGTCGGTTCTCTAGGTGGGGGAGGGGAAGCCGCTGCGGCAGGAAGGGTGGCCGACGCCGCAGTGGTGGCGATTTTTTAGGGTTTCGGTTTGCAAATTTTGAATTGAGAGAGAGAAAGAAGAGAGAGAGAGTAATTTCTTGAATGTTGTGAGGAGAGAGAAAGAAGTGATGGAAAGAAAAAGGACGTGGGATTTGAGAGAGTGCTTTGCAGATTTTTGGTTTTGATATTATTAAATATTAATTCATCTCCCAAACTAATTAAGGATATAAGGGTAAATGAACACACCTATTTTGGACCTACTAGTAATTATATAAGGGTATGGACCTAAGAGTAATCCACACCCTATAGATGGACCTAAGAGTAATTCATTCTTCGTCTTAATGTCTTTTTAGTCTTTTAGAATATATTTATATTATTCTGATATTTTATCCCCTCATTGTATTATATATACCCATAAATATTAATTTTCATGATCATTTAAATATCCTTATGCCAACATTAACCTTAATTGTTTACAATTAAACATTTATAACAATAAATACTATTGACTGAAAAGTTATTCACACAACATATTTATAGAAAAATTAAGGATTTTGATAACCATGAAAAGTAATCATTAGGGGTATATATGAGATAATGATGGGTGGAAATATCAAAACGCGCGTATATTATGTAACTATTATATAAGACTGAAATGAGTATGAATTATAATTTTAATGGGAGGAAGTAATTTAGAATAAGAAATGAATGAAAATATACACAAACAATACAAAAATATAAAAATTATACTTATAATTAAATTAATTAAATACTTAAAATATTTCAGTTAAAAAAAAAAAAAAATTGAATCCCGCGTGGTATGTGGGTTACATGCTAATATCCTTTAAATCTCATTCATTAGTTTTCTAAAAAATTATCTTGGTTGTGTATTGCATTCTAGGGTTAATAAAATATTTTATTTTTCTTCTCATATGTTATGATCTACTCCCTCCGTCCCATAGTTTATGTAACTCTTTTCATTTTTTTTTTCCCCTAGTTTATGTAACTTTTCCTAAAATAATACTCACTTTAACTCATACCCTTCAAACACTCACTTATTTGTCATATGTCACTCTCTCATACCCTCAATACTTTATCGATTTATCACCTTTAATAAATATTTTTCTACTCTTCAATAAAGTTGATTTCCCCTTTCTACCCCCAACACTATATCACTATATCACTTTATCACAAAATCATCATGAACAGTAGGAGTTACATAAACTATGGGACGGATGGAGTATTATATAGCTATCGAGCTCCTCTCTCCGGTTGTGTGTGGCCGGTGTTTTTCCTCTCGCCACCTTTTTTTGAGTGTTTCCCGTAGCGGCTGATGCTTCAATTTTCAATTGAAATAAATTATTCGTGGAGTTTTTTTTGTTTTTTTTTTGCTACGCTGCCTATTGAATTTCTTGTAGTTTCTTTAATCAACGCCACAAGGTAATATTTCATTGTCTTACTGAATCTAAAGTTTATTTTCTAATTCCAAATTCCATAATTAATTCTTAGAATTCAATTCTGGAATTTTTAATTTGTTTGTTCGCCCTTTTTCAGGTTCGCATTTTTATGAATTTGATTTTCGAGTGGCTTTTATCAATTGACTAATCAGGGTTTTGGTGAATCAACTGATGTTCAGTTCTTTTGGTAGCAAAGTCGATGCAGTATTTCTAATTTCCTGTCAAATTTTATAAATCTATCATCCAGTTAAACCTCTCATTTCTCTTATGTCTCTTATATAGAAGCAGCGGCGGTGGTGGCTTTTTCGATTGTGCTAGAAGATGGTGAGAATCAGTGTGCTAAATGATGCTTTGAAGAGCATGTACAATGCTGAGAAAAGAGGAAATCGTCAGATTATGATCAGGCCTTCTTCAAAAGTTATTATCAAGTTTATCACCGTGATGCAAAAGCACAGATACATTGGAGAATTTGAGTATGTTGATGACTATAGATCTGCAAAGATTGTGGTGGAATTGAACGGTAGGCTGAACAAATGTGGGGTTATTAGCCCTCAATTTGATGTTGGTATGAAGGAAATTGAGCCTTTGACTGCAAGATTGCTCCCATCAAGACATGTACACATTTAAAGTATAAGAAATCAACCATAAGAAAAGATTTGCTAAGACTTGGAAATCAACTTTAAGAAAAGATTTTCTATATTTAAATATTATTGAAATCATCTATTTCAACCAAACACAATGGCGAGTTATAATCAATATAGCTGACCTCATGTAGCAGGATTGAAATTTAGTTTACTGTTAGTATTAAACTCTATATTGTGTGAGTTTCTTTTTAGAATCAATTTTCTTTTTAATATCATTTGATGTTGTACCCGCAGTTTGTCTACATTGTGCTGACTACATCTTCTGGAATCATGGATCATGAAGAAGCTCGCAGGAAGAATGTTGGGGGTAAAGTACTTGGCTTCTTTTACTAAGCATGGTATGAGGCGTGCATTTGCTTCCCATCGCCCCGCAGTCCACCCCAAATTTGAGTTACAGTTGCCTAAAAAGAACGTACACAACTAGACAGAAGAAAGGTCTGATAGGTTGTGGCTCTTTCACTGAACCTCTCATACTAGCTAAAGTTGAGGGTATCATCAAAGAAAACAACAACATGAAGTATGAATAGAGATCCATTAAGGCAGCTTGACTGTTTGATATCTATTTATAAACCATTCCAGAATCTGACTAGATGAATGAAGAATTCCTAAATTGGCTGGAGAGCAAGTATGAGAAGTTTTAAGGTTTCATGATGAAGGAGGGAAGACTAATTAGTATGGATCCTCATGCCCTTCCTTACCAGACAATGAACCAGTCTACTCGATCAGATGACCAATTTGATCCAGTCGGGTTTCATCAAAAAGTGAGAAATTGTTGGGAAGTTTATAGTTTTGATGAAAGTTCTAAAAACACACATGTTAGTCAACTAATGAATCTGATAGAAAATCAGTTGAACCTGTTAGTCAGCTGATGTATTAGAATATGTCATATATTGATGGGGAACTCAATATATTAGTTTAAGTTTCAAAGAAGATCAGAAGAGCAGAAGACTCGAAGATATCAAGACCTAAAGACCAACTGAAGACCAGTTGTTGTTATACCAGCAGAAAGTAGTAAGATTGCTGCTAAGATAATCGTACATAAAACTCAAATTAGATCAGATCAGCTTGGGTACTGATCTCATGATCAGATGGGTTCGAGGACAGTTGACTTGTTCCAGAGCCAAGCTTAAGTCAGAAACATATGAAAAATATATCATCTAGTCATACTAGGATCAGGCCAGAAGGATGATCAAAAAAGGTTTTGATAAGTGTCGTTTTGGTGTACTTGTCAACCAACCAGAGATCGACATGTATGTACTAGAACTGAAAAGAAAGATATTAAGTATCAGGTCAAACGGCTATAAAGGACTAATTTGCATGCTCAAGGCATGGTCGTCCCTGCCAACATCACTTCATACTTGCCATCCTACCTAAAATAGACTGAAATCCAAGTTGCTCTCCAACAGCTCTTTGATTTCAAACTCTATAAATATGGGATAACTCCTTCAGAGTTAGCTACGAAAATTATCAAGAATTCAAAGCTCTCAAGCATTTCCGCAAGAAAACTCAAGAAACTCAAGCATATCTTCAAGTGTTCATCTCATATCCTCTTCGCATAATTATCCTTCATAGTTTTAGGCTAAACACTTGTTAGGGATAATTTCTAGTTGGAAAACACAAATAAATCTTCCCAAACAGATCCTGTTAGGTTAGTTTGTTAGCAAGTTTGTAAGTTAGTAGTTCTAGCTTGCATTCTAGGATAGATTGAGAACTCAATAAACATATGATTGTATTGTGTTGCCCAATATAGAAAACTAAGGTGGTTGTTAGTAAGCCCCCTGTTGATAGGGAAGAGTGAACGTAGGAGATGTTCTCTGAACCACTATAAAAATATTGTGTGTTGTTTATCTGCTTTACACCAGCACTGCACTTTATCAAACAACATGCATAAAACTTAAGTAGTGATCAGATCAGACAACAAGTCTACTGATCAGGTCAGCTAGGTCGTTTGCCTGTTGATTTGGTTAAAACCTTAAGTTTATTTTACTAAGAGTTTTTCACACGGGTTAACTGCTTTCGCACATCAGCTTGCTTGATAGACATCTAAGTGAGAAGCTTTCGAGATGTCAGTAGGTTGGATCAGACTGAGTTGATTCCACTTCGCACTCTACAGCACTTATTTGATTATCAAGTTGTACACGAAAATATTTTGAAAATCTATTCACTCATCCCCCCAGACTTTCCACTTACAAAACGTGTTTGGGGCCTACACATGCCATGGGATAGTCCCAAGGTATGCAATGGCTTGTTTTGACTTACTAGTATCGTAATTTGAGTTAGAGTTGCTGGAATTTTGAAATGCTAGTGATGATCTAAAGTGTTTAGATCTTTATTATCCTTAACAACCGTCACTTTCACCCTCCAACTGCTAGTTAGAGATCGGAGAATCTCATTATTTATTTATTTCTCAGTAACTTCTTTACCAACAAACTAACATTATTCAGGATGTTTGTGAGTCTGATATCCAGTTGATCAATGGACTCGTCTGACTTCATTTTAAATGTGTCGAATGAGTGCAGAACTACTTGTAGCTTGTTTTCTTTAATCTGGTTCGTTCCTTCACACAATAACGCCAACTTTTCCCACATTTATTTTGATGTCTTCCAGGTCTTAGATAGAGTGTTCTGAAGTCTAGAAGGGAGGGTTGAATAAACTCCGTATACCCACAAGAACACACAAGAAGACTTGATGTCTTCTAGTTCAGAGATCAACTAGATTTTCAAAGTTTAGCTGTTATGCGCGGAAACGTTTTATAACTCGAAAACTCTTTTTGAAAAGTAATTGATTAAATCAAAATACAATATATAAAACATATAAAGTTCACATGGATTTTATAGTGGTTTGGAACTCAAGTCCTACGTCTAGTCTCCTTTTCGTCAAAGGGGACTTCACTAACAAACTCATTTTTGTCCTGGAATTAACAAGAACCAGTTCCCTGTTTTACAGCAACCTATTGAACTTCAAACAGTCGTTCAGAGGAAACACTCAAACTATCTTTCTTTCTTGAAATGACTAGTTATCAGGTTTTTTATTTCCAACTTTTCTAAGCTAAATTGTTCGTGTAAGCTCTAAAGTGAGTGTGTGTGTGTGTGTGTTTTTTTTTACCTTGCTTCATGTTAATTCTATGTTGATCTCTTGTCTCTATAATACATTCACTTGAACTATTTATATATAATGTTTAGAACTAGTCGTTTGAGAGCTAGCAATTTATCTCTATAATTAAGGAAGATAATCAATAATAGTTGATTGATTATGTGATTGGAAAGTCTTGATTTGCACAGTTGTTTAACTTCGGTCTTCAATCACAGATTGCAAATTTTCTCAATCAGTAACTGTCACATTGTCCTGATTGATCTTCGTTTTCAGTTCACATTAAATCTTTCTTATATCCTATGCTGGTCTTATTCTGATTTATTTTCCAGCAGCGAACAAGTCTTCTGACGCTTAGTATTAGGAACTTGCTTCAAAGGTTAGTTACCAATGACTTGCATGTACTTTGATCTTCATTATAGAGTCAACTAGTCTTCGGCCTTAGATTCCCTATAGTCTTCTGTCTTCAGCTGGTACAGTAAGTCTTCTTGACAAGTCTTCTAGTAGGTCTTGTAGCAAGTCTTCTGGTCTTCTAGTACATCTTCTTGTCTTTGTTAACTTTGTTCCCCCTTAACCAAAGAACCTATACTATACCTATACTAGAACATCAACTGACTAACATGTTCAATTGGTCCTATTACAAGCTGAGTTTTAACATCTTCAAAACATGAAATATAATCCTAACAAAAATAAAATTAAGGGCTTTAGAATTGTAATTTGCCGAAGTGCACTCATTATTCGACCATTCAATCTCCTTTTCTATTTGAGTTTTACCGTCTTCACCAGCTATGGTTCTTGGTGGAGTCCATTGAGCAAGTAGACTACGTCATGCTCTTTCATCAATGAATTTGATATACATCTACATCTTAGGTTTCCATATGCATAATTCGATCCATCCAAAATTTGAGGTTTAATCAAAGGGGTTAATGGATATTCCATTGCAAATAACACACTTAAAAACACAAGGTATTTAACTTAGTGTATCGAGTTTATGGCTCTAGCGCCAATTGAAAATGTGTGTGGGTATTTTTCAGAGTGTTGTCAAAAATGTTATTCAACATACACGACAACATATAAAAGTGGAAGACATAAAAACACTTTGCAAATAGATTCAAAATTTTGTATAGACTTAATTTAGTCTATACATCCTCATGATTAAAACTTTAATATAATAAGTAGTGATACAAACAAGGGTCTTTTACAAGATCAAAAAAGGTATAGTGTAAAAACACACTTCCCTAAACAATCTTTTCACAAGTATGACTAACAATCTTATTTGACCTAACATACAAGTTACACTGACACAATGCTGATTGAAATATTATAATATATTTAACCAACACAAACCAATAGTATCACTAAACACTCAATGGGTTGTGTATTGGATACTATCTTCAAATTTTGGAGAAGACAATTGGTATATCAATCTTGCTCACTTTATGATGTCCAATGCAGACTTCGAACTCAACTTTATTGTCTCATCCACTAGGCTTGATTTGGACAGCACAAAAAATCTCCACACACTACTCCATGATCTCTTGATAACTTCCAATATTCTTTTCAACTATCACTCTTACAAATGCAAACATTTGACACAATAACCACCATGTCATCAACCTGCAGTGTAAGAAACATAGAACAAGAACATCTAACAAATCGGAGTTAGTGTTAGAAGAATGAGCAAATTACTGATATTGTTCAAAATATGGTTCAACATGTGAAACAACATTTATACAACATCAACAATATATACACTAGTTTGGTGTCCGAGTGTTATGCTTATGCGAGTTCTTTAAAAAAAATCAGAATAATTGAAAATTTATAATATAATTTAGAAATATTTTTTTTTAAATGAACTCCACGTTAATCAAAAATTTTGGTCATAAGTTTCTCATATTTTTGCAATTAATTATTGATTGATTACATTTAATTGGTTGACACATCATTTCAATTATTTTAAATCAACTCCACATTATGATGGCATCTAATAAAATTTAGGGAGATTTACTAATAAATATATTTCAGACAAAATGGTTGCATATACATAGATACATCTGCACTTTCACGTGCTACTTTGGTTATATATGCAATCTCATTTGTATCTATTAATAATTTGTATAAAAAATTTGTATATATTAATAATTTTCTCTATTAATAGTGACACTTGAATGGACACCTTCTAGAGTGTGAGACATTATCCAATTCAACCTCAAAAGACACATAAGCGAAAGAAGAAAAAAAAAATCCCAATTAGTGAGATACGGAAATATATTAAAATTCAAACAAATGGAGCACGGGTCCGAGGCACGAGCATGGAGTGATACCCAAACCCATCCCGTCTCACCGTACGACACGGGGCGGAACAATCCAAATAGTGCAAATCATGATGAGCCCTTGCCCTGAGTGATACCAAAACCCATCCCATCCCAACGCGAGCCACAGGGCAAGGCGACCCAAATAGCACAGACATGGCAGGATAATATATCCATCCCTAATCATGAATGAAAAAAATACCACTCCAAAACAAAAGTTAAAGAGGATATTGAAGTGATGCATCACTTGTGTTCTGACAACGTATTTTATACAGAATTGACCTTCATAAAAAAACCCTAATTTAAACTTCATTTGAAAAATATTCAACACTGATGAGTATGACTAATTTTATTGATGAGCTATTCTCATATAGGACTCCCATACACAAAATGAAATCTAACATAATTCAAAATTCATAGGGTTCGAATATACTTAGAAAGAAAACAATAAATCAAAAGCTAGAACTACAAAATCAACGATAATAAATGCAGCATCCCAAAAATGGAAAGTAAGTTGAAAATGAAGATCAGTGTGTTAATCTATCCACATATTACATTTCAATGAGGCATAAGACGAGATTGAGGATCACAAGGTCAATAAATATACGGAAATATCCTCCACGGGACAAGTTTCCGGTATTTTGCCCAGATATCCTTGTACTTCTGTGCACACCTAACTTCATCTCTTCTCTCCCTCCATATTAGTAAGATAAAGAGGTATATAGGATAAAAATATGGCACTGGAGAATTGTATAAACAGAGTATGCATATGAGCATTACAACAAAGTCGTACCAATGTTTTTAATGGAGTGTAATGCATGGTACAGATTATATTACCTTATCCCACAAGGTAAGCTGAAGGACAGAGCCACCAAGATAGTTGCTATGCCTTGCAATTCCCCTGAAACGGGTAAAAATATATATATATATATATATATATATATATCAAGTATAAGTGAGTAACATTATCAAAGTTATCATTATGTCAGGGAAAGGTGACAACTGTCATCATCTAAATTGTGCTTTATAAGTAGGGGTAACACTAAAGAAGATGTTTCCAGTGATTGGTGTGAAATCCTTCCAAACAAAAGTCAAATGAAATATCCCATTTTATCGAAAGGTAGCACGTATCTGCTTCAATTTTGAGAAAGTGATGGTTAAAGAGAGAGATAGACCATGAGCTAACTAGTACAAAAAAGGAGCCCCTTTGCAGTAAACGAGCCAACTAATAAAAAAATGTAAGTTTCAGAGCTATTTTAACTCTTCCAATACAATTGGTTGCGTAGATACTGCTGGAGAAAATGACAGAAGATTTTTATATGGGTAAGTCTCTTATACACCAGTTGCACGGTGCAACTATACACAACTAATACGGCTCATTGAAAATAGTTGATACTGACCAACTAATATTGTTCAGTTAAAACAAATGGTACCGTTTAAAAATGCACTTAAATTACACGGTGCACCTGGTGCATATAACTATACAAGACTTTGTCTTTTTATAAAGAGTACATCATATGCTTTCCGAAGATCTGGAAAAATCCGTAAGTTCTAAAATACCAGATAACATACCAATAACCAGATGCAAGCAACTTTCCCCCAATGACCTTTGGAGGTCTCCCCCAAATTAGTGCTTTGGGATTCTTTTTGAAATCATGCTTCTGCTTATTAGCTCCTCTAAATACCATATAGCTTCTCAATCACAAAGCAAACAACATAAGCGGATCAGAGACTTGTATGTATAGAGAACAAAAGAAAGTAATAATCTTAACAGAACTGTTACAATAACATCTGAAATGAGATATATTACCCAAGCAAAAAGACAAGACAGTTTGCAATAATAGCGGCAGTTGTTAGCTGTACTTCATTCTTTAGAAGCCACCAACCCTTTCGACCACAAAGAAAGAGATAAATAATCCAACAAACAGAAAAACATAATAACTAATAAATAACAAATGCCTTGAATCATTGAACAGAAAAATGATAAAGTATCCAAAAAAAGCAGTTTTATGATGAACTGAAATTATATTTGTCCAACAAAAAGGAAGTTGTCTATGTATATTATTCTATACATCTACCATGTGACTGAGGTCTTTAATTCAACATCTATCCTAAGAAATTCTAGATAATTTGCAAAATACATACTTTCTACAATTTCAAGGAAGTAACAAAATCTTTTCATATATTTTAGCAAAAAGGCCTTTGTTATATACCTGGATACTGAATGTGAATGGGATCCAGACTAGATCGCCAAACACCAGCATGAACCCCAACCTCTCAGCAATTATGTCCCATCTAAGAAGATGGCAATAAATTGAGGTCAGATTTAACTCATGAATGATTTACTACTAAAATCAAACTCAAGTCAATAGAATTACAGAGGTGTACATAGGTTCTTATTAGAGACAAAAGAACTTTATCTCTAATAGAGTAATAGTGGACGCAAGCCGTAGAGTTCAAGATAATGTAAATTATGTATTCAATAATAGTAATCCACATTAGCAGATGATTGTACAAATTAATACACAAGATCAATTGGCACAAGACATCAGCATGAACAAAGTGTTCCACTTACGTGGAGGTCATGTACTCTTCATGGAGAAAGTAGTCCAGAATGTATAGCTGCATTTGAAATGAAACAAAGAAACCCTCAATGCAAAGTGGGGGGGGGGGAATTATGGATTCAGAGAGAAAAGTGTCTGAATAGCATCAACTTACAGCACAAAATAGCTGGTAAAGAATCATTGATTGACTTATGTTGCTCTCTCGAATGCATTTCACAAGAACATAAAGATTTATAAGAAGTCATCCCATCATACCAGCTCTAACAAAGTAGAACCTACAGAAGAGAGAGTATTACCAATAAGAAATATTATAGTATAAAGCTACAGACAACTAGATTAAAATATTTCATGCAATTCAGCAAGGTGAGAGTTTCCACAAATATGGAAACATCTATTATCCCCTAGAGTGAGTGTGTTAGTCTGATGAAGCAGTAATCTGACTTTTAAGTTGCATCAAAGCTAAGTATAAAACTCAGTCATGGAAAAGAATGATCGGGCATCAGCTAATAAGTGATATATCAGTTAGGAAATGTACTTGAGGTCGATTCCCATGAATTGAGGATTTAGTTGTATCCCGAACCACCTGTCAGATGACATAGTGCAACATCAGAATTAAAACTCAATCTTCAAAAGTTGGAAACCTAACTTGAAAAGCTAAAGAGAAAATGAAAATAATATTTTTCGCATTATTTTATTCTTTCTAAAACTCAGACATAGGGCATATTAAGATTGAGCACTGTGCAACGTCATCAACCATCTGACTCTTTTACATCAATAGAACAATAGGAAAAAAAAAAATTGTTGCACAATTCACAATTGGCACAACCAAGCATATATCCAAATGCCACAATAATTACCAGTCATGGATTAGGTTTCCAGTGATGTGAGGTTTTAAAGAAGAACTTTGATGGCGAGATCTACAACCAGCCACGTAAAGAAGAAAGGTCACCTGGAGCGGCACATAAAACGTAAAGAGGCATGAATAGCCACAACAAGTGATTACAAGTCGTCCCTAGTGGTTCTGAATCAGGCAACCCTTAATGATCAGTATACAAACATTTTGATATTTGCATAGTGTAACATACTTTTCAGAAGTTGGTCTTCCATCAATCCATTCATAAACCCATAAAATTTACATTTACTTACATTTTTACGTATATTTGATGCACACTTGAATGGTTGCACTTCAGAATCATCAGTGTACTTATTATAATGTGTGTTGTTGGAGCAAGACATTGGTGAATGCAATATCAAGGGATCTAAATATTTATATATACACACACACACACACATATATATATTATCAAAAATAAACGTACATGCACTAGTTAATTGCCCATCTGGCAGCTACAATATACAGAAAAAGAAACATGCAATTAAAAGTGAAACTTACAAATACACTGAATATCAGTGTTGTGGATAAAAGCTCGAGACCTCTATCTGCAATTGCCTGCCGCATAATGAAAAAATGAATGAAATTCAAGAATACAAGTCTTGCAACCAATTAATTGTTGATGTATGTTCAAACTGTGAAATGGTCATACCTCAACTACATACTAAGATTGAAAGCCAAGGCCAACGTTATACCAACAAATCACTATATTGAGGAACAAGTGAAATCTTCTATAGAATGCAATTCTCCCAATAAATGCAGAACCAAGAATCCAAGTCTTGCAACCAATTAGGTATTAGTGTGAATTTAAAATGTGACTTAATGTTAATGTGCATAACAAATCTATGTATTAGGATTGAAAGCAGAATAGACACTATATCAATACGAGTATTAATACAAGGAACAAGTAAAAAACATTGTTTATTCTCACAGTGGGTGATACAAGGTCCCTCGAACCGCCAATTCCAAGCAAAATAACCAATAGAACAAGCAATAACAAGCCTGAAATCACGATAAAGAAAAAACAAAATCAAAACAGAAAATTCACCAACAGCAGTTGAACTTCGAACTGCAAAAAAGTGGAACTCGATTTTTACAGTTGCAAGGGTAATGCAAACGGGTGTCATCCGATAAAACCACTCCGGGAACACTTTTTCCAGGTAAAATAGATCCAGCTATAGCCAAATAGGTGACAAAAATCAGTAGCATAGAAACCTATTTCGAAATTTCATCCACAAATTTTTTTTGTTACAGCTAGATAGAGAAATGCCATACATCAATTGACAGAAATAAAATGTGAGTTACCGAAGTCCAGGAAGGAGTGGACGTGAAGAAGAGCAATGAGATCCATCGCCAACTTCAGATTCAGTTACTCTGCTGCTCAGTCCTGCCACTGTCTTCACTGCTTTCAATTAATTTCCAAGAAAAATTAAATTAGGTAAAAAAGTGAGGCAAGATTGAATAAGAGATTCTTCACAATTACTTGACAAAAGTTGGACTTGATTAGGTAAGAGATTAAACTTTAAGGCGTGTAAACTCGTTTAAAAATGAGACGAGAAGACCCTATTATTTGAGAAATAGGTCAGCTTAGGGCAAGCTATATAATTCTCAAAATTTTAAGAAAGACCGAACAGTACCAATTTTGTCTATAATATATCTACCAAAAAAAAAAAAACATCCAATTTGATCATATAATGCTTGAGATCGCCATAGCTGAGTGCTTCCAAGTTCAAGATCATGAAAATAACTTGAAAGTTTGCTCTATGTTGAGGAAATTAATATGTGAAATCATGAAACTGAAAGCAAAATATTTTCTTACATGGACCTTAGCTCCACCAAGGCATAACCTTAATGATAATTTTAGATTTATTAAATCCCACAGAAATTTAGAAATTCCAAGTTGGGGAAATTTATAAAATGTATAGCAGGCCTGGTAAACCCAATTAAAATAAAAACCAAGAATACAACATAAATACCAAGTTTTTCTAGGATTCATTCATTAGATATGCACTGAAATATCCTCCTATCAATTTAATTGTGATAAACTGATATTTTAAAGTGCAAGGATTACTCTAACAAATTAAAATAGCAGAGAAACTATGGACACAACAAAAATATAATTTGACATCCAGATCCTCTCGTTGTATCCAAAACTCATTCCAGTAACCCTTCTACTCAAACTAGTAGACTTTAACTTCTCTGCCCAATATGATCCATAAAGTAAAGATTCATTCAGCACTAGTACAGAGTTATCCTAGAACACACCTAAAACAATCATAACTTCGTCATCAAATCTATCAAACATCAAGCAAAACACCCATTCCCACACCCTTGCCCTAACATTCCGGAATCACATGAGGCAGAGTTAGCACAGAAACAGATCTATCGCAGCGAGATCTACAACATCCGGTTATCAAACAAAAAATCGGAACAACACAAAAATATCTAACAATCGACCAATAATTGAGGTTAAAGAGAATCAGCAATGTAGAGAATTAAGCGAGATTTTAACAGTTGTGAAACATGAACGTGAGTACTCGTAGATCACTAGAGCTTACCTGAATAGAAAGACAGAGAAACTATGAGGGAGATGCACAAATAATGAGCTATATAAGCTGTAAAAAATTACCACAGAAACACAAAGAAACTGTTTTGACTGGTGGGTACTTGAGGAAAGGTAGAATCCTAAAATTTTAAAAAATAAATCCGGGCATCTTCAGATCTTAACGTCGGGCCGACCCATTTATACTTTTGGATTTGGGTGTGAATTTAGGGATGGGTTGGGTTATTAACACCCCATAATTAATAAATACACCCCCTAATTATTAAACTTCCAAATTGTTCTTTTTCAAGTTTCTGTATGTCGTTTTCCCGGAAAATTCGCCGGTCACCTCCGCATAGCGCAGCCTCACCTGCTGTCATTGTCACAGAGCGCCGCAACTTTGTAATCACGCCAACGTTCGTCTTCCGCATATTAAAAAAGATATTCATGTTGTAAAATTCTATGTTTTTATAGCGCAAAAAACACCAGAATCGCCTTAAACAATCTGTAAAAATAATCACGTAACACCACCAATATACTATGTTAAAACCCCAAAATTGAGAAACAAATCTAATCTGTTTTTTTCTGTGGAAGAAGACGCCTGTTTGAAGATTAGGGGCACTTTTCCAACATAAGGCCTAAACTTGGGCCTCACCTTTTTTTTAATTAATTAATTTGGTCAGGCCCAATATCTCCTTTGGTAATTATTTAGTGCCACTATTGCAACATAAGGGCCAAACTTGTGCCTCACCTTTTTTTTTTTTGCTCACGTTACTCTCACCTACATATTTAGTAAATACACCTTTTTGTCATTTTTTTTAATAAAAATAGACACATAAAATACCAAAACTACTATTTCCGTCGATTTCCATGTGAAATATTAATATTTTTTTTATTTTTATAGTAAATTTGAGAAAAAATTTCGAATTTATGTACATAATTCGGAATTTTTTTTCGAAATTTTACATGTGAAAAAATAATCATTCTGTTGGAAATGTTTTTCAAGATTTTTTATTTTATTTGAGAAATATTTTTGAATTATTGTACTAGCTTTGAAAAGCTTTCCCGTCAGTTTATATGTGAAACATTGATCCTACTGTTCGGAAATATTTTTCAGATTTTTATAGTAAGTTCGAGAAATTTTCCGAATTCATGTACATAATTCGGAATTTTTTTTCGAAATTTTACATGTGAAAAAATGAGGGGGAGTGTATAAGAAAATATAAATTATGATATTTTTGAATATCAGGAGGAGTGCATTCATCATACGAGTGGTGTATTAATCTAGGTGGTGTATTTATTAATTTTACATGTGAAAAAATGAAGGGATTGTATAAGAAAATATAAATTAGGGTACTTTTGAAAAATCAGTAGGAGTGTATTCATCATACGAGTGGTATATTAATCCAGATGGTGTATTTACTAAAAAGATAGGTGTGAGTAACCTGGGCCTTTTTTTAATTAATTCATTTGGTCAGGGGCCAATATCCCCTTTAGACATTATTTAAGTCTAGCCCCATATATTTACTATGGGTAGTGAATTATTGGGCTTAGTCTTATTTATTTAAATCCTACTGATGAATTCTATGCATTTTAATTTGAATTTTTAAGAAAATAAAATTCTATGTAAATTAATCTCTAAAAGAAAATTAACCCTCGTTTCTTTAATATATTTTACAGCTTTATTTATCACTGTTCTTCATCATGGTCCACTTCGAGAATTCCACTACATCTTCCGGACATGGCACTTAGTGATTTCGGATGACGAGCAAGAAATAGGGACTGAACTTAAAGTTTACCTCCTGCCATTGGGAAATACGCATCACCCATTAAACAAATACGAAACGAGTACTACTTGAAAGAATGGACCCGAGAGATCTCTTTGAGCAAAAAGTCCAAAATTTGGGTCTTGGCAGCCAACCATTGCAAACCTGCTCCGAATGTGGTGGACCATTTACCAATTTTGGGCCGACGCATCATCATGGGCACGGCGGAATGGAGTGATTCCATGAATTTTGCTGGCGAGTTTCATTTCAACGAAGGTTGCTGGGAGTGGACAGAGGATAGAGCAGATGCAAGTGTTGTTAGTGTTAGTGTCCTAGAGACAATTCATTATAAGGACATAATACTCAGATAATATTCAGTATTGGTTTAATATTATTGCTTGTTTGATATTAAATGTATGGTGTTACACTCATTAGAATATTATATTTGATTGTTTGCATTTATTCTTATATGTGTTCCCTTGAGTCACTGTTGTCATTGAGTGAGTGAGAACTCAGATGACTTAAGCATGATTCATAAATAGCCCCAATCGAGGATCATCAAGAAAGGGATATTGATGATGCAATGGAGATTGGTGTGCGATCTGCATCATACTCTTAGAGAGTGTAGTAAGATCTCACTTACTACGAGATACTAGGTATCTCATGATGGATGCACAAATACCTTAGAGGGTATTGGTATACCCATTCGAGAAACTGTTTGATGTAGTTCCACTATATGTGTCTACCGGTGTCTCGGTTAGTGGGAGCGATCTGATACTCCTTTGACTTGAGGTCAATACGCACAACATGTGTGGAGTGATGAACTTTGACCATGACCGACGCTTGCACCCGTCTATGGGTACATATGGCTTGGATTGGGTTCATCACGAAGTGCATGTGCGTGGTAGTTGAGCCAAGAAAATGATTCATTCCTCAAAGTGGATTTAGAGAGAATACTCATCTTCTCATCATAATTGGATCTAAGTCATTGGCTAATGCACGTCAACTTAGACTTTGTGACTAAGTGTGACACTAATGATCAATTAGTGATTTGAGATAAATTGATTAAGTTATTTGAATAGACACTTCATCATGTTCAAGACTAATCGAGTATTCGTGAATGAAATGAGGAAATCGCAATTGCCCACGTTTCAGTTACAGGTAGTTGTATGTTTCTCGCAATGTACCTCATATATTGAGAATGTCTGATTTATTTAAGACCGTTAGTTTGACTAATCGATCGGTATATGAGGGTATATGGGTCACACAACAAGTAGTTCCCTTTTACAGATTATAGTTGGTTGATTAAATGTTAAATTGGATTTAATATTTAATTTATGGAGAAGTAATTAATAATAGATTAATTTGGAATTAATTATTATTAATATTTAATTAAATTATATTTAATTAAATAAGAATTCCCAATAATTATATTTGGAATATAATTGTATGATTTAATGTATATGGAAATAAATCGTAGAGATTTTCATATAAGGCATTTAAATCTGTAGAGATTTATATTTAGGGAATTAAATTAAAAGGAATTAATTTAATTCAAGATTAGGGATCTTATTTCCCTAATTGGGCTAGCTTGGGAAATAAGCTAAGCCTCCCTATATATACAAGCTATTGGGATTCACAAACAATATCACTTCATATTTTCTCCATAAAATATAGAGTTTGGATTTTCCTAGCAAATTCGTCTCGGGATTCAACGCTGGCAAATCCGTGCAAATCCGTGATTGGGGATTACGTGGATACCATAGTAGAGAAATCTGCTCTCGAGTTACTGTAAGATTTCTCGTTATGATTATTGTAATCTATGTGCAATTAATTGTTCGTTGTTGGTGAACTTTAAATTCCGCTGCACATGTGGTTACGTGTTTTATGTGCCTCTATATTCCAACAAGTGCAACCTCCGAGAGGCAAGGATTTACGATGTTGTTTTCACGTCTCTTTTCATGTACAAATGTAGTTCGAAGATCATCAAAGCTTTTTGCGAGGCATGGTGTTCATCCACAAACACTCTACTCACGAGTATTGGTGAGATGTCCATTTCACTATTGGATCTGTTCAACTGTAGGGGGCTTCCTTTGACTGGCCTCCTCTACGATGAAGTAGTTCCAGACGAGCATGAACTCTTTGAAAAAATTGGAAACTTACGCATTCCGTCGAGTTGCAAATATTTATTTCATTCTTATTACATACTCTATGGAGGAACTTCTGGGGCCACAATATCGATAGGAAAGTGGATCGGTTTCTTGTCGAGGAAAACGTAAAAGTATAAGTCACCACCTACTCGAAATGAGAAAAAGAGGAATGCTCGTCCCAAATCAACTCACAACCCATCAGGAGCTTTAGAAGATTATAAAGAGTGGACTCCTGCAAAGATTTTTTTTCTTTAAGAGACTCGGAAATGAAGGGAAATAACAAGAAGAGACGATTCGGGCGCTTACATCGCTTGATGGCTTTGTGCTTTCATTCTTCAAAATGATGCAGTGGATTTGATAAGATCGAGTACTTTCAAGATGGCATGTATGATGGCCAGAGGTGATGAAGTTGGCCTCGTTGTCCCCTACTTTGACAAGCATATATAGAGGTTTGAACAAATTTTCGAAGGAGCTGAAACCATCTGAAAGTTTGGCGGCATTCCAGATGGATTGAGTAAACCTTCTATGGTATTTCACTCTAGAGAGAATGGCTCTCGGTGTTACACTGCTGAGGAGGCTCGTTGACGAGTTCACAAAGGGGACCAGACTTTATGGTCTTACAACACCAAAAATGGTCAGTTTTTTTAATGAAGATAAGGGAGTCGGCCAATGGAGCCCCTAGAGTTACTTAACGACTATACATTCTAGCTTTCTCACTTGGAGGTAAGGAAATCACTTCATAACTGAACCTTATAGCCCGCACAGATTCAGTCTCCAGTTTTGCTTCTATCAAGAAGTGCCCGGGGTATTGAAGGTTGACAACATACGTGAGAGTGACTTGGCAAAAGGATCTCTTTACTGGGATTGGTGTATTCAACGTGGGTCATTTTTCCAAAGCTCGTGGATTAAATATTAAAACACGGAAAAGGAATACAACTTATTTCTTCGAATTAAAGTTTTGAATATTAGTGGGTTCAAACTCTAACTTGTTCCTCTTATTCTTCTCTTTTTTGACATTGACTTTGACTTGGACGGATTTTGTAATAGTCCTCACCTTAATCTTGTCTAGAGTTGAAGTTGGAGACTTGAAATATTGATTCAAGGACTATATGTAGTTTTTTTAATCGAACATGGCTTTCGGATGAACTTCTTCGAGTTTGATGAAGAACGCCTTTGAATGCTTAAATGTTTGATGAAGATCTTCAAATCTTCAAGAGGTTGAATGAAGAATGCCTTTGAAAAATGCCGAGTCGGAAGGAATTAGATCCTTGATGTTGGGAAATTTAGAGTTTTGATGAAAGTTCTAAAACACATGTAATAGGACCAGTCAGACCTGTTAGCTGACTGATGTTTATATTACCGTCTATAGAATACCAGTTGATAATTACTGTATAGAACAACTGATGTAATAGATAGGTCACATATTGAGGGGGAACCTCAATATGTATAGGTCAGATCTGAAGATACGAAGAACAGCTGATATCCGACAAGCCAGAATGCAAGAGAAGAACAGAAGATCAGATCGATCTGATCAAGTCAGATATCTCAGCTGAAGTCATAAAGCTAAAACTCAGAATACTTGAAGATCAGATGACTTCCAGAATATCAGACCAGAAGACCTACATCGGTAAAGTCCGCTAGTTGAAGCTAAGTCAACCGCACAAGAAGACTCAATCAGTAGATCGATTAGCTTTTGATCGATCAAAGTCACCACCAGTGAAAAATCGATGTTTCACAAAATCATACGCCTATGATCTAAACAAGAAGAATGTCAACCTTAGTTGGAAGAACAACACCGAAAAGTGCGCTCATTAACCAATAAGGACGACGAGATAATGTATGATCGGAGCCGGCAATTACGGATTTGATGTTGTTTTCTCCACGGCTATAAAAGACACTATTCACGCTTTTCGCCATGCCGCTCTCAAGACGCCACATCAATCCTCAAGAAACCTACCAAATATAGCCCGAAATTCAAATTGCTCTCCAACGGCTCTTTGATTTCGAGGTCTATAAATATGGGATCACACTTCGAAGTGAAGACACGGAAACCCCAAACGATCAAGAAGCTCAAGCTATAATCGATTTCCGCATCGAAGAACACGAACAAGAAAATTATTTTATTAAGTGTTCATCCCATAAGTTCTTAGCATAGAAATCTTTTCATCTAAATTGATAGGCTATCTTAAACACTAGAGAAGATTTCATAGTTGGAACCAAAACAATCTTATCCAAACCCAAAGTTAGGTTAAGTTGTTTAGCAAGATTTCGCATCAGGGTTTCTAGTTAGATTTTTCGATCGGTTGAGTGAGAACTCTTTAAATATATGTCGGTTGTCTTGTGTTGGACTAACACAAAAATCTAAGTCCAGTTGGTTTAGTTGGTGCCCTTTGGATAGGGAAGAGTGGACGTAGGACTGGTTTGTCCGAACCACTATAAATCTTGTGTGCCTTTTACCGCTTTGATTAACTGTTTACACAATCGCACTCAACTATTAAAGCAGCATACATATTCTAAGTTAAGATAAGCTTGCACCAAGCTTCTGATCTGATCAAGTTTGACACTTTAGTCAACTGGTTAAAAGATCGTTTTGAATCGATTTATCAAAACCGGTTTTTTCACACGGGTAAAACTTAGCTTCCGACACATCGCTTAAACCGATAGTTACCTAACCGACCGCCTTTCAGCGACAAGAAGTTGGTTATCAGTCCAAACGGATTCACTCGCACTCTGATCAGGCTAACTTCTCTCACACCTGATCTGCACAAAAAGTTTTTCAGAAGTCTATTCACCCCTCCCCTCTAGACTTCTGCCCTCACAAAACCCGTTCGGGACCTACACTTGATATCGTATTGGGAGTCGTTTCTGGATGGTTTCCGTGAAGAACGCCTTGCGGTTGGTGAAGAACGTCTTCAAATCTTCAAAGTTTTCCTTTGAAGAAACATTTGATCGGAGGGATTCAACACCTTAATCTTCGATCGAATGTTGTTTCTGACTTGATTTGCATGAAGAATGTTAGAGGTTGCTTCGAATCTTCAAGAACGGTTGCAGAATCTGGACTTCACGTCTTTTCTCGTTGATCGTCTTGACTATTGATGTGTAAAATGAAGAGTTTGACCTCTATTTATAGGGTGAGGGATGTCAATCTTTCCTTAATTGAGGTGTCACGCGGTGGCCTCTGATTGGTCGAAGGGATTTGATTGGCGTAATTAACGCAAATCATTTAATTTGATTGATTTGTCATTAATTACCTTCTATTTATGACCAAATATTAGTCCGACTTGCCACATACGAGTATCTGAATGCTAGTAAAATTTGACTGACTTGAATCGTGTATGTATATATTAAATACCAGTTATTTAATTATTTAATTTGGCAAATTAGTTTAGTAAATTCCCAATAAATAAGTAAATAAATTTATTTGATATTAATATAAAATTTTACACGTGTCACATTTAATTGGGTGCAAATTTAATTTGCTCACAAATGCACTCTCGTGTTTTATTCACGGTCGTTTGAATCATGCCTTGAATGTAGTGCACAATTTTCCCATGTTTTTCTTAAATTGATGCTAAATTTATTTTATAATTTTTACTATTTATTGTCATAGTTTAACTCTTACTATTAAAATTTAGTTATGATTGATTAAAGTGGTTTAAAACATTAACTTTAGCATGAAATATTATTCATTTTTTTATTTGCCGATTTTTCATTTCTCATTGAATTTGTGCATGTGTTGGGATTATACTGGAAAGTATGCTTTTACTTTTGTAGGTCCCGAACGGGTTTTGTGAGGGCGGAAGTCTAGAGGGGATGGGTGAATAGACTTACAAAAACTTTTTTTGACAGATCAAAAAGTGATGGCAGATAAATTTGATCGATTAAGAGTGAATCGGTTTTGATCGATAACCAACTTACTAATCGCCTGAAGGCAGATCAGTTCGGTAACCATCAGTAACCCTAAACCCTCATCCAAACCCAAGAAGAGCGGGAGAGAGAGAGATTTTAAATCTGATGCTCTCATTTTCCCCCACTTAACAAGGGTGAGAGAGGCTTTGAAATAATCCTAAAGCCGCTAAATTGGCTAAAACCAAAGGAGCGAGAGCGGCATTGATAGGATTTTGCCGTGAGCCCTTAGACCAAGTCAATGGGCTCTCCAAATTGTTAAATGGAGCACATGTGCCAAGAAAGTGGTTCAAAGACCTTATGGGCACATGTGTTGCATGCAAAAATTGAGTTGATATACGAAGATCAGCTGTTGTTTGATCCAGACCGTATATCAAACACATGTTTTATATCGATCGAGTCCTGTTGATGCTAGTTCCGTATCTCGATAGACACACAAGGTGCATACGGTTAGGAGAAGTGTCTTCTCGGTTCTGACAAAGAGAGCCACCGCCTTGGTGGTAGAGAAGCTTGGCAACAATTGTATGTGAAATCTTTGATAACGCATTTAAAAAACAAAATGATAAGGGACTCACAGGGTTGATTTGAGAAGCTGAAATCATTGAAAAAGGGGTAAAGGTCTTTGCCGGAAGTCTCACCGGAAATAAGGGTTCACCAGATACATGATTCTACAAAGAAGATAAGTATGGTGAATGGGTTATGTTGTGTAAAACATTGGTCCAATTTATAGAGGCCGAAAGAAGGGTACAAATGCAAATTTGACTTCAAAAAGCCTTTTAGAGAAATTTGCATCACAAGGAAGGATAATGTAGAAATCACGCTGAATCGATAATTGATAAATTTACTACGGATTGACATATCGAAATATTCAAACTATAATTACGCATGTCAAATCATGCCAACTTAGGGAATAGAGACTACTATTCTAGACTAAGTTTTGGCGGTAACACTTATCCCAAGAATTGGCTTGATCTGAGAAGATTCAGATTAGGTCAACAGAAATCTGATTACATATGAAACTGATCAGATGAGGAAGATCACTCAAGCTTGAATATCTCAACAAATCAGATATATCAGTCAAGGAAAGATCCGAATATCGGTTGAAGGGAACTTCAACCGATCGAGAGGATCGTAAAAAAAGGGAAATCGACGATAGTGAAACAGGATCGGTTGAAAAGAACAAATTGAAATTATAAGGTTTAGGCGTAAAACTAAGATCAACAAGTGAAATCAACTACAAGTTCCTACAAGTGGTATTGATCGATTGCAATATCACCAACCGAATCGCTTTTCTTTTCCTTTGTTATTTGCTTATTTATCTGGATCTTATCTCTGCTTTTTATTTGCCTTTTATCAGACGCATTACCTTTGTGACGTATTCCCTGCAAATCATTTAATGCGAACGTGGGGTACCTGTATTAATTGCTACAAAATGCGCTTTTAAATCCAAAAGGTTTTCGTACGTGCTTTTCCCGACCATACGATCAAAACTGTTTAATCTGGATCGTTTAATCTTTTCAAACGGTTGATCTTCCAAATCTTGTATTTTCTTTTCCCTCCTCATCTTTATAAGGTTCATCAAAAACCCTACCAGAGTTTTTCAATTCACAAAACTTGCGATTTATTTTTTGAAAACTCTCCAGATTACTTCTCTGCGATCCAAAGTGTTTTTCTTAAGTTTCAAAATTATCTCCCGAAAAATGTAATCTGCAATTTCGATTATTTGATGATTTTTTTTTCCTTAAAATCCATTGATCTTAAAGATTTTGTCAATCGATGGTATCCTGTGTTATGCTTTATTGTTTCTTGGTATCCGCATGTGTTTATCGATTATTAGGCCTGAGTATAGGTCTGATAATCAATATATGATATCTTCATGTTTATGCACAACTTTAATCAAGTCTATCTTATTGTAGATGGCCACTCACGGTATGGGAAAGATAATGTGCAATTATGCGGAACTGGCAACGAAGATTGTCGATGACAAGTTCGTGCAGTTTGATATCACTCGATCCTAATCAATGGAAGTGGAGCAAATTTCAAGAAAGCGAGGTCTTGAGAAATATTATACGCTTTCAATCGCAATCCAAAGATGCAAAGATGAAGCACTTGAATTCCTAAGGAATTTAAGAGTGGATACGGACTCTCCGAGAGAAGAACTACTTTCGTCACTCAACGGAGAAGAGATCAGACTGACGAACGCGGACATAACTCGCCCTGCTCACCAAAAGGATGAATCTCGATGCTCACTACAGGAGAATGAAGATGAGCCGATCGAAACGGACTCTTCGTAGAGGTCGACAAACATCGCATCGCGGGTTTTTTGTCGCACCAATGCTCAAGAGGAAATACCGACCGTTGTTTGACATATTGTCAAAAATAATCATGGGTATTTCGCTTCAAATTCCCCGATGCTCTTACATTCGTCAAACCGATGAAAGATGGTCAGCAATAATTGATGAAGCCAAGAACATCAATTGGCATGGGTTCCTAAAAGCCATTCTACTCCAAGAACATGAGAAATTTGGAGTTAATGAATGGAGGCAGGTCTATCTGAAGAAGAGGATCTGCAATCTCAACAAGGTTGCAGTTATCTTGAAAGACAAACTGCCAAACGCTGAATGGGACCAGAATGGACTGAAGTCCTACAAGGCCTTCCTCACAACAACTTCAGCCATATATGGGCCACCTGATGATGATATGCGGCCCACCCCTCCAAAGCTGAAGAAAGGAAAAAGCAAGGAAGCAGCCTCGTCCACACCAGATGCCCCCCGAAAAGAAAAAAAAAAAATCGTGAAGGCCTGTGAGAAGAGGCCAAGAAGGCGAAGGCAGCCTCCATGACTCTTGTTTCTAGAAGATGAGTCGATGAAGAAGGAGCACCGTAATGTACCGATGCACCAAAAAATCGTGAAAATCGACAGCAAAGCTTCTCAAGCCGAGAGCTCGCCAAACATTTTGAGGAAGAAGACGAGATTTAACGATCTCCTTCTCCTCCAACTCGACTGATTCACCGCCGGACCATCGGGTCACGAAAGCATGTTTCTCCTTCTCTCCCACCTGCCCAACCTGAAACTACATCATTCATGAACTGAAAGCTTACCTTGTAGAACCACCCGCACCGCCTACAATGTAACCTCTCGCAGTCGAGCCAATCGATAACTTCGCTTACTCAAGCACCACCACAACTCTCCACATCTCATTAACCTGAATGCCGACGCACAATTCGAAGTCTAGATCATCAAAGACCATCACAGGAAAATGGTCGAATGTAAATCGAACGAGAAATTGATGAGATGTATCCGTAATCGGTCGCCCATCCCGCTATTAGAGAGGAAGTTATGGAGATCCTCACCGAGAGATCTTTTTGATTAAAAAAGCTTCTCGATTTTATAATGATTATTGAACAGATGGGCGGTCTTTGATGAGTTTGCAGATTTTGATTCGATATGAGGAAATCGCTAAAGTAGATCACCACCGAAATGATAATCGCCGATCTATCAAAGCTCGATCCACGTGAAGCCGGGTTGCTCAACAAGGAGAACTGAGATCGGCCAAGAAGCTCTCAAGCAGATGCTACAATGAAGGATGCAGAGTCGCCGATGATAATAGGGAACCGTGCCGCAGCTTCATGACCAACCACCGGAGGCGCAAACAACTGAAAGAGATCCGTGACGCAAAACATTCCAACATCTCACATCACCACGATCAACTTCGGAGATCGAACTTGTCTCAAAGATCTCCGAAAAGAAGAAGTTGAGGGAGTGATAGTCGATCGAGGCAGATTGGCCTCAAAGAAATAACAGATCAAAGGGAATTGGCTATTTCCCGATTGAGGCAATCAAAGATCGGTTCTCCCAAACCGTGACCACCGTGTCGCCGAACTTATAAAATCGCTTGATGACAAGTTTATTCGTGGATCAACAACAAGTTTTTTTCTCGATGCTCAATGAAAAGCTAGAATTGACGAAGAGAAACTTGACAAACCGATTATTACACTCTCTATCGCCATGGAATCATCCAAGACCGAAAGGATCTCGAAGGTTCAAAATCTAACCGCTTTCAGCTCAAGGTTTATCTATTGCGATCTCAACAGCATCGATATCGGGCGACTTTGGATCTCGACTTCCCACCTCACTACTTTTTTGATCAAACAAAAAGGGGAAGGACAGAGTGAGAAACCAACCGACATGATCGTAACAACAAGACCTGATTCGCATAAATTGAAGCTTTATGGACAAAGACTAGACCATCTGGATCTCTTTGCTAACGAAGTCTCTGAAAAGATGGAAAAGTCAAAGGCAAGAAAGTTAGATGTTGCGGGTGCTGGGACATCACAATCTGTACCAGCCACTCAGACTAAGATAGTCACAAGAAGACTGACCCACACCAGATCAAAGCCGATAAGAATCGGGCCGAGAAACCGGCCCAAAGAGCAGATTGCTGAAGAGGCCCGAAAAAGCGAAGAAGAAAGAAGGGCAGATAAATTGACAGAGGCAGAAAATCTGAAGAAGAGATTCAGATTAAGAGCAAAGAAAGGAAAGGCTGGAAAATCTGTACCAGAACCTCAGCTGCCAGCAAGAATTGATGAGATCATTCCAAAAACCGCACACATGCTAAGAGGTTTGAGGAATGGAATAAGATCGTGAATGAATGGCTTCGATGCTTTTTGTTCTTGATCTTGTTCCACAAGAAGAATCTCCAGATGATGAATTCCTCAACTGGTTAGAAAATAAATATCCAGATTTTCTGAAGTATCTGGAAAATGAGGCCAAAATTATCAATGCAAAAATATCTCGCCAAGAGTATGATCTGTTGGATTACTCGAAGAAGGCAGATGGCTCATTTGACAGACTGGCATTTCAGAGATTCTATTTTGACATCCCGAAAGCAAAACGCACTTAACTCGATCCTCGCCAGACGATGATGTCAAATGGAAACTTTATCGATTTTCAACGCGCCTCAAGATCAAAGAGAGATGCCGAAGGATACAAGCCTAAGAGTGAAGAATCGAAGACTTCTCGGATCGGTTGTTTTTTAAATTCAAACTTTTCGATGTAACATGTAATCGACATATCTAATGAGAAAAGTTTATTTTCTGATCCTAAGACAAAATCTCATTGTCTTCTGATTATGTGCTCTTTATTGTTCTATATTTATCAACTGTGTTTGGTTTCTCAGGTGTTTTGGTTTTATCAAAAAGGGGGAAATTGTTGGGAAATTTATAGTTTTGATAAAAGTTCCAAAAACACATGTAATAGGACCATCGGACAAGTTAGGCGATCGATGTTTATATTACCGCTTTATAGAATACCGATTGATAATTACTTTGATAGAACAACCGATGTAATAGATAGGTCACATATTGAGGGGAACCTCAATATGTATAGGTCGATCAAGATATGAAGAACAGCTGATATCCGACAGGCCAGAATGCAAGAGAAGAACAGAAGATCAGATCGATCTGATCTAGTCAGATATCTCAGCTGAAGTCATAAAGCTCAAACTCAGAATACTTGAAGAACGTGGTGTTTCCTGTGGCGGACTTGGCCAACTTTAGCGCGGACTTGTAGTTCTTGGCCCCCGCTAGTCGGCTGAGGAGGCCGGGCGAGAGCTCTGGCCCCAGGGGACCTTCCGAACAAGCGTCTGTTGATCCTGTTGGGATGCCTGTGCCGGCCGGGGTGGAAGGTGGCAGCGAGGTGGCGACGACGTTCGGGAGCAGGGATGTGGTAGGGTGTGAGGCGCAGGCGAGCGACCAGGTTGTGGTCGAGGGGATAGGGTCTGGAAGGTCTGGGGATGGTACTTAACGCCTCCCCCTCTGTAAAAGTTTATGTCGGGTGTCTGCGAACCCCTTTTATTTTGAAAGTTCCTCTCTCTTTTTTTTATGTTTTTTTTTTTTGTCTTGTACGGCCTTCCGAGGTCCCCTTTTGTATCTGGCCTTTGCGCCCCTTTATTTATATAATGAAATCTTGTGTTCATTGCCATGTGTGTACGTGGGTTCCTTGCTCAACTTATAGTGTGTTTGTCATGCATCTTCGGCCGTACACCGGTGACTATAAGTCGTGCCTGTGTCCTGATCGCCATTTGGTTATGGTGCAATGTATCTGGACTGTGTTTTGGTCGTCTTACTTTATGTGACTTGTCTAAACTTTGGCTTAGTTGTGCTACAGTGCTATCTTTAGGGATGTCGCTTTGCTTGGTTGGTAGCCAATGCGACGACCTCCATCGACGTGAGTCCCGAGTGATGCTATCCGTCGTAGGTGGTCGGCTTACGCGTTTGGCAACTTCCCTTTTGACTTGACTTTGTTGATTGGGATATGATTCTCGGCCGACTTACTTTGAAGTGTACAAGGTGTAAGGGAAATTTAAAAACATAGTTTATTGTAAGATGTTTCTCTTCAAATTGAGAAGCTAACTATTACAACGTAGTGATAAGTAAAAAGAGCTAGCAAACTATTGGCAGTTTCCTATTGGTAGTATTTCTTCAAGTGGGCTGCGTTCCAAGGGTATTGAGTCGGTGTGTCGTCTGGGTCTTCGATCTCGTATGCCCCGTTAGCTAAGCACTTGGATATTCTGAATGGGCCTTCCCAAGTGGGGCCAAGCACTCCCTTCGGTACTCCGAGCACCTTTTTCAAAATGAGGTCGCCTTTTTTGAACTGTCGGAGTTTGACCTTTGACTTGTAATATTTTTCTGCATGTCGTTTGTAGCTGGCGTTCTTCAAGTTGGCCTCTATCCTTCTCTCTTCCAGTAGGTCCAAGCTAGTCATCATTGCCATGTCGTTGCAACCTGGGGCTTTGTTCCCCGTTCGGTGGCTGGGTACCACGACCTCTGCTGGGATCACTGCCTCTGCCCTGAAAGCCAAGGAATAGGGTGTTTCCCCCGTGGAGGTCCTGCATGTTGTCCTGTATGACCACAACACCTCGGGTAACTCGCTCGCCCATTTGACCTTCCCCCCTTCAAGCCGCGCTTTCAGCGTGTGTTTGATGATCTTGTTGATCGCTTCAACCTGGTCGTTGGATTGCGGGTGGTAGGGGGTGAAGAAAAGTTTTGTTATCTTCCATTTCCTGAAAAATGCGTCGACTTTAAGGCCATCAAATTGTTTTCCGTTGTCGGTCACGATTGCTTGTGGGAGGCCGAAACGACAGATGATGTTTCTCCAAATGAACCTTATTACGTTATCCTGGTCGATTGTGGCCAACTGCGACGAGGGCAAAGCGCACCTTTCCTGGAGCAGTGGGCATTGGGCCGATAATGTCGATCCCCCATTTCGCGAATGGCCATGGGCTCAGGATGCTGGTTAATTCTTCTGGGGACACTTTGATCGAGGGGGCAAATATTTGGCATCGATGACACATTCTTACGTATGCGAGCACGTCCCTTTTTAGTGTTGGCCAGAAGTATCCCTGTCGGATGGTCTTGTGGGCCAGGGATTGGCCTCCCGTGTGGTTTCCACAGATGCCTTTGTGGATTTCTCTTAGGATGTCATGTCCTTCTTCCTCCGTCACACATCTGAGTAGTGGGATGCTGAAACCACGCTTGTATAGGGCGTCATCGACCATCACGTACCTCGCCGCTCTCATTTGTAGTCGCCGGTCCTCAACCCTGTCATTGGGCAAACATCTTGACCTTAGGTATTCAGATATCGGCGTCCTCCAATCCCCGTGGTTGATGTCCATCTTTTCGGTGAGGGCGACCAAGGTGTGGGTGGTGGATGGTGAAACTAGTTTTGTGATGGTGACTTCCCTCATGTCTGCTGGTTCTTTTGATGTGGCTAGCCTGGCCAACGAGTCTGCTTACGAGTTCGCGTTTTTGGGTATCAGTTCTACGTAGATCTGATCGAAGTTTTCAAGCAGTCTTCTCACGACCTCCTGGTATGCGGTCATCCGATCGTATCGAGTCTCATACTCACCCGAGACTTGGCAAGCGACCAACTGTGAGTCGGTGTGTATTTTTAGCCTCTTTACGCATATGGCCATTGCCATTTCTAATCCTCCGATGAGGGCTTCGTATTTCGCCTCATTGTTGGTTGCTTGAAACCCGAATGTTACGGCTGTTTGAAAAGAGTGCCCGTCTGGGCCGGTGAGGATTATGCCCGCCCCAGCCCAGGTTTGGGTGATGGACCCGTCGACGTAGAGTTCCAGGGGGCCCGTTGGTGTGCTTGATTCGGCCCCCGGGAAGGTGAGTTCCACCATGAAATCGGCCAAGGCTTGTGCTTTCATGGCTGTTTGCGGGGCGTACGTGACGCCAAATTGTCCGACCTCGATTGCCCATTTCATGCAGCGCCCCGTCGTGTCAGGGCGGTGCAACGCGTTTCGGAGTGGAAGCGAGGTTAACACTTCTACTTGATGGTCGAAAAAGTAAGGTTGCAAATTTCTCACACTCATCACCAGGGCGTGGCAAGTTTTTCGAGGGGCGGGTATCTTTGCTCTGCTTCGTTGAGTACTTGGCTCACGTAATAGATTGGTGGTGGTCTTGCCCCTCGGCTCGCACTAGGACCGAGCTTAGGGTAGTTTCGGAGGCGGCCAGGTAGAGAAAGAGCTTCTCTCCTGGCAGAGGTTTGGCCAGGATCATTGGGTTGGCGAGGTATTCTTTGATGTCGTTCAACGCCGTTTGAGCCTCTTCTGTCAATTGGAAGTCGCTTTTTGCTTTTCTTAGAGTGTCGAAGAAGGGTTTGCATCTGTCTCCCATACGTGATATGAATTTGCTGAGCGCTGCCAAGCTCCCTGCTAGTTTTTGGACTTCTTTCAGGTTGAGCCGGCTACCCATTTCTAATATTGCCTTGATCTTAGTTGGGTTTGCCTCAATCTCTCGCTTGCTGACCAGGTGGCCGAGGAACTTGCCCGATTCCACGCCATGCACTTCTTAGGGTTGAGCCTCATGTTGAACTTTCTCAAGATGGCGAAGGTTCGGGCGAGGTTGGCCAAATGATCTTCCTTCCTCAGACTTTTGAAGACTATATCGTCTATGTATACCTCCATGGACTTCCCGATTTCCTCTGCGAACATGTGATTAACCAACCTTTGGTACGTGGCTCTAGCATTTTTTAGACCAAATGGCATCCTTTTCCAGCAATACATGTTTTTCTCGGTAAGGAAAGAGGTGTGTTGTTGGTCACTCTTATTCATGGCTATTTGATGGTAACCTGCGAAAGCATCCATGAAGGACATCATTTCGTGTCCAGCTGTGTTGTCGATCAAGTGGTCGATGTGCGGCATAGGGAAAAAGTCCTTAGGGCATGCTTCGTTTAGATCAGTGAAGTCGATGCACAACCTCCATGTCTCGTTCGTCTTTTTGACTAGTACGGCATTTGATACCCACTGAGGTTGTTCGGCTTGCTTGATGAGGTCATTGTTGAGTAGCTTTCTTACTTCTTCGGCCAAGGCTATGTACTTTTCGGGTCCTTATTTTCTTCTTTTCTGCGCGACCGGTTTTTTACCGGGGTCGATGTTCAAGTGATGGCAGGCGACATCGGGGTCGATTCCCACCATATCCTTGTGGGACTAGGCAAACACGTCGAGATTTTCCTTGAGGAAGTCGACCAGCTGTCTCCTGAGTTCTGGTGAGATCCTAGAGCCAATTATGATTTCCAGATCTTGTCTAGTGGGGTCCATCTTGACTTTTTCGAGTTCTTCATCTGGGGTTACTCGGGGTCGATCTTCTCTTGGATCATCGATAGTTCCTTGGATGATGAACTCGCTTAGCTCTGGTCTGAGCATTGGTTCTAAATCCTCGTTTATTGGTTTGTTATGGTCGATTTCCATTTCGTTACTTTGACAATGTGTATCTTCTTGAGTGTTGTAATTTAAATAAGACTGGGTATAAATTGAACATCCTCTTGCATCAAGTTGATTGCCCTTAACGGTGCTGACCACCCCATCTGAAGTGGGAAATTTTACACAAAAATAGTACGTGGAGGATGCAGCCTCGAACTCATGCTCGAACGGCCTGCCGAGGAAACTATTGAAGGTCGACGGCAGGTCGATTACAAGGAAATCAAAAAGTTTTGTGGCCCTAATGGCCCTATCTACGGTGGACACTAGTTCTACTACCAAGCGGATGATCCCGTGGGGCTTGACAGTGGCATCACCAAAACCTCTCACCAGGTGCTCGCTGGGCTCGAGGTAGCTATGGTAGTCGCCGAGTTCATCGAAAGTTTTCTTGAACAATATGTTACAGAAGGCTCCACTGTCGACCAGCAGTCATTTGACGATCACCCCCATGATTTTGGCCAATATTACTAGGGGATCTACGTTTGGGTATACTATGTCGGCCTTATCCTGTTCGCCGAAAAGGATCTGGTTACTTTATTTTGCGGTGGCATTTACTGGTAGACACAACTGTACTGCGTTGGCCATTTCCCTTAGCTCGGCTTTCTGACATCTTTTTGACAATGAGGTCGATGCTGAGAGGCTGCCCACCGTCCCTAGTGGGGACAGGGTATGGATTACCATCTCGTCGCCATGTTCGGGCATGGGGGGCGCCCGTCGACCACCTTTCTGCTCCTGCTATTTTTGTGTGACCTCGTTCTGCTGGGGCGGAGTGTTGTGGTGGTTGCGACTATCTTTGTGTTGTGGTCGCTTGACGTGTTCGTGTAGCATTCCGTCTTCATAGAGCTTCCAGAGTTGCTTTAGGAGGTCGCGACACTCGCTGGTATTATGGCCGACCATCTCTTGGTAATGGCAATATTTCCCGCATTTTGCCTGCCGTCACTCTTCTTTATGGGCCGAGGCTCTCCCAGCAGTTGCTTGTCCATGATCTGAGTGAAGATGTATCCGGGGGATACCCCGAAGGCGTCTATCAGTTTGACTGCCACTGGATTTTCGAAAGGCTTGAAATTGTCGGGGGTTTTATATTGCCCTGGCTTCTTGCCCACCTTCGGGGGCATCGATTTCTTTCCTTCCCCAATCCTGGCTGCGAGGAGTTCCATGGTGTTGATGATGTCACTGGCGCGGGTCCTGAATTCGGCGTAAGTCGCTGGGTAGTTGGCGTTCACGTTCCGCCAGAGTTTGGTTCCTTTTTCCAGTCCTGAGATTGCGCGCAGTAATTTGGCCTCATCGCCTACCGGTTCCCCATCCAAAATGAGTCGATCGACCCTTTCCAGGTACGCCCTGTCTGTTTCGTTGTCGCCTTATTCGACGTTCGCCAGACGCTGCTTCCCTGCGGGCCTGGGCACCATGGCGGTGAAATGCCCCATGAATAACCATCTCAGCTGCTCAAAAGAGTCCACGGACCTGGGGGTGATCGATGTGAACCACTTATGTGCCTGCTGACCCAAAGTAAGAGTAAAAAGCAGGAACATGGTCGCGTCTGAAGCCTCCCCGGAGGTCAAGTATGAATTGTACTTGGCGACATGTGTCCTTGGGTCCGAGTCCCCATCGTATCGATCAATCGAGGTGGTGCTGATCTTGGCTTGGGTGGGGGCGGCAGCAATGGCCGCACCGAGCGGCGATAGAGGGAGTGCTAGCTTGGCCATCTGCCCAGCCGGGGTAGGTTGTTTATCCATCCTTTCTTGAAGCGCCCTGACAGTTTACCTTAAGGCGGTGAGTTCGACATCTCTCTGGTTTGCTCAGGTGTTCCGATGGTCGCTAGAGCTGAGTCGGCTCATCGCTGAGATGCATGGTTCGTTTCCGAACTTCCCATGGTGGTGGACGGCTGCTTCAACCATGATCAAAGGGTGGGAGTCGGCCATCAGCCTAGTTTGCTTTCTTCTGTGCTAGGTTATCGCCCAGGCAGTCGAAAACTGAATTATTTGCCTGGTTGCCCCCTAGCCGGTTGAAGACCGAAGTATCTCGGGGTCGATTGCCCTTTGAGGCCGAAATGGCTTGATTGAGGCCGAGCTGGCCTCCCAGTTGTGCTTTTCCCTTCATCGCCGTCCCGGGATGGGCTGCCTTGATGATGGGTTGTTGGTCATCGTCATCGAAATTTAGATTTTGCTTGCGTAGATAAGCCCACGCATTTTTCATCTCAGCGGGAGTCTTGAAGATCTGGTCCCAATTCTATTCGCATGCCATCTCCTCTTGCATGGGCCTTAATCCCGAGGATAGGGACACCTCTATTCCGTCACGCGGATCTGTCTCGTGGCCAACGATTGGAATGGTGTTTTGTTCCATTGCTTTCAGTGAGTTCTTTACTGATTTGTGGATCCTATTGGTTCAGTTTCCCACAGACGGCGCCAAATTGTTGTAGTTGGAAATTATCTAACGTACAAACAATCACTCACAAAACAGCAATGGTAAACGATTGTATATGAATGTAAAGAAAAGGAGCGGGATTTGGTGACCCGGTTCGTCCAATAAGACTACGTCCGGGGGCAATACCAAGCCAGAAATTTCACTATAATATCTGCCTATTCTCTAAGTTTTTCTCCCCTTTTACAATGAGCCTCTATCGAGGTATTTATAGAACATAAACTAGTTTAAACTTCAATCATGGGCCTGTTCCCGCGGCCCTTTAGAGTTTCTACTCCTTCGGAAGGCAACTGCCTCAGCCAAGGCCGCGATCCGCGCCATCTGATATACATGCCTTATTGGCGGCCGAAAGATCTGCACCTCGATTATTCCGTATCTTTCCCATGTTTATCCAATGGTGGTCGTCGTGGCCTGGTCGCCCGTACCAACAGGTCACCCCCAGAGCGGGGCGAGAGGCAAAGGCCCTGGCCGGTCATTCCTGGTCGCCCTTCATCCGGTCGATGGTCGCCCCATTGTGATGGGCCACAACATAAACCAATTGCACAACTGCAACTCCTAGTTGATTGAACCTAGTTCAATCGGATGCCCCTTGACTTTCGTTTCCCAGCTTGGGCTGGTGAAACAAAGTCAAGTGTATTTACAACCATCAAGCGGCGACACTTCGTGTCCCTATAAAAGTCCCGTTAGATGTAGATCCGAGCAAAAGACTTGGGCCTTAAATACTCATTGGAACAAAATCTCCGGTTTACTTTTAACTTTGATGGAAGACATCGTTCAATTTAATGAAAATCATAGTTTAGTGAGGAACGTTTTAAAAGGCAGGGTATTAATTGCTTAATCGAGATTCAACATGTTAATCTACATCACATTTGAGCATCTATTGGGCGTCGCCTACCCAAACATGATATTATACAGACTATCACTCATATGGGCGCCGTCTACCCAAACAATTAATACGGTCCAACAAATATTGGGTGCCGTCTACCCAAACAATTATAATGCGGACGTAAAGTGCGTCAATGAATTTAAATAAATAAACAAGTTAACGAGTGGGATTTTAATAAACTTTTTAAAACAAATTTCAAAATCTAATTTTCAATTTTATTTAAGATTATTAAAACGGTAATTAATCCAATTAATTACTTTGGTCTAACCAAAATCCAATTCCAAATTAAACTATATTAATTTTAAATAGGATCATTATTTAATTATTTCTTTGTCAAGGGCTCATATGCAAATTTTAAAAATTGCACGGAAGGGTCTGTCCTAAATCCAATTTCGACACAGTCCTTTCCCTCATCATCGCCCTGTTTCCAAAACCGTTTTCCAATTGGGTCATACAAACCAAAATCCAAAAATTCATCAGTTTATCAGAATTATTCAAAAAATTCCCAAAACTGTTCCAATTATTATGGTTTATTCAGATTTTAATTTTATCAGTTCCAAACCAATCGAAAACCCAATCAAACAATTTAGCAGCAATCAACATGAATCGAAACAGCCCCAAAATCGAAAGCAACAAGCATCGAAAAAAAAAGGCAAAATCGAAACAAGGCTTAGTCGTACATCAGGTGCGAGCGAGTCGTCGTCGCCACTAGGCGCGTGTGGGCGACTCGCCACCATCAGCGAAGAACCAGAAGGGTGCGCGCAGAGCCACGACCCGTTCAAAACAGGGGAGAAGCGGCAAACTGAGTCGAATCGGTGGTACGCCCACGCGACTCACCCCGGTTCCAAAACGAGTTGCCCCGAATCGAAACCAGACGGCGGCGCAGCGCACCTCCATCATTCAAACCGATTTGTGATCGCGACGGTGGTCAATCAAAATGAACGAAAAACCAGGTGCGATGACGGGAACAGGGACAAAGCGAGTCGTGCCGAGGCGAAGCGAGGGATAGCGAGGCGAATCCAATTCGCCGTCGCGCGCGGTGCTGCGGCTTTACACGAGCGCCGCGAGTTGCGGCGAGAAGCCGCCAACTCGAGCGATGTCGCGGATGCCAGCGAACACCGGCGATCGAGGGATGAAGGAGGCGATGCAATTTCTAGAAAACCCTAGGTTTTCATGGAGAAGACGAGCGTGACCAAATAAACAAACAAGGGTGAGGTTTTTGTCAAACAAAAGGCAGCCGCACCCGGTTTTGATTAAAAAAAATTAATTTCAAAACTAATTTTAATGCAATTAAAACGAGAGCCAAAAGCTCTGATACCACTGTTGGAATATAGAGGCACGTAAACACGTAATACATGTGCAGTGGAAATTAAAGTTCACCAACAACGAACAATTAATGTCATATAGATTACAATAATCACAACGAGAAATCTTACAGTAACTCGAGAGCAGATTTCTCAACTACAGTATCCACATAATCCCCAATCACGAACTTGCACGGATTTGCTAGCGTTGAATCCCTAGACGAATTTGCTAGGAAAATCCAAACTCTAGATCTTATGGAGAAAATATGAAGTAACGTTGTTTGTGAATTCCCAAGAGCTTGTATATATAGGAAGGTCCAGCTTAAAACTTTAGTTGGCCCGATTTGGAAAATAAAATCCCTAATCTTTAATTAAATTAAATCCTTTTAATTTAATTTCCTAAATATAGATCTCTGCGGATTTAAATTCCATATATGACAAATTTCTACGATTTGTTTCCATATATATTAAATCCTACAATAATATTTCAAGTATTATTATTGGGAATTCTTATTTAATTAAATCCAATTTAATTAAATATTAATAATATTTAATTCTAAATTAATCTATTATTAATTAATTCTCCATAAATTAAATATTAAATCCAATTAAACATTTAATCAACCAAGTATAATCCGTAAAAGGGAACTACTTGTTGTGTGACCCATAGGCCCTCATATATCGAGCGATTAGTCAAACTAACGGTCTTAATTGAACCCTAGACAATAAATCAGACACTCTCAATATATGAGGTACGTTGCGAGAAACGTGCAACTACCTATAACTGAAACATGGGCTATTACGATTTTCTTCTTTCATTCGCAAATACTCGATAAAGTCTTGAACATGATGAAGTGTCTATTAAAATAACTTAATCATATTATTTCTAATCACTTATTGATCATGTATATCACACTTAGCCACAAAGTCTAAGTTGACATGCATCGGCCTATGACTTAGATCCAATTATGATGAGAAGACGAGTTTTCTCTCTAAATCCACATTGAGAAATGAATCATGGGCGAGTTGCATTCTAGTACAATGGGCTCAAAATTATTGCAATGTAGTACAAAAACTTTTTGGAGTTTCAATTCAATACAAATTGGACGAAAATGCCCTTCTATCACCCACATGCCCTCATTTTCTGCAGAAACTACAGTAATTTGACAATTTCTGCAGAAAAACAGTTGCAGTGAACAGTACCCGACTTGATAGTTTTATGCAAATTTTGTGAATGGTTTGCACTTGCTGGTCAATGCTTTGCACTAGTTTGTGAATGATTTGCACTTGTGTGGCAATTGCTTTGCATTAGTTTGTGTGTTAATAGTTTGCACTGATTCATGAATAGTTTGCACTGGTGCGTGAATAATTTGCACCACAACCTGAGTTTCACCCGAAGCCTAATACATTTTATTAAAACAACTAATACATTTCATTAAAACAACTGATACCTACATTTTGCTAATAAAAACGTAAAACAATCACTAAAACACCCATTCAAACAACAAAACACAACAAAATCTGGGTTTCTATCCTTCCAATTAACAAACATAATCTGAGTTCTAATGTAATTTTCAATTAAGGTGATAACATTCAAGCTAATAGCATTCAACAAACATAATCTGAGTTTTCACCCCATTAAGTACAACATTCAAGCTAGAAACCAAAATAACCAAACAAATTTGTTAAAAAAATTACAAAATGTGTTTCTTCTCCTCCTTCTTCTTCAGCAAAGAACACGCAAAATAAGAAGATCGACATCTGCTATATCGCCCCTTCGTTCCAGATCTGCTAGTACCGGTTCAGATCTACATCATACCAAACATCATTTAACCCAAAAAATCAAACATTAGCATAAATAAAATAACAAAATTGAAAACAACCCCTGTCCGGCGACTACACCAATCCGGCTAGGGAACTGAACTACTACAGCAGATCCATCGCATTACGATTCAAAAAAATTCCGATCCATGGATGTTTGCTTTTTCAAAACATTTCTTTTCAAAACCCATCACTAGCTAATGACATATCAAAGTGAGACATAAAATTAAATCTGAATATCAGAATCTTACTTCCTTTCCACACTTTCAGAGCCGAATTAACAAAATTCCTCACCCTCTCTGCCTCTTTGCCTAAATCACGAAAATTCGGAGCATTAACACATTAAACTACTAAAATTAAACAACCAATTGAAGTGATGAATGTTACGAGAAATGGATTACCAAATAGCAACTAAATTACCAGGAAATCAATACTTTTCGTTCAATCAAAAACCCAACTAATTAGACGACTCCTTTTCAAATCAGTACATATGAATCAAACAGAGTCGCAGCCGCCGCCTCCTCGGTTGTAATCATTCCAGATCAACCGCCTCCGCCTTGGGGGTGGTGGCTATCAATTTTCAGACGTCAAAAGCGTGGAGGAGTGGTGAGCGAATTCTATAGAGAGAGAGAGATGTTGGTTGTGGAGAGAGAAATGTTAATTTGAAAATGAAAGAGAGGATGGTGGGTGGTGATCAATTGACAGGCATTAATTTAATTTTAGTGGGTTAGGGCATTTTAGTCTTAATAATGACTTTTGTATTGATTTGTAGGTGGAAAAAGTAAATGTAGTGGAAGGTAGTAAAGGGTAGGGAATGTGTAGTGGAATGTAATTATCACATGAATCATATTTTTGGCTTAACTACTACGCACATGCATTTTTTGATGAACTCAATCCAAGTTATATATACCCATGGAAGGGTGCAAACGTTGGTCATGGTCAAAGTTCATCACTCTACACATGTCGTGTATATTGACCTCAAGTCAAAGGAGTATTGTATCTCTCCCACTAATCGAGATACCCGTAGATACATATTGTGAACTTAAATCAAACGGTTTCTCGGATGGGTATACCAATACCCTCTAAGGTATATTTGCATCCATCATGAGATACCTAGTATCTCGTAGTAAGTGAGATCTTACTACACTCTATGAAAGATGATGATATCGCACACCAATCTCAATCAGATCAAGAATATCCCATTCTTGATGATCCTTGATCGCGAGAATCATGCTTTCATCCGAGTTCTCATGGTTCAATAACAAGAATGACTATGAGAACACTTCATAAATGCAAAATAAATAAACATAATATTCAAACAAGTGTATTGCTATACATTAATATTAAATGAACTATAATATTAAATCAAACTGAATATCATCGAGTATTATGTCCTTACAATATATTGTCTTTATGACACTAACACTAACAGCAAGAAGCCAACTTTTACACATATCAAAACGTGGGGTTTCCCCGGGATTGTGAAAAAGATGCTTACCAATAAGTTGGAATCCAAAGGTGAAAAGGGTTACCTTGTGGGATATCCTAAGGAAACTAGAGGATATTACTTCTATCTACCTGAGAAACAAACAGTGATTGTTTCTAGGCAGGCTAGGTTCCTTGAAGAAGATTATGTCTTCAAAGAACAAGGTCGTAAGCTGATAGAACTTGAAGAAATTCAAGAACCACAAATTAACAAAGAGACTGATAACTTGTCAAAGCAACGTGACAAGGAATCAGTGGGAGCATTCATCGACTTTCACGGTGGGAGTCTTTCACTAAGTAATCGTTTTTCAGCCAGTGGGAGCGTAATTGGAGTTGGCTTGCCTATGCAAGAACCTCCAAGTGGGCTGAATGAGAACAACATAGTTCAAATTTACTCTCTAGACATTGATGAAATCGATGCACCATAAAATTTTCACGAGTAGATTGTACAACCTGCACAACCACAACTCCTTAAGTCAATTAGGAATCGTAATCTGCCCATTAGACACGGTTACCTCTTGGAGGAACTCGATAATATGGACATACCGGAGAAGGACGATCCTAATACTTACTCTGAAGTAATATCAGATATTAATTCAAGGAAGTGGCATGAAGTCATGAAATCCAAGATGGACTCGATGTACACCAAACAAGTCTGGGACTTGGTTGAGTTGCCTAATGGGGTTAAGCCCATGGGTTGCAAATGGGTCTTCAACCGTAAGACTGATGCAAATGGCAAAGTACAAACCTACAAAGCTAGGTTGGTGGAGAAGGGTGCATTGACTATGACGAGACCTTCTCATCAGTTGCAAAGATCAAGTCCATTCAAATTTTACTTGCGATAGAAGAACACTATGATTATGAGATTTGGCAGATGGACGTTAAAACAACTTTCCTCAATGGAGACATTGATAAGGAAGTGTTTATGACTCAACCGGAAGGTTTTATATCTAAGCCGAATTCTAATCTAGTAAGCAAGCTAAAGAGATCCATCTATGGATTGAAGCAAGCTTCTAGGAGTTGGAATATCCGATTTGATGAAGTTATCAAGTGTTTTGACTTCATCAGAAACTCGGAAGATCCTTGCGTTTACCGTAAACACAGCGGGAAGAATATTATTTTTATAATCGTGTATGTCGATGACATATTGATTTTGGAAAACAATATCCCGTTAATGCAATCCATTAAAGATTGGTTGTTAAAGACCTTCATGATGAAGGGTCTTGGTGAAGCTTGCTACATCCTAAGGATCATGATCTATAGGGATAGATCCAAGAGGATGTTGGGGCTATCACAGTCCACCTATGCAGATAAGATGTTGAAGTGTTTTCAGATAGATAACTCTAAGAGAGGGTCTCTACCGGCAAATCATGGGATAAAGCTGTCAAAGAAGGATTGTCCTTTTAGTGAAGCTGATATCAAACACATGAAGGATGCCCCATATGCACCTGTAGTTGGGTCAATCATGTACGCCATGAGTTGCACTAGGCCTGATGTGTGCCTACGTTGTCAACATCACTGGTAGATACCAACAGAATCCGGGTGAGCATCACTGGATTGTTGTCAAGATCATTCTGAAGTATCTTATACGAACTAAAGAATGTTTTCTTGTCTACGGTGAGCAGTCAAAACTAGTAATAATTGGTTATGCTGACACAAGTTTCCAATCCGGCTGTGATGATTACAAATCACGGTTAGGCTATGTCTTCACTTTCAATGGTGTGGCGGTCAGTTGGAATAGTTCCAAGCAAGAGTTGATCGCAGATTCAACAATCGAAGTTGAGTACATTGTTGTATCAAAAGCCTCAAGAAGGTTGTCTGGATTTTATAGTTCTTGAGAGAACTAGGGGTAGTTCCGAGGTCAGATTGTCTAATAAAGTTATATTGAGACAACACTGGTGCGACTGCGCAAGCAAAGGAACCGAGATCAACAAGCATAAATAGGCATGTACCCAGACTTATCATTTGATCTGAGAGATCATAACGATAGGAGAAGTAGAATTAAAACGTATTCTCACATATTTAATTTGGCAGATCCTTTCACCAATATACTGAGTGTTCATGTACACACTAGACATTTGATGGTCTAGGGGTTAGATATGTAGGTGATTGACTCTAGTCTAAGTGGGAGATTGTTAGTGTTAGTGTCCTAGAGACAATCTATTGTAAGGACATAATACTCGATGATATTCAGTTTGATTTAATATTATAGTTCATTTAATATTAATGTATGGCAATGCACTTGTTTGAATATTATGTTTGATTGTTTGCATTTATTCATGCAAGTATTCCCATGAATCATTGTTGTCATTGAGGTTGTGAGAACTCAGTTGACTTAAGCATGATTCTCAAATATGTGTCTACGGGTGTCTCGGTTAGTAGGAGCGATGCGATACTCCTTTGACTTGAGGTCAATACGCACTACATGTGTGGAGTGATGAACTTTGACCATGACCGACGCTTACACCCTTCCATGGGTAGATATGGCTTGGATTGGGTTCATCACAATATGCATGTGCATGGTAGTTGAGCCAAGAATAGGATTCATTCCTCAATGTGGATTTAGAGAGAATACTCATCTTCTCATCATAATTGGATCTAAGTCATCGGCCGATGCACGTCAACTTGGACTTTGTGGCCAAGTGTGACATAAGTGATCAATTAGTGATTAGAGATAAAATGATTAAGTTATTTGAATTGACACTTCATCATGTTCAAGGTTTAATCGAGTATTCGCGAATGAAAGGAAGTTATCGTAATAGTCATGCTTTAGTTACAGGTAGTTGCACATTTCCTCGCAACGTACCTCATATATTGAGAATGTCTGATTTATTGTCTAGGGTTCAATTAAGACCGTTAGTTTGATTAATCGCTCGATATACGAGGTCCTATGGGTCACACAACAAGTAACGGTTGTTTACTAATTATAGTTGGTTGATTAAATATTATATTTGATATTAATATTTAATTTATGGAGAATATAATAATAATTATATTTAGAATTAATTATTATTACTATTTAATTAAATTGGATTTAATTAATTTAATTAAATAGGATTCCCAATAATAATATATGGAATATTATTATGGGATTTGATATATATGAAAATCAAATTCGTAGAGATTTGTTATGCATGAAAATCAAATCCGTAGAGATTTATATATATGGGCATTAAATCTATGGGATTTAATTTGCAAGATTAGGGATTTTATTTCCTAATCAGGTTACCTTAAGATTTAAGCTGGACCTCCCCTATATATATGAGCTCTTGGGAATTCATAATATGAGACTTCATATTTCTCCATAAAATCACTAAGTTAGCAAATTCATCTGGGGATTCAACGCTGGCAGATCTGTGCGAGTTAATAAATGATTTCCGTGTGCGAATTACTGTAAGAATTCTGTTTACATTTACTCGTATTTAATTATGCGATTATATGTTCGTAGTTAGTGAACTATTTTTTTCCGCTGCGCGTGTATTACGTGTTTATATTCCAACAGAATATAAGTCAAGTCATACGAAATCAGACCAGAGGAATGTTAAGATAAAGTTCTGACTTAGTGTCGTATAAGTGTACTTGTCAACTAATGGTAGATAGACACATAGGTACGAACACTAACGAGCAAGATATGAAGTATCATCGTTAAACAACTAGATATTTGTATTAAAACTTTTATGTTTGTGGATGATTTACTATATTTTATAAATGGTAACTTCAGAATTTTTTAGTTAATAGACTTTCTGATAATAAGTAGAATGAAATCTTAGTCATGAATTCTTTTATCTTCCTTTAAAATTGGGAATTTTTTATTTACTATTATAATGGTATATAAGTTGTATGATATTTGTTCTTCTCTATGTTAGAAAATTAAATAAATTTAACCTTGGAGAATACTAGATCTTTCATTGGCATCACGATGCTTCTAGTGTTGATGTTTGCATCACGTATTTTAATTAGTGTTTCTTCTAACACATAACACTATAATATTTATACCTATTTAAAAGTTTAAATTATTAATATCATACATTTTGTGATTTTGTGTGTACACGTACAAGTTCTTATTACCCCCTTTCCCTTCCCTTTTCTCTTCCCTTCATTTTGATGTAACTCATTTATTATATGATTTTGATATATTCATGATAGAAACACACATTTACCATATGAATATTTGGTCATTCACATTGGTACCTAAAAGAGATGTGTGTGTGTGTGGGTGTATTTAATGATATGTTTTATGGATGATACAAAAGGGCTATCCATTTATGAGTTAATGAATATTGTTTGACGAATTTGCAGAGGAAAGTTTGGCGAGAATTTGTGAATCGCCGAGTTCAGATTTCAAAGGATTGTGTTTAAACAAAAATAATTGCAAGGTTGTTTGCGAACAAGAAGGGTTTCCTGACGGCGAATGTGTAGGAATTAGGCATCGTTGTTTTTGTAAAAAGCCTTGTTAAAATCAATATGTTTGAAAAATAATAAAAGATCATATGATATCTATAATTCCATCAATGTAATGCAAAATTATTTTGCGCATTAATTATGAATATGGAATCTTTATTTTGGACAAATTGTTATACTTTTCTTATCAAGTAACATGATGAAGTGCATGTGAAGGACATATATTGTAGGGTAGCGAGCTAGATATAGATTTCACATAGAAGAATTAGTGGAAAAGTGATCTTAGCTGGTTGACAGGATTCTATCTAGAGTGATTGAAAATTAAATACATGTTTTAATAACTAATATTCTAATTGTTTGTAAAAAATTATCATAAAGTAAAATCAACAAGCAGGTAGTCGTCAATCACAATCACCAATACTTATGCAAGTAAACCAATAAAATATAAGTTGAAATCATTATTAAAGTAAAAATGGTTCCAAGACAGTTGCAACATATATAATTCATTTATGGCTAACAATTCATGTAAATGGTTGGTTTGTGTTTAATGTTATAGGGTTGGTCACAAAAAGAGGATTGATCAATCTTTTAATCTAATCAATCCAAATCCAAAGAAAGCATAATATAAGTACGTATTTCAACCTAGAAAATATCTTATGGTCTAAAATAACACTAAAGAAAATTCTATCATCCCCTAATAATAATCTATTTCTCAAGTTTATTATAAATTAGGTGGTATACGTAGATTTTATAAATGGAAATTTATCTTTCAACAATAGATAAATCATTATGTCCAATGACAAGTCCAGTCAATCTAATATTTAAACATACAAATAAAACTTAACACACACAAACAACATTAAAATAAGAAATTAATCCATAAGTTTTATTCAAAATATTTATAATGACCAAAAGCAAAGGTAAATAAAGTATTAAAATTAAACAGAAAAGCTTAGACTAATTTAGATGATGAAAGATGCAAAATCTAAGGTAAATTCACTTTTTGAGCTCCAAAATCACAGAGGCATCAAAAAATGAATGAAGAACACCTCTACTGTGCGTAGATGTGTAGTTGCTCAAAAGTTATCTCCAAAAGATAAGAAATGAGGTATTCATACTCATGAAAAAATTTGGAACGTGTCCCTAGGGTGTGCTCGACTCAAGAAATAAGTTTGTGCAACGCTTTTAATACTAGTGTTCTACTCATATGGACTTTTTCTAAATACTTGAACCTACTTAGGTCGATCAACTCACCTATAGTGGAGCATCTAATTCCATTCTCTAACTCTTTCAAAATTCAGTCTAGTGATCTGGCCAATTAGTTCTTATGATTATCATGTTAATGGACAATTAGTTGATATGTTTAAATTATGTCATGTTGAATACTTTATCTATTTCTAAACTTTGTTTGGACAAAGCACCTTGGTTTTGTGCTTAGTGATTTATATTATTTGATCAAGTAATAGTTGTTCTGGGAATGACTATTATTTGTTTCTTTCCTAACACAAATTCTGGTTGTTGTTTTTAACAATAGGTGTGTTGTAGTATGAATGTCAAATTGAGGGAGTTTGTTGATGTTGTGAAGATGTTGTTTCACATTTTGAAACAACATTCTGGACAACATCAGTAATTTGCCCTTTCTTCTTACACTAACTCTGGTTTGTTAGATGTTCCTTTTTATGTTTCTTACACTGCAGATCGACATGGTGGTTATGTTGTCAAGCGGCTGCCTTTGTAAGAGTGAGAGTTGAAAAGAACATGAGCACTACTACACATTTGAGCTTGCACAGCTGCACTTGGACAACTCTTTTTTCAAACAGCTCTCCAAGTTATAGCTTGGAGAGCGGTTTTAATTAAAAAAAAAAGGAATAGACAGCGGTTCTCAACCGCTGTCCAAGTTTAACACTTAGACAGCGGTTGAGAACCGTTGTGCAAGTGTTTAGACAGCGATTTTGAACCGCTGTCCAAGGGAATAGTTTGGACAACGGTTCAAAACCGCTGTCCAAGTGCTCGGATAATTTAAATACTACCCAAATCGCGAACCAGACTTATATTTTTCCCCAAATTAAATCGCGCGTCCTCCTTCCTCTACCCTAAATCGAACTCCGTCGCGCGTCCTCCCCTTCCGCCGCCTCCGTCGTCTTCCCATTAGCTCTTATATTTCCCCAAATTGTGAATCAGAAACCCTAGCCTCCTCCTCCCTCTCCCCCAAATCAAACCATCCGCCGTGCGTCCTCCCCTACCGCCGCCCCCGTCGCCTTGCCGCCAACCTCCCCTGCCGCCACCGCTCTCCAAGGTCATTTTTCACAGCTGTCCAAGCCCAAATGTGTATTAGTGGAGAAGTTACCAAAAAATCATAGAGTGGTGTATGGAGATTTTCTCGGCTGTCCAAACCAAGTCTAGTGGATGAGACAATGATGTTGGATTCGATGCCTATAAATACGTACAACATTGGACATCAAAAAGTGAGCAAGATTGATATTCCAATTTATCTTCTCCAAATTCGAAGATATTATCCAAGACACAACCTATTGAGTGTTTAATACATCTAAGATCTTGAGGGTCGATACTAGTGGTGTGTGTTGGTCAAATATATTCCAATATTCCTAACATTGTGTCTGAGTGACTTGTATGTTATGTTGAATAAGATCACTAGTCATACATGTGAAAAGATTATTTACGGATGTGTGTTTTTACACTACACCTATTTGGGTCTTGTAAAAGGTCCTTGTTTGTATCACTACTCGTTGTTGTGAAGTTTTTAACCATGATGCTCGTATAGTCTGAATTAAGACTATACTCAATTTTAAAATCATTTGCAAAATATTTTTAAGTCATCTGTTGTTATATGATGTTGTTTATGTTGCATAATATTTTTAACAACACTCTGAAAAACACGCACACACTTTCATTATTTTTCTAAAATTCATCGAAAAGGTTGTCGCTAATTACCGACGAAAATATTTTCGTCAGTAATTTTGTGTAATTTATTAGTTTTTGCTATCCGTCGATAATTGTGATGGATTTATGATTGTCGGTAAAATCCTTCATTATTTAACAATTCTTTTGTAGTAGGCTAAAATTAACGACATTTAAAAAAATTAAAGGAAATATGTATTATTAAATGTAATATATTTATAATTGTATAATAAGTTGACTATTAAAAATATAATATTATTTTATAATATAATTTTATTTTTAACCCGCGTATTACGCTGGGTTATAACCTAATGTATATAAACCATAGTCCCTCGGTCCATTTATTGAAATTAACCACAATGTCACATTGTCAAATTGGACATGTTTTAGAAGAATCTTGATTTTGATTTAACAAATCTAGAAAAAAATTATAACATGCAAATCGAGAAAAACGTACAAAAAGAATATACATATATTAAAATTAAGAAAAATAATATAAACGAATTAATTTCACACATCTCTACAAATTCACACTTTTAAATATGAGACAGAATTCTTTCAACATACATATTATGGAATTGTGAATTTAAATTTATATATTTTAGATGTCTCACACCATAAAATTCTCATAATATAATTGTCAATATATTATTGTGCATAGAAGCTTTATAGTTACATTTAAAACCACGTATTACCTCCGTCCCCAATTCAATTGAACATTTTTTAAAAAGGTCCGTCTCAAAATCAATGAAATATTTTTATAAATAATAATAAAATAATTTTTTTTTATTTATCTATACCAATCAAACATCTCAATATTACACCCAATGTCATATCTTTTTAACACTAAAATCAACTTTATCTAATTTAATTTTCAGAAATGCCACTATTTTACTATTTAACCCCCACCTTTATCCCTTTTAATAATAATACTACACAATTATTTTTTCTTTTTTGAAAAAAATATTATTATTATTTTAAAACCCCGTGTTTACAGTAAATGTTCAATTAACTATGGGACATAGGTAGTATTATTTATAATTTAAAAATAAATTTGAAATGAAATATATTGCATATGTATATAATTTTAAAAAATAAAAAACAAAAACTCGTATGAGACAATCTCGTGTGTACAAATTAGTCCGAATCAATATTCACCCATTCCAAAGTATTAAACCTGCTCAGTAGTGTGCCTAAAAATAAAATTTATGAGAATTAATTGATTTAACAAATAATTTAAGTTTATGTAAAAATTATCAATATACTAGTTTCTATCAACCGGCGTAATATATCGTGTTTTAGAGCTAGTTTAATTTAAAGTTAAAACTTACCAAAATAAAATCAAGATTCTGCTCCACATAACAAATTAAGATCCAAAAACTTTATTTCAAAGGGTACAAAACATCATCTCATTGTTCTCAACCTAACACAAATGAGATTTAGATTAATACTCCACATCAAAAGAGTCATGTGTATATCTATATATCTATATATGATCCTAACATCGATAAATATTTATTGAGCATACTTATCCTTGTACTCCTTCCAAACTTGATCCAAAGGTTTCCTCAACAAATCAAGAAAATACTCATCTTTATAAACTTCCCTCATCTTGTTATTCAAATCCACAGTAAACCCCCGTCTCAAACTGTCACAATACTCCAAAAATCGAGCAGTCACGCCATAACCCTCGTCCCACGTGTTGCCTTCACCCGGCTTGGTGTACCCTTCAGTATGATAGTAATTGGCTTTAATCTTAACATATTCCGCAATTCCTTCCGTTAGGCCTCCTGGGGCCGTGCCTTGGCCCGACCATTGGAAAATGTGACTCATTTCATGGAACAACAACGACGTGAACTCGAACTTGGCCCCGCCTTCCGGAAAGTAGTTCTGTATGGCGCCCGTGTCGATGTACACGGTCGGGGGGTCCGCTCCTGTTTCGCCCCAAGCGCCGTCGTTTAGGATAGTGATGTTAATGTTTAGAACGGGGACGTTTTTTCTTTGGGCGGGAGTGTTTTGTTTAATAGTTTCCATATGAATTTAGTGATTACTCCGAATGTTTTAACGGTGAACGGAATGCCGAGTTCGGAGTCGAACCGGCGGCCGCCGATGGTGTTGGCGGCGTTGTTGGTGATGTTGTATTCAATGCAAAGGACTCCTTGGAGAAGTGGTGATACTAGGAGGAGTAGTGAGAGAAGGGACATGTTAGGGTTTTTTGCCATGGTTTGTGAAATTGATAATTTTTTTTGTTGGAATTGGTAATGTTTTTTGGGGTAATATATATATCATGGGATCTTGTAACATTATGGATTAGTAAAAATGATGTTATGGAGAATTATTGATAGTTGCATGTCCGAGGATTTGGGAAATTAGTAGTAATTAGATTTTTAAATGAGGCAATATATGACTATGATTTAAAATTAGAGGATTATAGTGGAATAGTGAGATACTTCGACACGAGGGGATCTTGGAGGCATGATCATTGATTATGCGTTAATCTTGTTAAGGAGAAAAGGAGATTTGATTTAACAAAAAAATCTTGGTAATTAATGTTTGATTCTTTTTTCCTTTTTACTTTTTGGGAATCAAGTGAATAATGATTATAATATCTTATTTATTAATTGTGAATCACCCATTATTAATATAAATTGTCCATTTTAAAATTCAGTAATTTTATAAAGAGCTGTTTAATTATGGTACACATCTTCAATTCTGTACAGTTCATTTTTCTTCGTTAATTCATCTCGATTTGCCTTTAAATTTTATGAGTTTTACTTATTTATGTTATTATTTTTAATCTCATAATTCATTTATCTAATGGTAAAAAATATATTTGTATCTCTAATTTAATCTAGAGTTGGTCTCCCATGAACCAAGTCTATGCTATGACTTAAATTATTTGACTCATTTCATTCATTTTGAATACATTTTTCTAAATCACTAAACTTGACCCGTATTATACCCTGATTAGGGTCAAATGCCATAAATTAAAAATAAGTTTCATAGTATGAATCAGGTCTATACAAGTTTTTGTCTTAAATCTAAATTATTTAAGTTTTCTAGGTTATTTTTTGAGATTTTTTTACAGTTCTATGTCTTCCTTCAATCCAGCCTTTTTTTTACATATACGTTAAACTAAATACATACTCAACAGTTTATAATAAAAAATGAGACATGATTGAAAATATATACATACAATGTTAGAAAATAAAAATTACTTCTATAATTAAATTAATCAAATTAATTAAATGTTTAAAGTATTTAATCCAAAATTAATAGGCAATGTCTCAAATACACCAGGTGCACGGATTTAGAATCCGTGCACTCGCCCTTACCCTACCTAATTTATTTAAATTCGGGTTATAACTTTTTTTTCTTTTTTCAGTTTCGGTTTTGTTTTAACTTTAATTTCAGTTTTAGAGTTCGGCCCCGAGTGGTTCATGGTTTACTCGGCCCAAGTGGTTCATGGTTCACCTGGCCCAAATGGTTCATATGTAATTTAGGGTTCACTATTTAGGGATTAGGGTGTAGAGTGCACCAATTTTAATTGGTGCACTTGGTGCACAGGAGACCCACTCAAATTAATAATATAAAAATATTTTCAACCTCACGTAAATGAAATTACGTGCTAATTCCAACTAATTAGATTGTCATTTTAAAGAAGAGGGATTTCTATAGTTTTTTTTTTTTTGACAGGAAAATAAAGTGATATATAAATTAAACCCGTAAATCGACTTCAACAGTAGCAACAAAGTCAACCGGAATGGAAGATGAAATGAAAGCAACAGATCAATTAAAAACAAACTGAGCTAAACTATGAACAACGCGGTTGCCCGTTCAACGAACCCAACTAAACTCAATATCAACGAAAGATTCACATAACTTCAGGATCTCCAAGCAGATACCTCCAAAATATGACAAATCATTCTTGGGCAATTTGAGCGCATGGAACAAGTTTTGGGAGTTCACCTCTACCACCAGCTTTGTATAACCTTTTGCAGCAGCTAAGGCCATGCCTTCCCGCACAGATAATGCCTCAGCAATGTCAACAGCCACCTCTCTATCTCGTCTAGTTGCCATCGTCCAGTGAACCACACCATTAGCGTCCCTTATCACACCGCCCAGGCCTACACCAAATCCCACCTTGCATGCGGCATCACAATTAAGCTTCATGTAACCGTCATCGGGCAGTTTCCACCTACCATCCTCCGTTCGCATTAATCTTTTCGGCCGACGAGCTACAGCAGCTCGATAGTCATCCCAGTGGTGGGATGCGATTTCAGAAATTTGGAAGGGATTCAGATGCTTTTCCCGGAAAACAAGCTCATTTCTCGCTAACCATATTGTCCATAAATGTACCGCAAACAACACCTGTTCTTCTTTCCGCAACCTCTCAACAATTCTTATTATCCAAATGTCAATCGGCTCACCATCATACAAAGTTTCAGTTGGAAAACTCAGAAGAGACCAACAATCTGACAATCCGGGGCAATCACGAAGGGCAAGTTTGGTCGATTCAATTTGTTCCCCACAGAAACGACACTCAGGTTCCACATTAACAAACCGGGTTATCAGATTCAAAGTCGTTGGCAAAATGCCCTTCATCACTCTCCACATGAACACCTTACCTTTGCCATAATATCCATTCCCCACACCCAACGCCATCTTCTCCCCTCAATAAGCTGTTCTACCTACGCCTTTCCACATGCCCGCATCCATTCAGTGTACCCCAATTTAGTCGAGTACATACCATTCTTTTCCCCACTCCATGAGATCACATCACTCCTCTGCACCGAGATAGGCATTGCCATTATTTTTTAGGCTTCAGCCGGCGTGGACAATTGGTGAATGAGAGCAACATTCCAACGTGAATAATCTGGCTCCATAATTTCTCTCACCCTCCAGTTGTCCGGTAAGTTCCCCTGAGTCGAAAGCACTCACCCATCCCCATCCCCGAACAACCACCGGTCCTTCCAAATTTTCACCGTATGACCGTTCCCCACCACCCATATCAGTCCAACATCCAACACTTTCCTCCCCTCTAAAATGCTTTGCCAGGTGTAGCTTGAGTTGTAACTAATGGAGGCAGACAAGAAATCGCCTCTCGAAAAATATCGAGCTCTCAGGACGGGAGCCAGCAGTGACTCCCCATTTTGTAGCAGCCGCCAGCCCTGTTTTGCAAGTAAAGCTTTGCTAAAAGCCTCAATATCTCTTAGCCCCAAACCCCCTTCCTCTTTTGGCCGACATAATTCCTCCCACTTCATCCAATGCGTTCTTTTCTCTTCACCCTTTTGTCCCTACCAAAATCGGATGATTGCTGACCGGATTTTATCAATAACACCCGTTGGAATTTTGAAACAACTCATGAGATACGTTGGGATAGCTTGTGCCACAGATTTTATCAGCGTCAACTTTCCCGCCCGCGATAATGTTTTGCTTTTCCAGTCTTTTAATTTCTTCTCCACCTTGTGGACAAGATTTCGAAAAGTGGCACTCCGAGAACGGCTAATTTTATCAGGGATGCCCAGGTAAATGGAGTGATGGTCAACCTTCCTAACACCAAGATCGTGTGCCAACTCAATTCCCCCTTCTTCCAGAATTACCCCACTAAACATGATCTCCGATTTGGAGAGGTTTATCACTTGCCCCGAAGCTCTCTCATACACCTTCAAGATTTCTTTGACACGGCCCAACTCCCCACTATTCGCTCTCCCGAACACGATTGTATCATCTGCAAAAAAGAGCTTTGAAACGACTGGAGCTCCCCTGCAAACCTTCACCCCTTGCAAAATTCCCCTGTCTACACTTCTTTGGATCAATGCCGAAAGCGACTTAGCACAAAGAAGAAATAGGTAGGGGGTAATGGGTCCCCCTGCCTAAGTCCCCTTGTTGGCCGAAATCAGGAAGTCGGCTGCCCATTCACGAGGACCGCAAAGGAGACCGAGCGAACACACCGCATGATGGTCCCAACGAGCCACTCTCCCAACCTGATCTTTAACAGAACCTGTTCCAAAAAAATCACATTCCACCCTGTCATATGCCTTGCTTAATTATATCTAACTTGAAAGCAAAAGACCCTTTGGAAACAGCTTTACTTAACTTCATGAAATGGAATAGTTCATAAGCTAATAAAGCATTATCCGTAATGGGTCTACCTGGTACAAAAGCTGATTGAGAAGGATCAATAATATCAGGGAGAAACGATTTTAGACGATTCGCAATAGTCTTTGTAATGATCTTAAAAGACACATTATAGAGGCTAATTGGACAAAAATCCTTCGTACTCCCCGGGCAAATTTTATTTCCCTTATATTTCAACTCCCATTTTTAGGGTGTATTGTCAATTCAAGGCCTAAAAATTAGTAAAATTATCAATTTAGAGGTTAACATTTTTCCATTCAAAATATAGAAAAATATCAATTCAAAACCTAAAAGATAATTAAAATATAAATTTAGGAATCGAAAATAATAAGATCATTTTCGACATCTTATAATTTATATCTTATTATTTGTATACATTATGAACATTAAGCTCTATATGCTTCATTTTAGTATGTTGAAAAGGATGAAGAGCCAGATGAGTAGCACCCATATATATATTATCATAAAGAGAAGAGGTATTACAAGATTAAAAAATTTGAGCTCCAAGAAAAGATGAATAGTCCAACCTATTTTTCATGCAGTAGAGTTACTCTCCCTCAGTAGATGGCCGCGTATATTTGATTTTGTAGGTTATCGATTAGAAAATCTATTTATGTACTCTATTAATTTTTTTTTATGGTTATAGCCAATGTTTTCATAACCGAAACGGTGATCGAACCGGACAGACCACAGGTCAACGGTTCAACCGGTCGGACCGGTTCAACCGGCGGTTCAACCGTTTTCTATGTTTAGTTAAAAAAACAAAATAAGTATACACCTACAAAAATTTAAATATATATTTTATAACTTTTCATATCATATTTTATAAATTTTGTCTCACCTCATACATTTATCCCACATCGAAAGTATTGGAGAAAAATGTGAGAGGAATATAAATTTAAAATTTTAAATATTTAATATAAATTAATAATTTAATTTAAAAAAAAAAATCCGGTTATTTCCGGTTGAACCGGGTTTTGACCGGTTCAACCTGAAATCCGGTTATATAGTGCTTTTTTAACTGGGTTACCGGCCGGTTTTCGGTTCAACCGGTTGAACCGCAACCCGGTTTTGAAAGCAGTGGTTATAGCACATTCCAAAATTATCTAAAAACACATTTCATAATTTAAAAGATAAAAATAGATATATACATAAGATGACTAAATTACCCTATAAAAATATGGTGTATTTTTTTCCTTTAAATTTTGTTGGCTTTGATTTTAGTCCTCTAAGTTATTTTCTCATTGAAATTAATCTTTTATTTTTGGTCGATCTTTTTATTAGAATTTAGAGATGAAAAAATAATAGAAAATTTTGAAAAATCAAACTTAAATCTAAAAAAAATTAATTAAATAAATCTTTAAAAATCAATTAAATTAAAAAAAAATCAATTAAATTAAAATACGTAAATAAAAATTAAAAGTTATTACTCTCTCTGTCTTATTTTTTATTGTTCAAAAATAAAAGATGGATGTCCTTATTTTTTTCTCATTCCATAAATGGTATTAAAAAAAATACTTTATCTTCTTAAACAAACCTTTTATAAAATCTCTAAATTATGTCTCATTCCCTAAAAATGACCAAATCACCATCTACAAAATGCAACCTTATCCCTCTTTAAACTAATGAGTAACCATCTCATTAAAACCTGTATCATTTTGGCTTGAACAATAATGACGGAGGTAGTATAAAATATCAACAAAATCTTTAAAATAAATAATTTTAAAAAAAAAATTCACTAATCAAATCTGAAAAACATTTTTACAAAACTATTCAAAAAAATTAAATTAAAAAATTACTCAAAGATTCTTCAAAGTTAATACAAATTAAAATTAATAAAAATTAGAAAATTTTATTAATTTTTAAGATTTAGTTTCTTTTTTCCTAATACTTTCCAGATTTTGTTTAGCTTTAACTGATTTTTTTAAACTAAATTAGTTTTGAAGATTTAGTTGATTTTTATATTTTATTTATTTTATTAGTTTTTATTTTTATTTTTTACTCTTTGGTTTTTTTTAAAAACTTACTTGATTTATTTATTTATTTCTGGATTTTTTAATTTAATTATATTTTTTAAGATTTAGGCCTCGTTTGGTTTGTTGCCCTTATTTATTGCTGGAATTTCAAATTGCAGAGAATGGTGAGAGGTAGGGTATTTTTGGAATATATGACACTAAAATTCAACTTATCCTACCATCCAAAAACTTTATCCTAACTAATTTATCATGTCTATCAAACTAAACGAAGCCTTAGTTGATTGTTTAATATTATACCAATTTTTTATTTCGTTTTTTTTTAGATTTTTTTAGTTTAAATATTTTTTAAATTTAGTTAATTTTTTTAATATTTTAATAGCTTTTTATATTTTTAAATATTTTTGTGAATTAGTTTTATTAATTTATATATTTTTGAAGATTTAGTTACCCTCAACTATGTTTTTTTTCACACCAAAAAGCAAATACTATAACACTCTTTGTTTTTTTTTTAACCCCACATGGGTTGTTGACCTGTGGCCTTTTAAATTTTCCCCAATTTCAAAATTTAAGTGGTAAATTATAATAAAAGGAAATTTAGATATTTTTAAATAATTGAATTTAACTTTTTATGCTTATGCATGAATAAAATTTTCAATTTAAATAATAAAATTAAATTCATTTTCATTTATTATTTTAGTTTTTGATAATTATTATTATTTAAATATGATAATAATAAAATTAAATTAATTTAAATTATATATTTTTATTGGAATTTATTCGTCGATCTTGTCAAAATTTTTATTTCGGGCCCAAGAAAATACATACAAACGACAAAAAATGCATCATGCACTGTATGTGCCCTCATTATCTGATAAATATGAATTAAACAAAACATTTCAGCACAAATCACAAGGGATTGTGTTTATTACATCGAAAATCATTTACAAAAAACTAGGACATTTTATAACCAAAGAAGAATATGTAGAATGAGAACAAAAACTTTATTCCACATATATGAACCACTCTTCTTCAAATAATTAACCAAAATCATGCATCAAAAGCCTGCAGATATTCAAAATCATGCCTACACCTTTGAAAAAAAATATGTATGCACAACAAAATCACAAAAAAAAAAAAAAAAATTATAAAAAATCACAAAATTTCAAAAATCTCAAAATTATGCCTGCACAACGAGACCGGTGTAGATATGCCGCCTCTCTGTCGATCTCCATCAAAACCAAGCGCCGACGCTACTAGACTTTAATCGATCTCTTTGGCGATCGCAAATCTGGTCATGGTCATCACCATCAACACGACACCCACACCAGTCCGAATAGATCCTCAACCAATTTGTCGATCCGTCGCAAACTCAATGAATTAGCTGCTAAAACTGTTGAGGTTATACTGGAAAATATACTTTTACTTTGTATAACCGAACTGAATTTCTGTCTTATGTGCTGAAATAAATTATTTATCACTGTTGCCTTAAATATGATTGAATGTTACATATATTTACTGCACAGCTGTTCAATAAATAGTACGTGTTACATTGTAGTTAATTTAGTAATGTCAGATCACAGAAGATTAATTTAACAGTTCCTTGTAACCAAAGTACATAATTCACAACCCAGATGGAAATGAACAATCCATCGTGAAAGGTTGAAGTATAAGGCTCATATTGGTTTGTCTTGACCAAGAGATTGCACTAGTGCATTATGATGCACTGAATAGGATCTACAGGGGGATAAATTCTTCAGCACTGAATATAGAAGAGTTAGACCTCAGTGGTTCGTTATTTCTCAATCTCCGTCCCTTAAATAGGATCGTGTGGAATTAATAATTATTGCTTTGACTTATGACAAGTAGAGTATCAATGTGATTCAATAATTTATATCTTGGACAATATTATTAGTTACATGACGATTGCTAAGATTTAATACGGAGAATCATGTGCAAGTACGTTGTAACGCCCCGAATTCGGAATGAAGCTTTTATCGCTTTAACACTCTAGATTCGAGTTGACACTTAGTAACCAAAAACCCGAAATAATTTTTTTTTTAAAGTAATACATCGAGTAAAAGATATAAGTTTGCACAGTTAATCATGATTTATAAAATATGAAAAGGGTGGGGGCCCATTTAATTAAAATTAGATGATAACATTATAGCGAAAACATTCATTTATAAGGTAGGATACATTTTAAATCATCGAGTAACTTTTAAAGAGTTTGATACTCGGCATATGAATAAATTCACTCGTCATGCGAGCGAAGCATTTATTTTAGAGAAGTTCGATATGAGTATAAATATATCTATATGCATCAAATTATTAAAGCTTGGGAAACTCTAAGTCATCCTTGCTACTGCTCTGGCCCCTCGAAGTCGAAACCTGAAATGATATAGGGGGGCGTGAGCTACTTCTCACGATGAAAGCATCCTCGCACGCCATTTGTTATCTGATTAGCGATGACGTAGAAATATAATTATCTTGGTATTTTATTGAAGAATTGTTCATACGCTTTTGCGTTGATAATTGTGGAGGTTGTACGGAGTCGTTGTGTAGACTCGTTCGTAACTTGGTATCTTATGGTAATCTTATTAGTAGCTTAATTCCATAACATCGATGATATTCATAAGATATCATCCTTCATGATCATTTGATCATAAACATTTCATTTAACTCATTTGGATTCATTTTGGGACACTGATTGCTACGACCACATGCAATCCCCTTGTCGCTTCCAGCCTACATCGCATGATAATTATCATGTGGGACACTGGTAACAGCTACCACGTGCAATCCCCTCTTACAACTTTCCACCTCCTTCGTGAAATCGCATATTATGTATCTCGTAAGATACATATCATATCATTCAGAAGCTTGCCATTTTTATTAATTATTTTCTTGTGTTCTTAGTTATAGATTGATATTTGTTTAGTTCAGTTCGAAATACACCAACAGTCCATATAACATTCAAGGCAGTACAGTAATGACACCCACCTCGTTATCTTTACGAAAAGTTAAAAGACTTGGATGTGATTTGGAGAGTTCGAGCGTGGTAGTAATCGTCCGAGTATTTGTTTAAGCAGCACTTCACCTAGTACAATATATATTCAGGTTCACGTCATTTATTGATTGAATTAATTTTATTCGTAAGTCTAACGAGGACGTTAAGCTCTTTTCTTAGGGTTTTATCCACTCGAATATTTATTGAATTTTCTACAAGAAACGGCTATTTAGAGTTTATTAATTAAAGTCCTGAAATTATTTCTCGAAAGATTTTTAAAGGACTCTAAGTTTCGTGGCACAAAGAAGAATGGAACACATAAGGTTTTGTTGAGATAAAAATTAACCAAAAATAATAATACTAACTAACAAGCCTCATAAAAGTTTAAATATTTAGTTTTAACATTTTATCGGAAAGTTAGTGTCCAAAACTATGATTTTCTTCCATTTTTGCGAGTTGTTTCCCGTTGATTCATTAATCCGATCGAGGTGAAACTTTAGGGATTTTACAGTTTGTAATCTGGAGATTACTGGCATGAAAAATTGTTTGGAAATAACGAACGAAAGTTGGTTAAAAGTGTCATGAAAATCGGGTGTTTGAAACACATTTCTTGTTCAAAGGAAAACGCCCAGTTTTTTGTCCTTCTGTTCGAACGTACATAAATTTTTACACGATTGACGAAATGAATTAAATTTTTATATTTAGAAACTTCAGTATCTAGAGAATATGATCCTTTTTGTTTCAGTTGAAAAGAAGCTTTTTACAGAAAGTTACAGACGGGCGAAATTACCTCCTCCATACCAAGATTTCAGAATTCATTACAGCGCGTCACACTTTCGAAAAAAATCATAACTCCGATTCTAATCAATAAAAAATTACGAGATTTTATACGGATATAGTAGACTCGATGAACTTTAATTTGCCTCTAGTTTCATCTTAAAATTATTTATAGAACTCGAGATATGAATTTTCAAAGTTATTAATTAGTGAAATAGAGTAGCAGTTTTTTTCCAGAATTTCAGTTTTTGAGCTACAATGTTTAAACGTAAAAATGAGCAGCGTAAAGACACCAAAATTGAGTACCGAGACCACGATCATATATTAAACATATAAGAGAGCACAAAGGTGTTTTAAAACACAAAATTCTAGTATCATAGGGTACTCGACGGCGTAGCCGAAAATCATTCGGAAACAGTTTTGACGTTTCAACTTGACATATTTGAGCGTAAATTTCGGCAGCATAACGGTACAATTTTTTAAAACCGAAAATACGAGCATGAAGTACGCACTTCAAACAACACACATGAGTTCCAAATTAGCAATTTCCAACAAGTTCAAGCACTGAAATTCTACACCGAAGATCATACAAACACCAAGTTCGAGTTTTGTTCGGGGGTTACCTCTGATGTCCTCCTCATTTTTCTGCTACCAGGTTAGAATAGATCGGTGTCTTAATAGCTTGGAGAAGATGAACCTCAAAAGATACACTTGATTTAAAGGAAAAGAGTTGGAATTAAGCAAAATGAAAGAAAAAATGAGAGGAATCAAGGGATTATTCTTATTTCTTATTGGTTTCTAAATTTTTACCTCAAAGGATACACTTGATTGGAGAAGAGGAAGAAGAAAACAGTGGCTGGAGCAGATTATGAGTTCGACGATGATGGCGGCAGTCTTGACGATGGTGATGATCGTACAGGAGAGTGATGGGTGTTGTGCTCTATTTTTTTTTTTTTTCTCTATGTTCTCTTTTTCTTTCTTTATTGTGAGATTTGGCTTAGTTTCTTTTGGGCAGCAATTCGGCACTAAAGGAATTCTCACCAGGTGACCTTCGTTGGAAGTGGGGGTGTATTTATAACAGGGGAGAGAGCATTGGGTGTTTAATTGTAAGAAGGAATAAATCTTTAATTCTTTGTGAGTTAATTGTTATTTAGAATAGTAAGGTAAGGGTGGCCGACTCTTGATCACAAAATCTTTTGGTTAGGAATCTTTAAGAAGATATTATTTAGCTCGATGTTTACTACTACTCTGTATTAACCCCACTCCATATCTGTATTATAAAATCGTGATTTTGCTAATTAAAAATTACGATTTCGTTAGAAATAATTGTTTAGATATTTTAGCAATTAAATTGTCACGCTTTGAGACGAAAATTATTAAATTTAATTCTTTAATTAAAATTCAATTTTTCTTAAATTTCTCTATAATTCTATTTTAGTTAGACAAAGAGGATTTTTCCGACGTCGAATTTATTACTCGTTAGATTTTTTATTTTTATATCGAAAACCTTAATTTATTAAAATATTCTTTCCTTAGAATATTTTTATTTACTAACTCATGGTAACGGCTTTGTTTAATAAATTCATTCTTAAATACTAGGAGTGCTCTTGCTCAAATACTCGTTCGATTCCCTAAAATAAAATCTTAGCAAGTATACACGCTCTTAAATTTATTTGGAAAAGAAGCACACATAATTATTTATTTTAAGGAGTTTTTATTTATTAAAAATTTTGGGACGGGGTGTTACATCCCTACCTCCTTAAAAGAATTTCATCCCCGAAATTTCACTTACTAAGTTCTGGCATTGTGGGTACTTCGCCATAATCCCGTCTTCCCTTTCCCAAGTAGCTTCTTCCTTTCCATGCTGACTCCAATTGACTAAGACCAACAGTATTTCTCGATTCCTCAACATGTGTAACTTCCTTCCTAGGGTGGTCATCGGAACTTCTTCTTAAGTTAAGTCACGACTTATTTCTAAGTCTCTATAACTGACGACATGATCTGAGTCCCTCATGTATTTCCTGATTGTAGACACGTGAAAAACATTATGCACTTGTGACAATTCAGGCAGCAGGGCTAAACGGTAGGCTACATCTCCAACTCTATCCAAAATTTCGAATGGCCCAATGTAGCGAGGTTTCAACTTACCTCTCTTTCCAAAGCGAATCAGTCCTTTCATCGGTGCAACTCTGAGGAACACTTTCTCACCTACGTCAAAATGTAAGTCTTTCCTCCGAGTGTTGGCATAAGATTTCTGACGATCCTGTGCAGCCTTGATTCTTTCCTTGATCTTCGAGACAATTTTCACTGACCTTTCTACAAGTTCTGGTCCAAGAATTTTACGAACTCCGACCTCGTCCCAACAAATCGGTGATCTGCATTTCTTCCCATAGAGTGCTTCAAACGGTGCCATTTGTATGGTAGCTTGGTAACTATTGTTGTAAGCGAATTCGACCAAAGGGAGATGAGTCTCCCAACTTCCTTCGAGATCTAAGGCGCATGCTCGCAACATGTCTTCAAGAGTTTGAATTGTCCTTTCTGACTGTCCGTCTGTTTGGGGGTGGTATGCAGTACTGAAATATAGATTAGTCCCCAAGGCTCGTTGCAAGCTTTTCCAAAATCTGAAAGTGAAACGAGGGTCTCTATCGAATACTATCGAGACTGGTACCCCATGTAGCCGACTATCTCTTTTATATACAGTTGGGCAAGTTTGTCCAAAGTATACATCATGCGTACGGGGATGAAATGAGCGGTTTTTGTGAGTCTATCTACAACAACCCAGATGACATCATGGTTTTTTATCGTTTTAGGGAACCCTGTGATAAAATCCATGGCGATGTTCTCCCATTTCCATTCCGGTATCTCCAAAGGATGTAGTAATCCCGAGGGTCGTTGGTGATCTGCTTTAACCTGTTGGCAAGTTAAACATCTTTTGATGAAGTGGGCTACCGTTCGTTTCATGCCTCTCCACCAAAATTTCTCCTTTAGACTGCGATACATCTTTGTCTTTTCTGGATGTACGGTGTAAGGTGTGTTGTGTGCTTCTTTGAGAATCTCGTTCCTCAATTCTTCATTCTTGGGTACACAAATTCTGTTTTCGGACATTAAAGTGTCGTCGGAGGTTTACGATGAATCCTCGGATGGTCTCCCTTCAAGGAATTTGTCGTCCTTTTGCGCTTCTTTGACCCTTTCTTTCAAAGTGGGTTGCAATGTGAGTGCACGAATCATGGAATCTGCACAACATTGTATTGTGAATTCCAGATTCATTCGGGCGAGCGCTCCAATCAATGGTTTTTGCGTGGTTAGCACAGTGTCGAATTTTACACTCCCTTTTCTACTCAAAGCGTCGGCAACTACGTTTGCCTTCCCAGGGTGGTAGTGGATGGTGCAATCGTAATCTTTCACCAATTCAAGCCATCTCCTCTGACGCATATTCAATTCTTTCTGGGTAAAGAAGTACTTCAAACTCTTATGGTCCGTATAAATTTTGCATTTACCCCCATATAGGTAATGCCTCCAGATTTTCAATGCGTGAACCACAGGGGCTAGCTCTAAATCGTGCGTCGGGTAGTTTTGTTCATGCATTTTGAGTTGTTGCGATTCGTAGGCTACAACTTTTCCATGTTGCATAAGTACACATCCAAGTCCTGACAAGGACGCGTCAGTGTAAATAACAAAACCCTCGGACCCGTCTGGGATAGTTAATACCGGTGAAGAAGTTAATCTCTTCTTCAATTCTTGGAAACTTTCCTCACAATCAGAACAACAGCCGAACGACGAACTACCACCACCACCCAATGCAACACCCGAGGCTAACATGGAAAGAGAGTTCTTCAATTCTCTCCATAACTTTATGCGACAGCAAGCGCCCCCGCCGCCACCACCATACCCGCATATGCCATACATGATGCCAAGGGCGAACGAATTTGTCGAACAGTTTCGACGACTACAGCCACCCAAACTGAATGGGAAAGAAGGTCCTATGGCAACTGAGGAGTGGATCGCCGGTCTGGAGCGCATCTACCGCCATATGACACTGACAGATGCACATAAAGTCTCTTGTGCACAATTTCAGCTGACAGAAGATGTTGCCCAGTGGTGGGAGTCCTATGAACGAACTTTGAATGCTGAAGGACGACAAGCACTTACCTGGGAAAAGTTTAAAAGAACAGTGATGGAGAGATATTTTCTGCAAGCATTGTATGATAAAAAAGAACAAGAGTTCGTCAACTTACGACAGGGCACCCTCTCCGTATCTGAGTACGAGAGAAAGTTTAACAAGCTATCACGATATGCTCCACATCTGGTGGAGATCGATGCTAAGAAAGCAAGGAGGTTTGAACGGGGTTTGAGGCCTGAAGTTGGAGGAACTGTGGCAGGACTGAAATTGCCAAACTACAACGACGTTTTTGATCGAGCACTAACAATCTCGATCGGTCTGGGCTTAGAGTTTAAATAAAGTCCTGCAACTTTGTCAGTCAATCGAAATTGGCAACCAAACTTCAAGGGAAACCAGAACCCACCACCGAGGAGAAATAATTACAACTCTTCGAGGACCATGCCCTCATTGTAGAAAGCTCAGAAAGAACCACTTTCGAGGATGCCTCATGGATCAAACTTGTTATCGTTGCCATCAAACAGAACATAAAGCATCTAAATGTCCTATGCCAGCAAACGGATATCACCTGTAATGCCCCAAATCCGGAATGAAGTTTTTATCGCTTTAACACTCTAGATTCAAGTTGTCACTTAGTAACCAAAAACCCAAAATAAAAAAAAAAATCATTTTAAAGTAATACATCGAGTAAAAGATATAAGTTTGCTCAGTTAATCATGATTTATAAAATATGAAAACGGTGGGGGCCCATTTAATTAAAATTAGATGATAACATTATAGCGAAAACAGTCATTTATAAGGTAGCATACATTTTAAATCATCGAGTAACTTTTAAAGAGTTTGATACTCGGCATATGAATAAATTCACTCGTCATGCGAGCGAAGCATTTATTTTAGAGAAGTTCGATATGAGTATAAATATATCTATATGCATCAAATTATTAAAGCTTGGGAAACTTTGTGTCATCTCTGCTACTGCTCTGGCCCCTCGAAGTCGAAACCTGAAATGGTATAAAGGGGGGGGGGCGTGAGCTACTTCTCGTGATGGGCATCCTCAAGACGCCAAGTTATACTGATTAGCGATGACGGCGAAATATAATTATCTTGTTATTTTACTAAAGAATTGTTCATACGCTTTTGCGTAGATAATTGTGGAGGTTGTACGGAGTCGTTGTGTAGACTCATTCGTAACTTGGTGTCTTATGGTAATCTTATTAGTAGCTTAATTCCATAACATCGATGATATTCATAAGATATCATCCGTCATGATCATTTGATCATAAACATTTCATTTAACTCATTTGGATTCATTTTGGGACATTGGTTGCTCCGACCACATACAATCCCCTTGTCGCTTCCAGCCTACATCGCATGATAATTATCATGTGGGACACTGGTAACAACTACCACGTGCAATCCCCTCTTACAAATTCCCACCTCCTTCGTGAAATCGCATATTATGTATCTCGTAAGATACATATCATATCATTCATAAGCTTGCCATTTTTATTAATTGTTTTCTTGTGTTCTTAGTTATAGATTGATATTTGTTTAGTTCAGTTCGAAATACACCAACAGTCCATATAACATTCAAGGCAATACAGTAATGACACCCACCTCGTTATCTTTACGAAAAGTTATAAGACTTGGATGTGGTTTGGAGAGTTCGAGCGTGGTAGTAATCGTCCAAGTATTTGTTTGAGCAGCACTTCACCTAGTACAATATATATTCAGGTTCATGTCATTTATTGATGTATTAATTTTATTTGTAAGTCTAACGAGGACGTTAAGCTCTTTTCTTAGGGTTTTATCCACTCGAATATTTATTGAATTTTCTACAAGAAACGGCTATTTAGAGTTTATTAATTAAAGTCCTAAAATTATTTCTCGAAAGATTTTTAAAGGACTCTAAGTTTCGTGGCACAAAGAAGAATGGAACACATAAGGTTTTGTGGAGATAAAAATTAACCAAAAATCATAATACTAACTAATAAGCCTCATAAAAGTTTAAGTATTTAGTTTTAACATTTTTTCGGAAAGTTAGTGTTCCAAAACTATGATTTTCTTCCATTTTTGCGAGCTGTTTCCCGTTGATTCATTAATCCGATCGAGGTGAAACTTTAGGGCTTTTACGGTTTGTAATCTGAAGTTTACTGGCATGAAGAATCTTTGGAAATAACGAACGGAAGTTGGTTAAAAGTTTCATGAAAGTCGGGTGTTTGAAACACATTTCTTGTTCAAAGGAAAACGCCCAGTTTTTTGTCCTTCTTTTAGAACGTACGTAAATTTTTACACGATTAACGAAATGACTTAAATTTTTATATTTAGAAACTTATGTATGTAGAGAATATGACCCTTTTTGTTTCAGTTGAAAAGAAGCTTTTTACAGAAAGTTATAGACGGGCGAAGTTACCTCCTCCATACCAAGATTTCAGAATTCATTACAGCGCGTCACACTTTCGAAAAAAAATCATAACTCCGATTCTACCCAATTAAAAATTTCGAGATTTTAAAAGAATACAGTAGACTCGATTAAATTTAACTTGCAGCTAGTTTCATCTTAAAATGATTTATAGAACTCGAGATATGAATTTTCAAAGTTATTAATTAGTGAAATCGAGTAGCAGTTTTTTTCCAGAATTTCAGTTTTTGAGCTACAATGTTTAAACGTAAAAACGAGCAGCGTAACGACACCAAAATTGAGTACCGAGACCACGATCATATATTACACATATAAGGGAGCACAAACGTGTTTTAAAACACAAAATTCCAGTACCATAGGGTACTCGACGGCGTAGCCGAAAATCATTCGGAAACAGTTTTGACGTTTCAACTTGAAATATTTGAGCATAAATTTCGGCAGCATAACGGTACAATTTTTTAAAACCGAAAATACGAGCATGAAGTACGCACTTCAAACAACACACATGAGTTCCAAATAAGCAATTTCCAACACGTTCAAGCACTGAAATTCTACACCGAAGATCATACAAACACCAAGTTAGAGTTTTGTTCGGGGGTTACCTCTGATGTCCTTCTCCTCTGTTTTCTGCTACCAGGTTAGAATAGCTCGGTGTCCTAATAGCTTGGAGAAGATGAACCTCAAAAGATACACTTGATTTAAAGGAAAAGAGTTGGAATTAAGCAAAATGAAGAAAAAAATGAGAGGAATCAAGGGAGTATTCTTATTTCTTATGAGTTTCAAAATTTTTACCTCAAAGGATACACTTGATTGGAGAAGAGGAATAAGAAAACAGGTGCTGGAGCAGATTATGAGTTCGACGATATCTGTATTAACCCCACTCCATATTTGTATTATAAAATCGTGATTTTGCTAATTAAAAATTACGATTTCGTTAGAAATAATTGTTTAGATATTTTAGCAATTAAATCGTCACGCTCCGAGACGAAAATTATTAAATTTAATTCTTTAATTAAAATTCAATCTTTCTTAAATTTCTCTATAATTCTATTTTAGTTAGACAAAGAGGATTTTTCCGTCGTCGTATTTATTACTTGTTAGATTTTTTATTTTTATATTGAAAACATTAATTTATTAAAATATTCTTTCCTTAGAATATTTTTATTTACTAACTCATGGTAACGACTTTGTTTAATAAATTCATTCTTAAATACTAGGAGTGCTCTTGCTCAAATACTCGTTCGATTCCCTAAAATAAAATCTTAGCAAGTATACATGCTCTTAAATTTATTTAGAAAAGAAGCACACATAATTATTTATTTTAAGGAGTTTTTATTTATTATAAAAATTTTGGGACGGGGTGTTATATACGTCTTGCTTGATTTGTCCCATTGGGAGGCTCAGAAGTTTTATCATACTAAATCTTGCAAGTGAAATTATTTTTCGGTATGGATAATAATGTTGAGTCGTTCCTGAACCAAGGAAAAAAATATTAATTAATATGGAACTATTTCAGCGGCTTAAATTAATTAATGGACTGAATAATCTTAAATACGGGAAATAATAATCGTGAATCACATTAACAGTAATATGGGTTAAGATGGATAGTGCAATATTAATTATGTAGTGGGATTAATTAATATTTATGGGCTTGAATAATATTGTGGCTCAATATTGATAATTCAAGGTCCATTTGAAGGTCCAATCTTAATTCTCCTAAAGGCCCCTCAAGTAGCCAAAAGATAAAGTCCAATAACTGAAAAAAGGTGTTTAAAATAAAATAAATTATTATTGCATAATTTTTCCTATTTTTTTCGCATAATTAAATAGAAGAGGGAGAAATGTTTTCTTTGAATTTCATTATGGAATAAAGATAATTATCCTTGGAATACAAGATTATCTCATTAAATTCAAGAAATCTCTCACTTTGTTATTTATTAAGTAATTTACAAAATTTTGAAGAAATAAGGGAAGGAAAGATTTTTTTGATTTTCTTGAAAAGATATTTTGGAAGATATGTATTCTTGGAATACAAGAATATATCAAAAATTCAAGAAGATCTAAATCTTGGATTCCTTACTCCTTATTTGTTCGAAAATCACCATAATATAAGGAGGTGAGATTTTTATGGAATATTTTAGTTATGGAGAAAAGAATATATGAGATATATTCAAGATTTCTTGGAGATCAAGAAAAAAAGATTTTTCTATATTATTTTCCACCCAATATTTCGACCACCACCCTTATTATAAATAGAGGATGAATTTTTCATCCCCAGTGCAATTTCATGTGTTGGAAAAATTAGAAATCCACAAAGGCGGTGCAACATAATTTTTATTTTTCCCTTTTGTTAAATTGTTCATGAGCATCCTACCACCGGATTATTGAACAGGGACGAGAGAATACTTGAGAAGGCTCTTTGGGTTTGTTCGTGTGAACGGGTATCCATCTTCTCAACGGTTGTCACTCCAAGAGGTTAGTTCACGTAAAATCCTAGCAATTCCGCATGTGTAGGATTTATGTGGCTTGTTTATATGCATGATTTGTTGTTTAATTATTATTTGAATTAATATAGGATTAATTCATTTAGTAATAATTGTTAGAATTAAATTTGTATTTAAATATTCACCCTGAATAGATACGGGCAATTAATTCCCCAACATGAACTCGACCAACTCACCAAAAACTCGACCAATTCGACTCAACGAGAAAAAACTAGATACGCCTCCACCACACCATACCCTCCTAAAGTCGGAAGTCGAACTACCTACACCGCCTCCAACCGTGGTCCACCACTAGATCCATTTCAATTTCCACTGTCTCCCAACCACCATCAGATTTGTCGCCGCCCCTTCAAACCGATGGTGGTCTCCTTTCGTCTTCTCTGTTTTCACTTTGGTAAGTGACGTAGAACACCATCATCTTCTCGCCTCGTCGTTGAGGCCGTCAAAACCCTAAGTTAAACACAATTGTCGTCTTCGTCAGAGACAAATGGATGTTTCTCAACTTGGGGGCACCATAGATTTTTTTTCTTTGGTATATATTTTATATATTTATAATTATTACTCCCTCCGTCCCGAACTCGATTGAACATTTCACTTTTTGGCTCGTGTTTTATTGAACGAGTTGTTTATAGTATATGAAATGATAAAGTGACTTTTAAGGCATGGTATGATAGATGAGAGGTAGCACTATTATACCCCACCTTAAAAATCTCTTTAGCAGTTCAAATATAAATAAATAACTCGTCCACTAAAACACGAGTCAAATAATGAATGTTCAAATGAATTTGGGACAGAGTGAGTATTATTTAAATTAAATTATACTAACATAAATATACTATCTCAATTCCCACTTCCCAATCCTCCCGTTTTCATTATTTTAATCTTTACTGTCCATTTATCATTTATCTATTAATTATGGATCACACTCTATTTATGTAGTTGCTTTATTTTTCAAATTCCTGAAATTCTACGAGAAATTATTTATAATATTATTAATAATATAATTTTTAATCCTCAATATTAATTTTTCTAATTTAATTTATGTCATTCAATTTTTTATAGAAAATAATTAACAGAAATATTTGAATTATATTTTCATTTTTAATACTTTATAAATTATAAATTATTTAATCATAAAAAAATCGTATTATTCGTCTCATTCTTTAATGAACTCTTACTATTCATAAGGATTTATGAAAATAGTGATAAAGTATTGGAGGTAGAAAGAATTGTTATTATTATTTTATGTGATAAATTGATGGACAGTTGAGGGTAGAAAGAGTTGTTTATTAGTATTTTATGTGATAAAGTGAATATATCTATTTTAAAAAAATGTTCTTTAAAGATTGTAACAAAAAAATGGAAAGAGTTCATTAAAGATTGAGACGGAACGAGTACTATATAATATAAAAAATTATTAATTAGTTTACATAAAAAATTTCTTTAAGGTGACGGAGTTCGTGTGGGTAATAATAGTACCAAATAAAATAGAGTTAATATATTCAAATAACAATTAAATCTTGAAAAACACAATTAAAAGAAAAAACAGAATAATCCCCCCCACTCCCGACCGTCCACCAGCAACGCACCACCACCAACAACAATAAACAACCCACCTCTAACAAACACTCACACATAAATCCAGATGGAACACTTGGAAACATAACAACACGCCCAAACAACATACAAAATGTTTTAATTGATTATGCAACTGTAAATTCCATTGAAAAATCCGCAGCTATCCCAACGATTGAGGGTATAGGATAGGATGAGAAGGCGAATAGAACGAAAGATGACCCAAACTCAGCGCGATTTCAAATCGCCGAAATTCGACCCCAAATATAAAAGAAAATGAGGGATCAGGGGACATTACATCAGGGGAATTTGATTTGGGGAAATTGTTCCTAGTATCTAGACGAAGCAATACCAACTCCCAGAATCCAAAATTATGACAACCGTGGCGGTGGTGGAATGGTGTTACTGCGGCGGCAGGGGTGACGGCGCATGTCGGAAACATGGGCGTCCAAGCAGTAAGTTTAGTTGCACAAATTTATTATTCTTCACTTTTTTTTTTATTTGAAAATTTAAAATACTTTTAATTAGAGCTTGAAATATAATAAAATTATCAATTAGGGATAAAAAGTTTTTTGTTAGGATCTACTAAAAGATATACATTTTCAATTCGGGACTTAGAAAGATAGAAATTATAAATTTATGACTCACATATTTTAAAACTATATTTGATATTTTATAAATTATTAAATTATATTTTTATAAATCAAAATTCGTGTGGCTTTATAAATCAAATATAATTGACATTTAATGTGTGGCTTATCAATTATATTTTTATAAATCAAAATCTAAAAGAAAGTGTATTAATTTCACCGGGATGGAAAAATATAGAAAAAAAGTACTAACAAAGAAAAAAATAATAATTATACTGTTTTTCCAGAGCACCTCATCCAATTGATTTTTATTTATTTTTTTGACAGGAATCCAATTGATTATTTAACATATGGATTTTTTTATTTATTTTTAGTCATAACCAATGTGTTAAATAATTCATTGAATGAGGCACTCTGGAAATACGGTTGCTCATAGATTAGGTTTTTTTGGGCTCTCATGCGAAACACATTTCATTCTATTAAATATTAAGTTAAATTATATTAATAGTTATACGGGTTAGTTTAAATAAATTTTATTTTTTAATATAATAAATTATATAATTTTAAAATATTCATATATGAGTGTACGGTGTATCTAAATGCACACTAGACTCGCTCTAAATATTAATGTTCCCTCGTCTATTTATGACTCTGTTTTGGCCGAGGTGTGGCCCATTGACAATCCTTGACTGTTGTTATAGTCTACTTCCTTCAAAAAAATATTAAATAATAATAACCCGAATTTGAGATTTTCTGACCAAAATTTGGAGAACATATGAGTGGCATGACAATTAGCCTGTATCTGTGAATTTTAGGGAAAATTTGACCAACATTGACCGTAATAAACGTGGCTTTAAATTGTTAACTCCTAAAGTTAGTGTTGTAATAAAATTGAACCGTGCAACTATTAATATGAAAAAATAGTTGCACGTTTCAGTATGAACAAGTTTCATATTTTTGTACAATAAGTTGCAGCGTTCTAAAATGCATTAGGTGAATGTAAGACTGAGACGTCTTTAGATTGTTAAATCCTAAAGTTAGTGTCCTAATAAAATAAAATGTAGTTCCGATTTAAAAATAAGATGTCTAGGGCCCTAGCAAACATTTTGGGCGAAATATTTAAAATGTATTGAACTTTTACAATTATATTAATGATATTCCCTTGCGTAAGATCTTTAAAATTGCTAATCAAGATATTCAAATTCAAATCATTAACAAATAATCAAAGTAATTAATAATTAGTAGTAATTGATTCTCAATAATAATTTTATATGACCAAGTAATTAATTATTATGGTGATAAGCATGGTGTATTGATAAGTAATAGAGAATATTGTGTTTGACTACTTTATTTAGGTAATTCCGTTAAAAAGGATAATCCTAATCATAATCACAATCAGCAGTAGTAGTAAATTAGTAGCAAGAGAGAGAGTAAGAATTGTTTGAATTATCAAGTTATCTGTATGCGTGGATAATGGGTTGAATTAGGTATGTTTGACACGGTAATTAATTGTAAGATCTTCAGAAAAGAAGGAGAGCCGTTTAAATAATTACCATGTTCAGAATGTTACTAATAATATATATATATATATATATGCAAGAATAAGCATCTCATTCACCATTTTCATCTATCAACTCATAAGTTTGATATTCACAATAATATCATGACATTCGGAGTGGAAGCAGGCGGCGGGGAGAGAAGACGGCGGAGGAGAAAGCGATCGACGACTGGCTGCCGATAACTTCGAACCGGGAAGCCAAATGGTGGTACTCCACTTTCCACAATGTTACTGCAATGGTCGGAGCCGGCGTTCTCAGCCTTCCCTATGCCATGTCCAGCATGGGATGGTACTACTATATATATATATTTCTTCTTAATAATCTCAATAATACTATTATAATAATCTCTTTTTAGTAGGAGTAATTGTATGATTCTGAAGTTGAGATTTAATTTGCACTTGCGAGATTTCTGCCTCATGTTATATGGAGATGTATTTGACAATTAATATAGAGTTAATTGTAATTGTACTAAAATTGCAGGGGAGCAGGTGTGACAATAATGACATTGTCATGGATAATCACGTTCTACACGCTATGTCAAATGGTGGAAATGCACGAGATGGTGCCCGGAAAGAGGTTCGACAGGTACCACGAGCTGGGGCAGTACGCATTTGGGGAAAAGAGGGGGTTGTACATCGTGGTACCACAGCAAATAGTTGTGGAGGTGAGCACTTGCATAGTGTACATGGTCACTGGAGGAAAATCACTGCAGAAGTTCCACCAAACGGTCTGCCCTAACTGCAAGAGTATCAAGCTCACCTACTTCATAATCATCTTCTCCTCCATCCATTTCGTTTTATCGCATCTCCCCAACTTCAACTCCATCTCCATTGTCTCCCTCTCTGCCGCTGTCATGTCCTTAACGTACGTATATATATGATTATTTATGATTGATTTTCATGAATGTGCGTGTGCATATATTGGGTTAATTGCAAAAAATGGTCTTACGGGAATTTTTCGATAGCATTTTTGGTACCTGTGGTTGAAAATGATCTTTTTTTAACTCATTTTTGGTCCATTTGTTAAATAAAGATATGTTTGTTTAGGGCTGTAGAAGTTGGGATAATCTTGAAATGGTAAATGAGTGAACTTGACTTTTGTGTTTGTTTGGTTGATAATGCACAGTAGGGTACAATTTAGAAAAAAATAGTGAAAAGAATATGTAATAGAGAGGTTATGATATTGTTAGAAATAAAAGTTGGGTTTTTATGAGGAAAATGGGAAGTGTGGAGGAGTGTTGATATTATGAGTTAAGATTTTGGTAGATTTTGAAATTGTTAACTTTCATAATCCTACAAACAAACATGTTTAGAAGTTTAAAAGTAAAATCTTGTTTGTGCTAATGCAGAAACAAACATACTCTTAATTTTTAAAGACAGTATAATGTGATCATTTCCACCTTACACCATTATTATCAATAATGGTACCTTCTCCTTTTTTAAATGAGTTTTAACTGCAAAACTAGTCTCATACAAATTTAATACGGGACTAGATTTGCAAGACATGTGAGTTTTGTCAAATTTAAAGGAAAATTCGAACGGGGCTAAAAGTGGTCGCAAGAGAATCTTTTGCAAATTGTTGTATATTTATAATTTGGTGTTAATGAAATTTAATTTTAATTTTGTGATGCATATATAGTTACTCAACTATTGCTTGGACTGCTTCACTTGCTCATGGGAATGATGGGCATGTTGACTTCAACTTGAGAGGCAAGAACAGAGGGGAGAATGTGTTCAACTTTTTCAACGCATTGGGAGACATAGCATTTGCTTATGCAGGCCATAACGTGGTGTTGGAAATCCAAGCGACTCTGCCTTCAACGCCAGAGACGCCGTCGAAAGTGCCCATGTGGAGGGGCGTTATCTTCGCCTACATTGTCGTGGCCATCTGTTACTTTCCTGTCGCATTCGTTGGCTACTACACGTTCGGGAACACCGTGGAGGACAACATTTTGATGTCGCTCGAGAGGCCCAGGTGGCTTATTGCGGCAGCCAATATGTTTGTCTTGATACATGTCATTGGAAGCTATCAGGTAAAGAGTTGGTCGTCATGTTTGGTAACTAATACTTTATAGTAAAATAACTAATACCTTTTAATGAAATAACTAATACTTATTTGTTTTTTTATTGATGTAGATATATGCAATGCCGGTGTTTGACATGTTGGAGACTTTCTTGGTAAAACAAGTTAAGTTGAAGCCTTCCTTCAAGCTTCGTTTCGCTACCCGGACACTATATGTTGGTAAGGACTTGTATCTATTTTATATATATATATATACATGCTACAATTAGCTAGTGTTTTTTATATCGGCATAAATTATGTGTATAATGCTACAGTTAGCAAGTGTTTTTTATATCAGCATAAGTTATATTCCCTTCGTCCCGTGATTACTGCAACACTTGTTTTATTTGGACGGCTCAACACTCCCAAAATGGAAACAAACATAATCTTAATACACTCATAACACCCATATTTTATTCCACTCAAACTTATTTTGTCCCACTTTACTTGGTTTGGGTCCAATTTGTGTGTTGCAACAAAGGGAGTATGTAATAGTGATGTATATTTGTACTCCCTTTGTCCAAATTTAGATTGCACATTTTTTTAATTGGACGTCCTTATTTTGTTTTACCATTTTCTAAAATAGAAGTAAAGTAGGTTTACACACTTAAAAATATCTCTTAACATCTCTTATTTACACCACGTATCAATATATTTACAAAAATACCCTCTTACACATAAAACACATTTCTTACGCAAAGTAGAAAGGATATATGTACTTCTTCTCCAAATCAATTTTACACTATTTAATTTTAATAAATAATACTTTTACTAAAACTAAAACTCGTGAGGTTTACAAATTTGCAATCTAATCAGGACGAATTGAGTACTTTTTATCGATATATTGTTAAAAAAAATTAATATGCATTTTTTGTATATATATTGCAGGATTTACCATGTTCATTGCAATGACATTCCCATTCTTTGGTGGCCTCGTTGGCTTCTTTGGTGGATTTGCCTTGGCCCCGACCACTTATTTCGTAAGTCCAACTACTTAATTACCAAACTAATTCTTCTCCTATTCCAATTTATATACCTAACAAAATGCAATTTACATATCTATTATTATTTTCCAGCTTCCTTGCATCATGTGGCTCTGTGTCAAGAAACCCAAAATAGGCAGCTTCTCCTGGTTTATTAACTGGGTAAGTTTTATCCAATATCTTGAAAATATATATATATATATATATAAATAATTTAAACAAGTTTGTAATTAAATCTAAAATGAACTTTTTTTGTTAAACATGCAGCTGTTCATTGTGCTTGGGGTTATATTGATGTCATTAGCACCAATTGGAGGCCTAAGGAACATCATTCATTCAGCCAAGACATACAAGTTCTACCAATAAATAATATGTTTTTATTTTTTATTTGCATAATGTGTGACGTGTCAAAATTAATCGAACGTCGTTTTATCCATCAAGGAAGGAATACTCATTAATTCCCCAATCGAATTATTAATTTTCTACGCTTTGTCTAAAAATATGAAGTGAATTAGGTATGGTTCGAGGCAATAGTTTTTGTACAAAATTGCTTCATGTGATATTGATGATGATTTCTGCTTTGATGGTGAAAAAATATAAATTGCCTATATGCATAAAAACAAAAAAATGACAAATTTGTATGATTTATCTCTTCCTATTTCCACAATGTGGTTCATCTTCATTTACATCTTAGGATTCTTGGAAGGGCTATCACTAAGATACAAATTTGAGGGACAAGAAATACAACCTTCTTATATTGATTCATCTTCTCACTCAATTAAAAATGGGGCGTAAACAGAGTTAAAACTCTTTCAAACATCTCTCTGTTTGGTAGGGGAGATAAAATAAACGAATATTGATATGAATATTGTTTTAATATGAAGAAAGTATTATTAACAGTGTTTGGTAGCATATATTAAAAATCACATAATATATTAATAAATTGTTTGGTATGAGATAATAAAGGTGGTATAAAACATTAAAAAAATGGTAAAAATGTGAATATTATTTTGTGCTTCTGTTTGAAGAGAAGAGAAAAGGAGAAATAAAGAAATAAGTTGGTAAACATGCATATACTTTTGAGCATATAAAAATTGTACGAGGGGGTAATGGTAGTGTGGTATTACTTAATAAGAGATTTTTTTATTTTTTTTACAATATTATATGTACAATATTAGTGAAAATGGGAAGGAGTTAAAATTTCCCAAATCATATGCGGGGTCGAAATGGGTCAGCGGATTTTTCCAAAAAAATTGCGCAAGAACAGGAAAAATCGTTTTTAGTTTGTGTTACTGTAATGTCAAGTTTGTGTTACTACATGATGATGAAAAAATAAAATATTTTTACTAATTCAATGGTGTAATCGGGTGGCTTGAGTCTTTAGTTGGTCACAGTTTAGAAGGAGAAACAGTTAAAAAAAACAAGGGAAAAATGAATGAAATAAAGGTGAATGAAATAAAGGGAGTGTTGTTTTGTTCGTACAACACATCTTTCTCTTTACAATATATAACACGTCTATGAGTATATACTATATAGTAACACAATTTTCAATACATTATATGTGTTACTATAAAGACAAATATATGTACTAATAAATAAGTATGTGTTACTTGTTCTTACAGTAACACATACAAGTACTTACAATACCACATATTTGCTTTTATAGTAACACCAACCTGAGAGTGAGCTTTCATATTTTACCTTTAACACAATTTTTTTGGAAAGATCTGTTTGATTAGGTTCAACCGACAAATGATCAGTGAACTTTCAGGTTAATGGGTAGCATGAGGCTATGTTTTAAAAATCGGAACCAGAAGTTGAGCCGGACGACCCCAAAAAAAGGTTGGACCGGGGTCGGACCGGATTGAGCCGGTGTGACTGTTGGGGAATGAGTTGCACAGATCTATTCGGGGTGAATATTTAAATACAAATTTAATTCATTAATTATTACTAGCATGAATTAATCCTATATTAATTCAAATAATAATTGCAACAACAAATCATGCATATAAAAAGCCACGTAAAACCTACGCATGCGGAATCTACGGGTTTACGTGAACGTACCTCTCGGGATGACAGTGGCTTTGGTCGGACGGACTCACCAAAAGGACTTCCCAAGTATTCCCTTAGCCCTTGCTCGACAATCCGGTGGAAGGATACTCGCGAACAATTAACAAAATGAAAAAATAAATTTTGTTGCACCACTTATGCGGATTTGCTAATATTTCCAGCACATGGAATTGTACTTGGGAATGAACTAATCATCCCCTATTTATAGGAGAGGGGTGAACGAAATTTTTGTGTTTTTTCAATGTGGGAAAAGACTTTTCTTGGTCACCAAGAAATCTTGAATATATCCCATATATTCTTTTTCCCATAATTAAAATATTCCACAAAAATCCACCTCCTCTATTTTATGGAGATTTTCGAAAATATTAAGTGCAAGATTCCAAGATTTGGATCTTCTTGAATTTATGAGATATTCTTGTATTTCAAGAAATACATATCTTCCATAATATCTTTTCAAGAAAATCAAGAAAATCTTTCTTGCCCACTATATTTCCAAAATTTCGAAAATTTCACTATGTATAACCAAGTGGGAGATTTCTTGAATTTAATGAGATAATCTTGTATTCCAAGAATACATATCTTCATTCCATAACAAAATTCAAAGAAAATCTTTCTCCCTCTTTTATCCATAATTTTCGAAAATTAGAGAAAATATTAAGCAACAATATTTATTTTATTTTAATCACCTTTTCAGTTATTGGACTATATGTTGGGCTACTCAGGGGGCCTTTAGGAGAATTAAGATTGGACCTTCTAATGGATCTTGAATATCTAATATTGAGCCACAATATAATTCAAGCCCATAAATATTAATTAATCCCACTACATAATTAATATTGCACTATCCATCTTAACCCATATTACAGTCAATATGGCTCCCGGTCATTATTTCCCGTGTTTAAGATTATCTAGCCCATTAATTAATTCAAGCCACTGAAATAGCTTTCCGTTAATTAATATCTTTTGTCCTTGGTCGAGGAACGGTTCAACATTATTATCCATACCTAAACTAATTCCACTTGCAAGATTTGGTATGATAAAACTTATGAACCTCCCAAGGGGGCAAATCAAGCAAGCGTACTTGCACGATTCTTCGTATTAAATCTTAGCAATCACATGTGACCAATAATATTGTCCAAGATAAAAAGTATTGAATCTCTCTGATTCGCTACCCATGATAAGTCAAAGCAATAGTTACCAATCCCACGTGATCCTATTTAAGGAACGAAGGTTAAGAAACAACGAACGGCCGAGGTCTAATTCTTCCTTGTTCGGTTAAAGAAGAATTTATCCTCCTTGTAGGTCCTATTCAAAGGCATCACCATGCACTAGTGTAATCTCTTGGTCAAGACAAACCAATCTCGAGCCTTACACCTCAACCTTTTCGCGATGGTTGTTCATTTCCATCTAGGTCGTGAATCGCGTACTTATAGTTACAAGGACCGTTAATTTAATCTTACGTGATCTCGTATCACTAAATTAACTACTGATTAAACACGTCGAATTATTGAAACAGTTATGCGAAGAAATATATATAACATTCAATCATATTTAAAGCATCGATGATAAACCATTTATTTCAAAGAATAAGTCGAAAAATTCGGTTTCGATTATACAAAGTAAAAAGCATACTTTTTCAATTATAATCCCAACAATCTCCCACTTATACTCAAAGTCCGCTTTTAAGTATACTACAACACGTCTCGAGTAGTCCGTGACATCTAATGTCACCTACACGAACCTTAATAATTTCTCCCACTTATACTCAAAGCAGATTAGCAACGATCTTGACACCCATTCCACTCACATGTCTCTCGAATGTATTCAGAGGCGGATGCTTTGTGAATGGATCTGCTTTAGGTCGTCCTCGACGCTATCTTTTTGCCACATTTATATCTCATCTCTTAACGATTTCTCGTATAAGATGTCTTTCCTTTAATGTGTTTGTTTTTGACTCGTGGACTCTTGGTTCTCTTGAATTTATAATTGCTCTAGCGAGATATTGCTAAACGATTCGAACACCATCCAAGTCCACTAAGAAGATCTAGAGCCCAATCGGTTCTTTCATTTGCTTCACAAGCGGCTACTTACCCCGAGTCCCATGGTTGAGTCGGTGATGCATTTACGCTTCACACTCGTCCATTCGATGGCTACACTTCCCAAAATGGAAACACACTAACGAGGCGGATAATTTACGAATCTAAATCGATTGGAAATCCGAGTCCGGTAGGCCGATGGGGATTGGAGTATCGGATCGATAAATCAACATTCTATCCCGAGTTCTTTTCGGACACTTGAATGTTTTTAATCGTAGTCCCAATGCGCTTTCCTGGGTTACTATGATATCTTGCTATCATGCCTACTGCAAAAACATATATCCGGTCTCGTCATAATAATATTGCATACATAAGGTTTCCCTACAGTAGAAGCACAAGGAATGCCTTTCATGTCATCTATCTCCTTTTGCGTCTTAGGGGATATTTTCTTGGATAGATGGATTCCAAGTCTGAAAGGTACGAATCCTTTCTTGGAATCTTGCATGCTGAATCGTTTTAAAACCAGTGTCAATGTATGAATACTTGCGATAACCCGATCATCCTTTTCTTGCGATCTCGAGTAATCTTGATCCCAAGGATGTGTCCGGCTTTCCCTAAGTCTTTCATATCAAACTGTTTTGAAACGCCATGCCCTTACGTCTGACCACACCTTCACATCGTTCCCGATGATCACAATGTCATCTACGTATAGTACTAAGAATACCAACACAGTTCCGACACGCTTTTATGCACACAACTTTCAAAATCGTTTTGATCAAACCCATAAGACTTTATTACATGATCAAAACTTTGGTTCCAAGCTCTGGATGCCTGTTTGAGTCCGTAAATGGACCTCTTGAGCTTACAAACTAGGTGTTCTTGGCCTGTTTCAATGAAACCTTGGGGTTGTTGCATATAGATCTCTTTATCAAGACTTCCGTTAAGGAAAGCTGTCTTGACATCTATTTGCCAGACTTCAAAGTCAAAATGCGCAGCAATCGATAAAAGAATACGGATGGACTTAAGCATGGCTATGGGCGAAAAAGTTTCCCTCATAATCGATCCCTTTCTTTCTGAGTATAACCTTTCGCCATTAGTCTTTGCTTTAAAAGGTTTCAACCTTCCCGTCCGATCATCTTTTCCTCTTATATACCCACTTGCATCTAATGGTTTTGACCCCATTAAGTGGTTCGACTAGCTCCCACACTCTATTATGAAATATTGAACCCACTTTTTTCATTCTTTGTTTGCCAAGAATCTGCATCCTTATCTTGGAGTGCCTCGTCATATGTCCATGGAGTGCGATTCCGAATCAAGTCCGAGGACTCTCCTATTCCCATGAATCTCTCGGTGCCTAACAATCCTCCCACTATAACGAGGTCTCGGTTGTGAAAACGTATCGTTTGGTATATCATCTAATCTGATCGTGACCGAGGTTTGCCCTCTAAGCTCATTTAAGGTAATCTCACTTCTGGGTTTTCTTTGGTTCTATAGTTTTCTTCCAAAATCTAAAGTGGGTACGGATATCCACCTTTTGATCTTCGGAACTATAGAACATTCACCCTTTTGTTCCCTCGGGGTATCCTACAAAAACGACCTTAATTACGATCGAGGATCCAATTTACTAGTTTCCTTGTCCAACACGTGGTAGGACACCCCAAAGTTCTCATGTGTCTCATACTAGACTTGCGTCCGGTCCACAATTCTTTGGGGTTACGGAACCGATTTGGATAGCACCAAGTTCGTAATGTAAGTCGCCGTTTTTCCAAGGCATGACCTCGAATCGACTTCGGGAAGATCCGTATAACTCATCATTGATCTAACTATTTCCAAAAGAATTATGTTGCTTCGCTCTGCAAACCCCGTTTTGTTGAGGGGTTCCGGGTGCAGTGAGCTGGGATACAATCCCTTCATCAGATAAGTAGTTCAAAAACTCATTGCTGAGGTAATCGCCTCCACGATCAGATCGTAGAAACTTGATACCTTTTTCCTTATGATTCTCTGTTTGAGCCTAAAATTTTTAGAATTTCTCAAAGGTCTCAGACTCATGCTTCATAAGGGAAATGTAACCGTACCTTGAGTAATCATCAATAAAATTACTCATAACCTCTTCTTGCTTTGGTTGACATTGGACTACATACATCTATGTGAATGATCTCTAACACTTCTTTAGCCCCATTCCCCTTGGCTCCAAATGCCATCTTGGTCATATTACCCTCCAAACATGATTCGCAGGTTGGAATCGATTCAACTTGGAGACGCTCCAGTGAACCATCTTTCACCAACCTTTGGATCCTCTTTGGATTTATATGACCTAATCTTAGATGCCAAAGAAGTGTCTCGTTCACGTCTGATGAACTTTTCTTTTCTCGGAAACAGTTGATGTGTTATAGGATACATTTCGTGAGTGGTGTGCACAGTTAATTGTATAGAGATTTTCCATCAATGTCCCGTAACAGATACACTCATCATTTCAAAAATGATGTCATTCTTATTAGAAGAAACTTAGTGTCCTTTAATCGAATTTTAGAAACTGAAAGTGAATTCTTTCTAAAACTGGGAACACAAAGATAATCTCAAAAAAAAACTTTATCTTCAAAAGATAGGTGCACTTCTCCCATTTGCTTTTAATCGCTACTCATGTAGCATTGCAATGTCTGCTACTTGCGTAGTATTGCAATAATCGTTACTACCGTAGCATTGCAATATCTCGCCACTTACGTAGCATTGCAATGTCTTCTACTTTAAATAACGTTGCCCGGTGTGATGAGGATCTCACTCCCACTACGTTCTTGGGATCATTTAGAACCCGTGAAGCCAACATGATTAGTGGATCTTGTATCAACCACCCACGAATGAGAAGTATCTGCCCGCTAAACAAGTTTCAACAACTAGTGTGTGAGAATTACCTTTCTTTCCGTCCCATTTTGGGGTTGGAACAGCAAAACCTCCATTGTCCTCTCTCACCGCAGCTCAAGCACTTCCTTTTTGGATTTTCCTTGACACAACAATCATTCCTCATCTTACCATTGCCGCTTTGGCAACAGATTGAGTTTGATTGCTTATGGCCTTTGTCCTCTTCTTTATCTTGCCTACCCTTGGCCTAGAAAAAGAAGACGGATCATCACTGCCGTCAAAACTTGAGTTTGGTGCCTCTTCATCATTTCTCGCCGAGACCAAAAGCTTGCAACAAATTAGCTAGCGAGGCCAAAATGCTCAAAAACTTTTTGGGAGAGTGAAAGTACCAAAAATCATCTCGAGTCTCCGGATCATAATCTGCGACTCGAAATCTTAAGTTTGTTCGGATGGGCCATCTATTTTGAGGACGTAATCCCTTACGGGTTTGCCCTCCACCATTTTCAAATGACGACATCTCTCAAGAAGGTGATCCGATGAGTCCGCGTGTTTTTTGACTTCGTCGGTTGGCTCATCCCGATTTTTGTGTGTCAAAAATCCACTTGTGCTTTTGTGCGATTAGGACAATTATAATTTTCCAATCAATATAGTTTCCATACATATTGTATTGACTTTAAAGTATAATAACAAAGGATTAAAAGGTAACGACATCTTTGAATCAAATAAACAACTATATGCAATAGCACAAGCATATCACAAGATTCGATCACATGCCATCATATTTAAAATCTCAAAAAAATATGAACAATGCATCAGCCAACATCTCAAAATAGTTTAAATAAGCCACGTGGGGTGGGTCATTATTTAAACACATTCAAGCAAGTTACAAACAAGAACAATTACAAACCTTTAATATCCAGATTAATAGTTGGCTCTCACTTGACCAATATAAAATTGACAGGGACTTCGGGGAAGTATATGCATATCAATTTTATACCTAAGTAATAACCATGATTAAATACAGGATTACTATTTCGCTTTTGATCGAGCCTCGTGGGGGTCATCATCGCCACTAGTAATAACCCACAATCATCCGTTTCGGAATTCATTCATGTGAAACCTATCTTTTGACCGTCCCGTGGGGGGAATTTCTCCAAAAGAATTCACAAATAAATAAATCATGGAGGTCAAAATTAATTCAATTTTATTATTCGGAATAAAATTGTCAATTAATTATTTAAAACATACTTAGTAATTTTGAAGTTGAGATTTTTCAATTTGGCAACCCTCATGCAAACACATTTAAACAAATTAAACAAAGCATAAGATAGCACAAATAAATCAAGCAAAAACAGAAAAAATAAACATATTGGGCACAAATTATCCAATTGTCATGGTTTGATTTTTCTTGGCTTGATCTTGAAGAAACACGCCTCGAATTTCTCCCACTCGTTCGTCTCGAAAAAAATATTCTCGAACCGCCCACGCCTCGTCTTTCCCTTCTTAGCGCCCGGGGCCCGGCTCGGCCTTTAAATCGGGCACCGCCCGTGAAGACCCATGATGCCTCGGTGCCTCGGCGATTATCGGCGAGCATCCCGGATCTCGGCAAGCAGCAGCGTCGCGTGCATCCATGTGTATTCGCCCATGCTCCGCCTCGCCCGCGTCTCGCAGCGCGCCAGCAGCCTTCCGCCCCAGATGCGTTAAACTGGAAAGCACGCACGCCCGTCTTGTAGCGGCCTTCATCTCGCGGCGCTTCGACGCGGCCTCGCCTGGCATGGCGTGCTGGCCTTAGCCCGCTCGCCTGCACAGTTTCAGGATTTCGTCGCTTTAATTCTTCATCTCTTCGTTCACGTCCGATTCTGATTTATTTGCAAAAAATAAATAAACCTGAATCTAAACTAGTCTATTACATTGATCCGTCAAACAAATCCTAGTCTACTCGTGGATTTTCTCCGCGAAAGCCAAAACAAATAAACGAATCGAATTAAAAAAAAACCCACGGTTTATATGCATGCAAAATAAAACATTAAAATCCATGACAATTGGATACTTGCAAAAACAGATCTAATAGTTCTACTATCCAATTTCAAATTTAATGTCCACGAATTAAATTACAATTTAAAAAATTCAGAGCAAAACAAAGGCTCGATACGCTTGTTGGGGAATGAGTTTCACAGATCTATTCGGGGTGAATATTTAAATACAAATTTAATTTATTAATTATTACTAGCATGAATTAATCCTATATTAATTCAAATAATAATTGCAACAACAAATCATGCATATAAAAAAGCCACGTAAAACCTACGACGTCGAATCTACGGGTTTACGTGAACGCATTCTCTGGGATAAAGGGCTTTGGCTTTGGTCGGACGGACTCACCAAAAGGACTTCCCAAGTATTCCTTTAGCCCTTGCTCGACAATCCGTTGGGAAGGATACTCATGAACAATTAACAAAAGGAAAAAAATAAACTTTGTTGCACCACTTAGGTGGATTTGCTAATATTTCCAACGACATGGAATTGTACTTGGGAATGAACTAATCATCCCCTATTTATAGGAGAGGGTGAACGAAATTTTTGTGTTTTTTCAATGTGGGAAAAGACTTTTCTTGGTCACCAAGAAATCTTGAATATATCCCATATATTCTTTTTTCCCATAATTAAAATATTCCACAAAAATCCACCTCTCTATTTTATGGAGATTTTCAAAAATATTAAGTGCAAGATTCCAAGATTTGGATCTTCTTGAATTTATGAGATATTCTTGTATTTCAAGAAATACATATCTTCCATAATATCTTTTCAAGAAAATCAAGAAAATCTTTCTTGCCCACTATATTTCCAAAATTTCGAAAATTTCACTATGTATAACCAAGTGGGAGATTTCTTGAATTTAATGAGATAATCTTGTATTCCAAGAATACATATCTTCATTCCATAACAAAATTCAAAGAAAATCTTTCTCCCTCTTTTATCCATAATTTTTGAAAATTAGAGAAAATATTAAGCAACAATATTTATTTTATTTTAATCACCTTTTCAGTTATTGGACTATATGTTGGACTACTCAGGGGGCCTTTAGGAGAATTAAGATTGGACCTTCTAGTGGATCTTGAATATCTAATATTGAGCCAAAATATAATTCAAACCCATAAATATTAATTAATCCCACTACATAATTAATATTGCACTATCCATCTTAACCCATATTACAGTCAATATGGCTCCCGGTCATTATTTCCCGTGTTTAAGATTATCTAGCCCATTAATTAATTCAAGCCACTGAAATAGCTTTCCGTTAATTAATATCTTTTGTCCTTGGTCGAGGAACGGTTCAACATTATTATCCATACCGGAAACTAATTCCACTTGCAAGATTTGGTATGATAAAACTTATGAACCTCCCAAGGGGCAAATCAAGCAAGCGTGCTTTGCACACGATTCTTCAGATTAAATCTTAGCAATCACATGTGACCAATAATATTGCCCAAGATAAAAAGTATTGAATCTCTCTCTGATTCGCTACCCATGATAAGTCAAAGCAATAGTTACCAATCCCACGTGATCCTATTTAAGGAACGAAGGTTAAGAAACAACGAACCACTGAGGTCTAATTCTTCCTTGTTCGATTCAAAGAATTTATCCTCCTCAGGGTCCTATTCAATTACATCGACCATGCACTAGTGTAATCTCTTGGTCAAGACAAACCAATCTGAGCCTTACACCTCAACCTTTCGCGATGGTTGTTCATTTCCATCTAGGTCGTGAATCGCGTACTTATAGTTACAAGGGACTGTTAATTTAATCTTCTGTGATCTGGTATCACTAAATTAACTACTGATTAACACGTCACTGAATTATTGAACAGTTATGCAAAGAAATATATATAACATTCAATCATATTTAAAGCATCGATGATAAACCATTTATTTCAATAAATAAGTCAGAAAATTCAGTTTCGATTATACAAAGAAAAAAGCATACTTTTCAGTATAATCCCAACAGTGACGTCATAATAAATATTATATATATATATATATATATATAATATGCATAATTTTTTTTTAAAATCAAAATATTGAGTATAATAAGTGAATATAAAGCATCTAAAGTCACTTCAAACTTATTATTATTATTTTTTTTAATTCCAATATAAAAAATATCAAACTAATTGTTAATTAATAAAGGCCCATAAATATTTAGCAATAAAATGCCCTAAACACTTCAGTAATAAATGGTCAAGAAAAGTATAAAACTTCGATTCGTCCACTTATGCGTGCAAACTTAGGAAGAGAGCAGAGAAGTGATAAAGGCCAAACACTCCAAACCCTAAATTCACCATTTCCGCCGCCGCCCACCACCGCACCCGCCACCGTGCCCGCTGCAGCCGCGACCATCTCCCTCGCGCCACACAAGCGCACACTCTCTTTGTAGATGCTTAGAAGCGACGCCTTGACCCCAGTAGTCGTCGTCTTCGCCGCCTGAAGGTCGCCGCCCACCCAAGGCTTTTTCTGCACTCTGGTGGTAGTGAGAGACCGATAGAGTCGTGAATAAACCTTACCGATTTGCCTTTCAAAATGAGCGCGGCGGACGGCGTCCCCTTTTTTTTTTTTTTTTTTGTTGAAAACTGGTGAAAATCGGCGGTTCACCGGTTCCAAGTTTTCACCGATTTTCGAACGGTTTTTCCGATTTTGAGGTTGGCGGTCCAATAGCGGTTTTATACACCTCTATTGGGCTGCTTTGGGGCGGTTCACCGGTCGGACCCGATTTTTAAAACAGAGGCATGAGGCAGATATGGCCATATTGAGCATACTTTTTATGGATCTTAAATCCGTACAATATTGTATATAAAAATTGTATTATTCTATTAATCGGGTCAAAGGATAAAAAGTCGTGTCAACATAAATATACTATTTTTTTAAACATGAACAACATTAACTATATCTATAAATTATAAATACATTTAATAGTTTACCAGATAACACAATTCGGACCAAAATCGAAACCCCCCTACCTGCATATAGGGATGGCAACGGGGAGGGTTTGGGGCGGGTTTGGCTAAACCCGTAACCCGCCCCGCCGAGTTTTTTTGACCCGCTCTACCCGCCCCGCCCCATGAACCCGACGGGTTTAACCCGCCCCGCATATTTAATTTTGTTTTCCCTTTATTTTTTAATTTGTACTACTAATTTCATACATGTTATTTTTAAATACATATCGTTCTTAAAAAATAAAACATAAACTAGAATCATCAAATTAAAACAAATAAAAAATACATAATATCATAATCAATCTCACATTAAAGAGAGCATAAAAGGGATTACAGTTACACATTATTCATTAATCAAACATACCTCATCAAAATAGACATCTTATTATACTATTTTTTTTTATTATAATATTGTTATCTTATTAAATTACTATTGTATTATTACTTAATACATTTAATATATATATACATATACGGGTCGGGTTACGGGACGGGTTTGCCTAATACCACGACCCACCCCGCATCCGACGGGTTTTCGTTTGACCGAGTTTTAACCCGCCCCGTAACCCGTTTGACCGGGTTTAACCCGCCCCATCCGGGATGAATTCGTGCCGGGTTCGGGTTAAAACCCGCCCCATTGCCATACCTTAGTGCATACTGAATTCGGACCAAAATCAAAACCCCCTCACCTGCATACTGAATTGCGTGTTTACCGATGTTAGAAAGCTGATGGAAGTCCCATCACGCCTTTCTCCCTATTTCTCCTTTTCTTCCTATTTTCTCTCAAAACAATCGTTTTACATCCCCATTTGAAAAAACTGAGATTCAAAATTGGTCGACTTAAAAAGGTAAAGCATAGAGAATATTTCTTTTTCCAAAATTTCATATTTTTGTTATATTTTATTATAATTACAAAATATGCGTATCTTTTATTTGATTCATAATTTTTTTTATATTAATAATCTAAGACTAGAATTATATATGCAATGCAGAAATAAAGTTAGGCGCCATTGGCCGATCCAATTTCAGATAATCGTTTTCAATGGGTCGCTTAGACGGATTATTTGTACTTTGGAATTTAAATGCCAAATAAAAAGAAATTGTCAATTAATTTAGAAAACAGAAAACCTAACTAAATTGCTAAACGCCCAAGTCCAATTCAAAATCACAGCCTCACGGCGAAAGAGAGAACTCAAGACCTGAGACCCTCACGCCCGCCGCCGTCCGTCGCTCGCTGTCGCCTGCGCTCGACGCCGTCCGCCGCTCGCTGACTCCACTCTCCAGGTTTTTTTTGTAAACTGAGTTTTAGCGTATTAGATTATGAGATGGGACCATTGCTATCAGGGGCGGAGCCATGCCTAAGCTTGGGTTGACAATGCCCCCAACCAAATATTTTTTTATTTTTTCTTATTATATATTAGTGTTGTGAGTTATAAGATATTAAGATTTGGTTTTTCAAGTGAAATATTTTATGAGATGTAAGATTTGGCCTCTTTCATAATATTGTGTGCAGATTAAGGAACACAAGATTTTTATAGTGGTTCAGACAACTTGTCCTACATTCACTCTTCCTATCAGTAGAGGCATCAACTAACCAATTGGACTTAGATTAATGTGTTAGTCCAACACAGTACAACAGATGTTTCAAGAGTTCTCACTCAACCAATCCGAGAAATCAGAACTAGAAACCCTAGTCTGAAATCTTGCTAAAACAAACTTAACCTAACACTTGGTTTGTACTTGATAACCAATGAGAGCAAGACACGTATGTACGAAGCTGACATTGCAGGACGAAGTGCTTCAGAGTCAAACAGCTAGAAAGGACAAGCTTGCATGCTTTCGGCCATGCCACTTATGTGTATGTCATATCAAGCATGCAAACCTACCTCAAATAGACCGAAATTCGAATTGCTCTTCAACGGCTAGTTCAATTTTGTGCCTATATATATGGGTTCGAACCTTCATAGTAAGGTTACGGAAATTATCATCAAGCTCAAGCTACACACGATTTTCGCAAGAACACAAAATCAAGAATATTTTTAAGTGTTCATCTCATAGTTCTTAGCATAGAATTATTATCTTTTAGCTTAGACTACTCAGAAACTAGGATATAATTCCAGTTGGAACAACTCAAATCTTATATTTTTATTGAAGGTTACAAACTTTAATTTCATCAGGGGATGTGTGAATTATAATTTTAGATGCAGTGTATGCTTTTTGTCAATAAAGAATTAAATTTTGGCATTAGTGTGTAGTTTTCACTGCACAGAAGCAAGCCCAACTCTAAATAAGAGTTTCTATCCTCATTTTAATTCCAGTTTTTAATTAAATTGTTTCATGGGTTTTCAAGAAAGTTATGTTAGTTTGCTTTGTGGGAATTTTGGCCTGGTTTTATAAAGCGAGAGTGAAGCCATTGAAAGGGGAATTAGATGCTCTCTTTGTTCTTGCTGGTGGATTTCAACTGAAATGAAGATGCATATGTTCATGTTGAAGATGCACATGTTTATGTAAAAAATGATGAACATGTTCGTGTTGAAATGGAGTACGAAAATATATAATTTTGATAAGAATTTTTTTGTAATTTCTGTAATTTTTCGAAAGATTTTAATTTTAGATATGTAAATTTACATTTTTTGATATGATCATTTCATATTGTAATACTTTTATTTTTTAATTGGATTTTTGTGGATGTTTAAAATTTTCAAAGTATGTTTTAACATGAATTTTATATTTATCATGCCAACATTTTATGAAAAGCAGAAAAAATAATAAGAAAGAAAGATGAAAAAAAATGGAAAACAAATGGGGAAAAAACAACAAAGATAATAAGAAAAAAAAAAAAAAAAAAGAAATGGGGAAAAGAGTGAAATTTGGTGAAATTGTTGGAAATGTTTAAAACAACATTTTACGAAAAGCAGAAAAAATAATAAGAAAAAAGTTAAAATTTTATTATTTTTAAAAAAATCACTTTTTTTTTTTTTTTTTTATTAAAAGAAATGGGGGAAATTTTCTCTCAAATAAATTCATTCACAAGGAGAAAGGATTTTTGGTGAAATTGTTTTATTTTATTGTTTATAAATTATGTTTTTTAAATAAATATTTATTTTTAATATAACATCAAAAATATAAAAAATAATAGGAGTTGAGGTTGATGCTTGTGACAGGCGTGGAGTCAGCCAAACACTGTTTAAAACATCAAAACAGGAGTCAGGTTGATGCTTGTGACAGGCGTGGAGTCAGCCAAGTTATCAAAACAGGAGTCAGGTTGATGATTGTGACAGGCTTGAAGTCAGTCAAGTTGCAAGAGTCATGTGAGTAAAAAATTAAGGGAAATAGAGTCATTTTAATGACTATTTTGGAGCTACTATTTCAAAAATTTCTTTGGACCTAGTAGTAATTGGGTAATAGATTTTGTACTTTTAAGTAAGTCACTCTTTCAATAAAACCCCCCCTCTCTCTCAAACAACCAGCACAGACGGCGGCGTCGGGATTCACAGGCGGCAGCATCGCCGTTTCACCACCGTCTCTCCCACGCCACTCTCTCTTTCTTTATTGTTTTATTTGGTCATTGATGGGAAAGAAGAGATCTGGCGGGGTTGCCCGGAGGCGACGGTTTGTGGGTGATGGTGGTGGAGGCGAAGGTTTGGGGGTGATGGTGGTGGTGGAGGTGGAGGTGGAGGTGGCGATTTTGGGTGATAGTGATGGTGGAAGAGGCGTCTTATGCGGCAGATCTGTACAGATCCGCCGTCCGGGTTGCGCGGAGGCGGCGGTTTTTGGGGGGTGACGATGGCGGTGGTGGTGGAGGCGGCGTTTTTGGGTGATAGTGGCGGTGGAAGAGGCGTTGTATGGGGGCGACGGGTTTTGTTGTGTGGGGCGGTGCCGTGGAGGCGGCAGACAGCGTGGAGGCTGCGGCCGATTGAAGGGATCTGGGAAATGAAGGAAGATTGAAGAAACTGGAAGACTGATAAGAAACTGGAAAATGATGAAGAGAGAGAAGATTTAGAGTTGTTTATTTTTTTCAGCCTAGTCCGTTTATCTTTCTTCTTGCTTTAACAAATTTTTTTTGGTTGTCTTGGCGTTCTGCCATGGATGAATTGAAGGTGGAGCTCGAGAGGAGATTTGTTGCAAGGGAGTCGAACGGATATATCAAAGTGAATTTGTGCAATTTTTATTTTATTTTGTGCAAATTTTTTTTATTCGTTTGTGCAAAATTACTTCTTCCCATTTTCTGTAATTTAGTAAAATGTTTTGTGTTTCTGCAAATATAATTTTGCGTATTGGGGGTTGAATTTATATGTGTGCTCGTGCAAAAATAAATATGATGAATAAAAAATATGTGTAATTTTTCTGCATTGAGATTGAATTTTTTGATTCAGATTTTTTCAGTTGAAAAATTGGTATAAGGCTTTTGCTCTGAAATGAAATATGGATTATGGAAACGATTTTGGGTGTTTAAATTGATTACAAATGAATTATTGAAGGTGGAAAAGGAAAAGGGGTTGCAGGCACAAATTCACTTTTTTTTTTTTTTTTTACATTAACTGTAGTTTTGTCTTATCATCTATAAAATTGTACTTACTTGAAAGGAGGGGTTTTAATTGTATCTGATTGATACAACTCCTACTATTTTGTACCTAATTGATACTCCCCTATAATGTATATATTTGATTATTTCACAAAAAGAAAACAAAATTCGGACCCCGACTTCTGCATCCTTTTATTCCTAATAGCTTCGGGTATAATATATATATATTTTTTTACAAGAAGAATACAACTCAACTAGAACAATTAATTCTCTCTAGCAAAGCTAATTCTTCTGCATCCTTTTATTTCCTAATAGCTTCGGGTATAATATATATATTTTTTTTTGACAAGAAGAATACAACTCAACTAGAATAATTAATTCTCTCTAGCAAAGCTAATTCTTCAAACCCAACTCGGGGGAAGACCTGCCTCGAACCAAGCGTGAGAATCGGAGGAGGATGACGCAAATTCCGCTAAAACCCAACTCGGAGGAAGATCTGCCTCGAACCAAGCGTGAGGATCGGAGGAGGATGACGCAAATTCCGCTAAACTGGGAGCGATCCTGGATATGAGCTCGAGGAGGATGACGCAAATTCCGCTAAAACCCAACTCGGGGGAAGACCTGCCTCGAACCAAGCTTGAGGATCGGAGGAGGATGACGCAAATTCCGCTAAACTGGGAGCGATCCTGGATATGAGCTCGTGGTATGGATTGAATCCGGACTAAGACATTATCCACAGCACGTTGTGGCACATATATTTCGTCCTGCTATCGACTTATGGACTGAATCCGGACTAAGGCATTATCCACAGCACGTTGTGGAACATATATTTCGTCCTGCTATCGACTGGAACCTCAACCACAGCGCGGGCGGAGAGAACCTGTAACAAACCCATAAAGGGTGGAGAATACCCAAAGAGGGTGAAAAATTCCACTTAAATCCAATTAAAGGGGGCAAGAAATATGTCTCAAACACACGACTTTCTTGATTCAGGAGAGTGGTCTTTCTATACGAAATTTAAACTACTTTTTGACTTTCGGGTACAACATATTAAAAGCATACTATATAGAAATGGAAAGAAAGTATACTGTATATGTACACAAACAAAATGCCGCCGTTTTAAGAGCCCAGCATAGCAACAAGAACAACTTCGCATTGCAAAACAAATTTAGCCCACCATTACTCTGTTCTTGGGGTTTCTTTGGACAATTTTATATAATCTCATAGCTATAATTTTTTTGGTACAGCGGAAACCGTGCTTTTGATGGTAAGTCTCCATCATATTTTGTTTCTCTGTTTTCTTGATTGATATTTAAATTCGGATGTTATTTGTTTTTTTTTTCATATAATTAGGTTCTCAGGGCTATCTGTTTTCGTTCGCTGTGTTGTTAGCGAGCATAAGATCGAGCTTGCCCTCAAGGCTTCGACTACTCCTTTCTAGTGAAGGGGCAATTCTTCCCCTAATTTTCTAATTTTTTATTTGATTTCAATGCCGTAGGTTAATGCTTTTTGGCTTTTCTTATACTAATTGGTAAGGGGTAAAGTGACCCTAATTGTTTATTTTTTATCTATGGGCTGTGGTATTTTGAACAGAATGGTCAGTTTGTTTAGTTGACCTAAGAAAGGGATTAAGGCTGTTTGATTGTTTAATTAGTGGCTGGTGTGTTTGGAGAAGGGAGGGGAAACCATTGTTTATAGAAATTCTTTCATGGTTTTCGGGAGTTCTTTGTTTTTGAATTTGAGAGGTTGTGGAAGGGGATAAATGGACAAATTTGATGATTACCAGATTGAAAATATGAGATGAATGTTAATTTCTTCAATAAGCTATAACTTAGGCATTCTTTGTTTTCCTTTGGCTGTCTTGTTTCAGATCATGAAGTTTATCTTGTTTCAGCAGTAAACATTTTCAATCTTATGTCCTTTCAAAAGGTTGTTATCATTTTCAAGGGTAGTTAATAGTTATGCTAATATTTCTTTGAAAACCATTAAAATTATGAAATGTACGGATGCTTACGTACCTGGCTTCTGCAGCAGCCTGATGAGTTGGACATATAATGAACACAAGTATTGCATATCTTTTTTCTTTTTTTTATGAAAAACAATTGATGTTACATGTACAACTGTAATTACCATAACAGATATAAGCATAGTGAAATTTTCTGCATTTTCCCTATTACCATAAATTGGTGTAAAAAAATCAAATGGGAAAAAAAAAAAAGGTATTTTCCTAACAATCTTAAAAAGTGCATCACTTTTAATGATTAATCTCAAGGCTGTTAACAGCTTTTCTCCCAATTTTGGGTTTTCTCTTAATATGCAGCTCTAATATTGAGCTTAAGCACTACAATGTAGATGGCCAAAGCGAGATGATATAGACATAAGACTACTATTGTTCCAATTGGATAGTGACGGCTTATTATTTTTCTTATATAATATAGATAGAAAACTGCTAAATGAATTTATTGCAGGTCTTGACTACTTTTTTTTTAATTTCCAGCAAAACCCATTACCTACTTACGTATTATTTGCTATATTCTTGTTAGGACCATCTTGCATACGAAAGTTATGTACTTTTGAAATACGTAAAAATTTTAGTGATACATGAACCTTTGCCATCTTCGAAGAATATTGAAGAACCAACTATCGAGATTGATGAAGATATTTACAATGTTCCTCCTTGGTTTTATGCAGGTCACTGTCACGAGATAGAACAAATTCACAATGGAAATTGAAGTGGTTAATATTTCATTTGAATGGAAAATACTTCAGGCTGAATGATTGACCCCATCATATAAGCCAGTATCCCATTCATGGCCTTGTCTCGAAGTTTCCTTCCTAAAGTTAACAGTTTCTTTCTTTTTCCATGGGAAACCCATGTGGTTTCTTCCCTCGTCTCCAAAAATTGCTTTTGTCATTTTTCTGCTCCAGCAGTAACCGATCAACCCGAAGAATGCGTTGATTTTGGAAGGAAGCACGATGCTGATGTCATTATTGCCAAAGTTGTTGCTACGAAAAGTGAAAGTGAAGTTTTTCAATCTTTGGCACATGACTTTGGCTGCAACACAATACTGATCACGCACACCTTGATCGCGAGGTTGCTTCACCGTTTTCAAGATGATTGGAAGTCAGCGTTGGGTGTTTTGCGATGGGCGGAAACATGTTCTGGATATAAACCCTCACCAGAATTGTACGATAAAATGGTGGACATATTGGGAAAGATGAAACAAATGGACAAAATGAAAGCACTAGTTGAGGAGATGGCTGAAGACCGTCTTGTATCCCTCAACACTGTGGCAAAGATGATGAGAAGATTTTCTGGTGCAGGTCAGTGGAAAGATGCTGTGAATACTTTCGAGGAGTTGGAAAACTTTGGATTAAAGAAGAATACCGAATTCATGAACTTATTGCTTGATACCCTCTGCAAAGAGAAAAAAGTTGAGCAGGCCCGTGCGCTTTTCTTGGAGATGAAGCCACATATTCCACCAAATGCTAACACGTACAACATTTTTATCCATGGCTGGTGCAAAATAAAGAGAGTTGAGGAGGCACAATGGACAATTGAAGAGATGAAGAGCATGGTTTTCGCCCATGTGTCATCAGCTACTCTATAATTATCCAATCTTATTGTTCCCAAGGCAAATTCTACAAGGTTTATGAGCTTCTTGATGAAATGGAAGCACAAGGATGTCCTCCTAATGTTGTCACTTTCACCAATATTATGAATTCTCTGACTAGGTACGGTGATATAGAGGAAGCCTTACAGATAGCTGAAAGGATGAAAGTGGTTGGCTGTAAACCCGATACACAGTTCTATAATGCGTTGATACATACGTTGGGGAGGGGTGGTTATGTTGAGGTGGCATTAAATATTTTCACAAAGAAAATGCCCGAGAGTAAGATTTATCCAAATACGTCCACTTACAATTCGATGATTGCTATGTTTTGCCATCATAGACAAGAGCAAAGGGCAGTTAAATTCTTAAGGAAGTTAGAAAAATCACCGTATTGCAAACCTGATGTTCAGTCATACTACGCATTGCTAAAATTTTATTTCCGAGATGGGAAGACAGATAAATGCATGATTCTGTTGGATGACATAGTTAAGAAGCACCATTTATGCCTTGATTTGGCAACTTATACTTTTTTAATCCATGGGCTATGCAGAGCAAATAAATGCGAGTGTGCATACCAGCTATTTGGGGAAATGATAGGTCAAAACATAAAACCTAGATATCTAACGTGTTCATTGCTTTTGAAAGAAATCAAAGAGAAGAACATGTATGATGCAGCTGAGATGATTGAAGGCTTCATGAAGAAAATGAAATGACCCTGATTGAAAGGCAACCGGTAACTTGTTTGTGCTTATATTTCTCCATCTCCTTCTTTTATTTGTTCCCTCTCTTGTATATGAGCAATCAAAAGTGAACTATCTGCATGGAAAATAAATTTGTATGTAATCTTAAACACGAATACGTATAATAAATACTCCCTCCGTCCACGAAATCTATGCTCACTTTCTTGGGCACAACTATTAAGAAAAAAGTAGATAAAGTAGATAAAGTAAAGGTATTGTGGGGTATTGTGGGGTCCACTTATATATAAAATAGATTGTTTGTGAGTAAAATACAATGACAATGGAAGTAATTAAGTGATGGTTGGAGGATAAAGATAAAACGTATATTTCCATAAAAAGTATGAAAATAGATTTGGTGGACAAACAAATAAGGTAAGTGGGAATAGAGTATAAGTTTTTTTGACAAAGTTTTGTATGCACCAGGTGCAACGTGCAACTCACCTCAAGTGACTTTTTAAACGGTATTACTTCTTTTCATTGAATAGTATTAGTGGGACAGTATTATTCTTTTTCACTGAAAAATATTAGTTGTGTATAATTGAACCGTACAATTGGTATACAAGAGACACACTCCTTTTTTCCCTTGTAATGTTCATTATCCTAATTATGGTCCTTTGTGTACTAGACAAAATGAAATACTTTGTTGTATTAATGACAAGAAAGTTCCGTTGTGGTGCAAAGTATGGACTGTACAAGTTTCAGTGCTGAAGTCAGTTGCCAGTTGTCACAAATTTATCTAGTTATTTCTGAGATTGCATTAAGATCTTATGGAGTATGACCATTTCTCCTTTTTAAATGTAGGAACACAATAGTTGGCAAACTATTCGGTGGATATATGGATTGATCGATAAGCGTTGATAAAATGTTGATGGAAATATCATAATGTTACAGAAGAAAATTTATTGATATTTGCATACGGTTATGACTGTTTTTGAGCCTCTTTGAGGAGAAGGTTATAACATGTGATGTAAATTGTAGTAACTCTGTTTATACTCCATTTTCAGTTGAATGAGAAGATGATGAAAGACATTTGATGATTGCTATACTTTCCACTTTAAATTGCTGCATTCAGTGTAAATTATATTTTTTTTTGTCTGACAAATGATGATTCGAACCCATCACCTTACAGTATAAATAGTGGTGTTCTAACCACTTGAGTTACTTAGTTGTAAATTACATTGTTATATATATTCCTACATTTACTGAATTACTAGATAATGGAATGCGCCAAGGTGGTGCTTGTTTATGAAATCGGATTTTTGAAATCCTATTCCACCTACAGTAGTTATAAAATATTTATTTACTTTTAAAAAAAAATTCAGTACACAATTATTTATCTATCATTCACTTTTTAGTTATTTATTACCTCTTCTTATTTTTTTATGCATTTTACATCACATTAACAGTAAAACAATCACTCAATAATTTCTACATTAATTTTATAATATAATAATCAAACTATCAACTACTTTTTCAAAATAATACTCTATCAAATTTTACAAAATCATTTATAAAATCCAAATGCACTTTATACTGTCGATATCCAATCAAAATCATAAACACCACTCCACTAATTCAATTTGTTCATCGCCTTGAATCTCTGTTGGTACAAATCAATCCAGAGATGCAGAACCCACAAGATGCTAACCCCAACTCCCACAACAATCACAACCATCCAAGAAACCCAACCCCACCTAGGAATCCCACAATCCACATTCCCAAAAAACAATCCCAATCCCACCTTGTACACAAACAAAGGCCCAACAACCCCCTAATCCATACTGTAATAGCCATAGAAAAGTGGGCACAAAAAACTCAAACAAAGCAGCAGCCTTAGCTGAGTCAACCTTCCTGTACCTAGCAAGGCTCCATGTGTTCTGGCATGTGGTTGTACCTTCTGCAATGATGAGTGTACCTAGGATAGCCACTGCCCCATGACCAAACAGACATCTGCATGTTGTTAGGACATAGAGTGTGGCTAGGTGGTGTGCAATGAGAAGCACATCACTTGGTATCAATAGTATGTAGTGCAAAGGGTCCATCAAGAAATAGGCAAGTACTAAATTTTGGAAGGGAGTGTTTGGGGAAGTGAATTGGAGTTGGAATATGTTGTACTTCTGAGTTTGGTAGATTGAGAATAGGGATAGGATAAGTGCAGGGGTGCCATGAGATAGGGACATGAGACAACTTGAGGCTTCAGATTTGTATTTCTTGTCCCAATTTCTGAAGATGATGAAGTATCCTATGAAATATATGAAGATGAACCAGACTGTGAATGCAGGAAAATATGAATCATACACTTTTGGGATTTCCATTGGGATAAGAGAGGAGGAAGATGATTTTGGAAATGCAAAATCTAGTGTTCCAAGTGCCTTTATATAAGATGTTGGGAAACTAATTTTCTTCCTCTAAGTTTGTCCCTTTTTTTTCCCAGAAAATTTTATTTTTTTTGAAGTTGACTTCGTTCTTTTGATTTTCAAAATTCAACTTTCTAGTCATTTTACTAGCTATTATCGAGTTTAAAAGTTAATAAAACAATAACAAAAAATTATGAAAATTTGAAAAATATAATGTCAGCTAAAAATCAGCCGCTAACCCTCTGTGGAAGATCAAATGATTAAAAAAAGTTTGAATTTTAAAAGTTCCAGATCGAAATTGAAAATTTGAGAACAGATCAAATGATTAAAAAAAGTCTGAATTTTAAAAGGAAATTGAAAATTTGAGAACAGATCAAATGATTAAAAAAGTTTGAATTTTAAAAGTTCCAGAGCGAAATTGAAAAATTGAGAACGTGGAGTATCCCGAAAACAAAGGTAGAAATAGAAAATTTATGGGCTCAGGATAGTTATGGATTGGTAGCTAGTTAGTTAGTATTTGTTCAGGTGTATGGTAATGTGTGTATATTGAAAATATTTTGTGGATCACATGCATGGGTGTCACATCACTTGGCAATATGCATAAGTATAAGAAATAAATACTTTGTGCTGTTAGAATATTCTGATATAATTCAGCCTTCTGAAAGCAACTCAGTGTCTTGTGTTTCTTTAACTCGTCTTCTTTAAGCAACCACAATATATTAACTAATCTTGATTTAATTGACATTAGTCTTAAATTAATCACCTGAACCAACTTTCCAATGAACTAAACAATACTTGTGTTTTTAGAATGACAAAGTCAAAATTTTCATACATGAAAAAACTTTAATTTACAATCAAATTATATAATTGGTGAAGATAAAACAAAATTGAATGGTTCATGGTTCACTCGGCTCAAGTGGTTCATGGTTCACCTGACCCGAATAGATCATAATTTAAGGTTCATTGTTTAGTGTTTAGGGTGTAGATGATTGATTTAGTGCAATTTTATAGATTTTCATACATGAAAATTTTCAGACCAGACCTACTCTTTTAAAATGGTTGCTTGTTTTGGTGACTAAAAACGATAAGTAGGGCAGCAATCATGGCATATTTACTTGGGTTTTAGATTTTATTTTAATTAATCGAGCAAGCAAGATGATAATTGTACACACGTCAATGATAGTTTATATCTAAATGGCATCCTTATCAAGTCGTGTTAGTAGAATTTGAGACGTCTTTAATTTCTTGGGAAAACTACAAATAGGTACAAATTCCTTATCCGAATTATTCGAATTACTAATAATTCCAAACGAAGTTATATATATAGATAAAGTTGCATGAGAAAGTGCAAATGTACTTGCATATAAACAACTATTTTGTAACTATTAGTAAATTGGAATGCCAGAAAACAGTCAATGTAAGCTAAAGCACATCTTTTTTTATACTACGGAGGCAGAAATCATCATCAATATAACTGTTGGGAAAGAAGCAAGCATTGAAGCATAGAGCAAATGATCTTCCTTGTATGATGTAAAAGTTTCATAGTTCACTTCATCTTTTAAATACCCTTCAGAAACTAAATTGGGGTACAAAATTGACCGCTTCAATGAACTCAGTATTTGGCCGGCATTCACAAAATTATTTAAAACTGGTTGCTGAAAATATGAAAGAAAACGGAGTTGGCTGGAAATGCCATTCATTCACTCTGGAGCGGTAATCGGTACCAAGAATAATCTCAGAAGCCCTCACATTACCATACCTCCATCAATAGTTATTACCTGAAATTAAAGGAAGTTAACAAAAGAAAATCGTGGAAATTGTTGCACACTGTTGACTGAATGGTATTAGTTGCACCGTGCAATTAGTTGTTTTAACTGAAAAGTATTAGCTGTTTCATTGAAAAGTAATACTCCCTCCGTCCCTCTCTTATTTGAACATTTGCCCAAAAGGTCCGTCCCCAAGTTTATTGAACATTTCTATAAATGACAATAAAACAACTTTTTTACTTTTACCTATACCCTTCAAACATCTCAATAATACACTCAATGCCATTAACTTTTCCACACTTAAGTCAACTTTATCTCCTTTAATTTACATAAAAGCCATTACTTTACCATTTAACCTCAATCAAAAAATAATTTTATCCCCTTTAATACTAATAAACAATTCATTTTTTAAAACTCGTGCGAACAGTAAATGGTTCAAATAAGAGAGGGGCGGAGGGAGTAGTTGTTTTCACTGAACAATATTCATTGAACAGTAAATTTTTTGTGAAGATTCATTGAACAGTATTAGTTGGTCATAATAAGTTGTTTTCACTGAACAATCCTAGTTGTTTTCATTGAACAGTATTCTGGCGCACCCAAGTATGATACTCATATATATATATATGGTTGAATAGGTGATGAGTTACAAACCTGTCCAGTGATATAACCAGCAGCGGGATTAAGAGCCAAGAACTCCACCAACCCAGCAACTTCCTCTGGCTGGCCGTACCTTCCTGTAATTAGTACAACAATAGCAGTTAGTAAAAATCAAAGTTTTCAGAAGATCTCAACTCATATGCCATTTAAGAGACAAATGGGTCGTCCACACATATTAATTCGATTCTGCAGATCAAATGGTCGGAGAGAAATAAGTTACCTAATGGGATGGCTTCTAGTAGCTTCTTCTCAAAGTCTGCACCAAGCTGAGCAGTCATATCAGATGCAATGAACCCAGGAGCAATTGCATTTACCTGTTAATACAAGCATTCATTAAATTCCAAAATGTAGCACAACACAGATGTTTAACCATATGCATACAGCTAAATAAGATAATACAACTCACAGTAATATTTCTGCTTGAATATTCCTTTGCAACTGTCTTTGTTAGACCAATTACCCCTGCTTTTGCTGCACTATAATTGGCTTGTCCAACATTACCCACAAGACCAACGACAGATGCGATATTAATGATCCTTCCCTAGAGAGTCGGTAACAATCTTGCATTAGAATAATAAGACAAGAAGCTGTCATATAGAAAATGGTAAGATAAAGTGAAATAGTATGATTCCAGAGTTGCATAATTTTGCCAATATTCACAAATGCAAGCAATTATGAAACTCAATTACAAGAAACGACATAGGTTCTAGCACACACTACCATCCACTCGCGAAAAGAAAAAAATATTACTCCCTCCATACCACTATTATTTGCACACAAATTAAGAAAAAATGTATTTTATCATTTTATGTTTAATTGGGTTGCTTTATGAGGGGCAATTTTGTCCACCATTATGTATAAAGTGAAGAAACGGATTGGATTGGGTTTATGTGTGAGCCCACTTCAATGGCATTATGTGTAATATTGTGGATATTGTGAGGGTGGAGTTTGCGGAGGGTTTACTATTTTTGGAGTGTGCAAATGGTTGTGGGATGTTCCAATAAGGCAAGTGTGCGAATAATCATAGGCCGGAGTGAGTACAATAGAAGCAAAAAGAAACTGGCCGTATGAATGTGACATGCTGAAACAAAGAAAATAAAATTACAAAGATAAAATAAGTTGATGAACGATATACAACCATTATCAAATAAGTGGAGTGGTTACCTTTTTCTTCCTCATCATTATTTTGGCAGCTGCCTGACGAGAGTATAAAAAGTTGAATTAATTTTTACGAATATTGATGCATTATTTGTCCGAGTATAAGAGGTTTGACAAATTGACCTGTGTGCAAAGGAACACTCCCGTTAGGTTCAGACTAATGACCTCATTCCATTGTGAAGTCTTCATTCTCATCAATAGACCATCCCTTGTAATTCCTGCAATTATACGAATTTTTAAAAGAACAGAACCACAAAATGTATTTGCAACCAAAGAAGGTTGACCCTTTGACTACCTGCATTATTGACCAAAACATCTACTGTTCCCCATGCATCAGTTGCCTGCAGATTTATCAATTAGACTTGATTGAGAAATGAGTTATTAAGCATAAAGTTTGATTTAACAGGATGGACAAACTATCTCACAGTTTTTATCATAGACTCAACATCAGCTTCTTTGGAAACATCTCCACCAAAAGTAATAGCCTGTCCCCCGGATGCTTCAATCTGCAAGAAGTAGCAATAACAATTTAACTCTTTCCGTCAAAGCAACAAATATAGGTACAGCCATAAGAATCAATTCCATGAGTTTCTCCTCTTCATTTTAACTAAGCTACTTGCAGTTTTGCACTGGTTGACAACACATATAGCTGAATCTACGACACATTTGAAAGAATATTAAAAAAAAAATCTATATTAGAACTGAATCTCCATCACATTTTAATGATGAGTCACATTACATACATACTGCTAAGGGATGTATAATCACATCATAATCTTATTGGGTTAAGTAGTAGTTTTTTCCCAAAATAATCAAAGTAAAAGATATTCAGTTGAGAGGAGCAGATGGTCATTTTTTAAGTCCTAAAAGAACTCCGAGGATGAGATAGTTGCAAAAAAAACCAGAAATTCTGTGTACACAAATAGTTCCAAGATAAATATTATGCATTTATGAGATGTTAATTTACCTGTTTGCAAACGTCTTCTGCCTCCTTCGACGACCTTGCATAATTAACCAGAACCTGCATTAATAATGGTTTATCAGTAATTTTGAAGGTGAAAGTGAAGCCTCATTACAAATCACATGTTTTTCATTTATTGTTATAGATGCATACATGATTCTATATGTACACTACATGATAATTGTGTATAAACATTCTTTTAATCGGTCACACAGTACAACGAAAGCTCAACAGTAACTTGACCGACAAAGAAGAACATAAAAGGTATAGAATGCCTTATGGGTAATCCAGAGAGTAGTTTCATAAAAAAATCAGACATCGAATTGCACCTCTAGTGCTACTTAGTCATAGGTGCTGCATCAACTTTTAATAATCGATAACAAAACGCATCAAGCTATAATTATAGAAATTTAAATCAAAAGAAGTAGTACACTAAAAGGTCTACATCTTAAACTAAACCAGAGAACCTAACCTTACAACCAGCTTTTCCAAGAGCCAAAGCGACCGCTTTGCCAATCCCTCTGGAGGCTCCAGTAACAACAACAACAGGGGCTTCCACTTTCGGTACTGTTTCACTACCCAATTGTTCAACAGCCACAGCCTGCGCCTTTATACCTGCACATAACTCCAATTAAACAAAAAATACCAGCTCAAAAGATATCCATAATCCAATATAATTTTTTTCTTTTTTAATTAATTTATCAATTTGAGTCTCAATTTGAAGTAGTTAGTATTAGGAAATTTATATTAGTTGAATTTGATGCCAAAACACTACACAATAGAATAAGTCGAATTGTACATGCAACTTACTCTTTCTAATACCAACAATTGAAACCGTAATTTCATCAAAAAACAAATTCCATCACGATACGTCTTTCCATAAAACAAATTGAAAAATGGCCTAAAAGATCAGATTCAAACGGAGTATATTAACCAGTAAATCGAGCTGGTACCTGATGAAGAACCGGTGCGAAGAGATCTGCATTGCAAATTGTGGTTTCCCGGAAGCTTAACCGGTGAAAAAACGTGGTTGAAATTAGCGATTTTGCGGTGAGAAATCCCGGCGGAATTGAAAGCAGAAACGGCGGTTCCAGCGGCGGAGGCGGCGGAGGCGGCGGCCATTCTGAGGAGTGCCGTGGGTCGAAGAAGAAAAGGAGAGAAAATGAGAGATGCCAGTGAGGAAAATTCACAAACAGTTGTAGTGCATTATATGTATAAAGAAAAGGAAAGAAAATTGGAGCTTTGGAAATGTCGCGGGAGTGGGCGATGAGTACAATGTGTTGTTTTACTTGGGTGGTTGGGATTCGGTGCAGTCGATTGTATTGCCTCATCTCAGTCGTCAAACAAACGTGTCAAAATCAAAATCATATTAATGCCACTTTCGGTCGCACTTCTGGAATTATATCTATGCATCAACTCTATTACTGTTATATCTAAAAATTATCATTGTTATACATAAAAAAGTATATTATACAATTTAAAAATATAACACAATTTTTAAACAGTAATTTTTTATATACATAACATTAATAATTTTTACACATAATAGTGATATTAAAAAAATCGAATTCACACAATTTTTGTCCAAAATCACCTAGTACAATAGGGTGGGGCTAAGGGTGTGTTTGCAAATAATAGTATTTTTCTATATAATTAATTTTTGTAGTACAATTAAAAGTAGATAATCTCTTCTTACCATATCAGTTTTACACTTTTTTTTTTGTCCCATATCAATTTTCACACCTCAAAATAAATTTTTTTTACACAAATTTTACCCTAAAAAAATACACTTATTTGCCCATGTATCATTATTTTTTCTAACTTAATTAAACTAACCAACCCACTTATCTTACTAACCTGCCTCAATAATTAATTACACATTAAAACACCCAACCCAGGCCAAATTAAAAACAAAACCCAATTCAACCGATAAAAATCACATCTTATATTCTGTTCTTTCTTCTCTCCTCTCTATTCTCTCTTGGCCGTGGAGAAACCCTAATCCAGAAAATCTCACCCCACCCATCCCAACCGACCGATTGTCTCCAACGCTTTTTTTTTTTTTTCCGATCGTCTTCCTCTCATTGGATTGTCTCTCCATCTTATATTCTCGTCTCTTTTTTTTTCGCCCGATCGTCTTCCCCCACTCATCCCAACCGAAATAGAATCAAGCAAAGACCCATCTCAAATCCTCGCCGAAAATTGCCGCTAGTGAAGGAGAATCATTTTCCCCTAATTCATAAACCCTCAATGCTCAATGTTCTTCCTTTAAGAAAAACGTTGGTTTTTGTGTTGTTGAGCGTCTATTTCAAATCTTTGCTTCTTGGTACGAGCTCGAGTCCACGACGTCGTCGTCTTCGGGGTGGTCGGCGGTGTACACGCCTTCTCTCAGATCTTGATTGTGCCGGCGATGGCAATGTCGACTATTGAAATGACATGGATAACAGTGTTTGTGCTCTTGATTTTTTGTGGGAAACTGATAACAACTTTGGTGGTGATTGGAAACTGGTTTTTTGGAAGAAATTGACGGCTTTTGGGGCTTTTGCGTTTGTGATTAAGGTTTTAATTCAGAAATGGAATCTTGCTGCAATGTTGAATGGCTTGGCTTAATCCTTCATTAGAAAAATTAGAGAAAAGTTGAATGGACATATTTAACCCTGCTTTATCTAACCAAAAGAGCAAAAAGACACTTTTCCTTGGTTGTCGTGCCTAGATAAGTGTGAAAACTGATTTGGAGCGGAGGGAGTAGTGTTTTGAAAGAAAGTATTTTAATTAATTTTGCTTAAATTGTAGTGTTTAGAAAATAAAGTATTTTTTTTTTAATTGTTAACATAAATGAGGACAAAGTTGTAATGATATTTAATAAAATAAAAAGTCTCAGAATTAAGCAATTAAAACTTGGTACCATGCTGCATAAAAGAAACTAATTTTAATTAAGGATGGCAACCGAGCGAGTTTGAGACGGCTTTGGTCTATGACTGTCCCGTCAGAAATTTTCAGACTCGGAAACTGCCCCGTGACCCGACGGGTTTTACCTACCCTGGGCGATTTTCCAATTTTCTATTTTTGAATTGGATGTTTGAATATTTTGTTGGGGTAGTTACTATTAGGTAACATTCATAAGTAGCTCTTACTCTTAAGTGCTACATTTTTTAAGTGTTACTCCTAGATCCAAAGAATATGTATGAAAGACCTAAATACCCTTAAATGAAACAAGTATCAAATTTGGGAGAATTTTGAATTTATTTTGGAATGTCTTGACCGAAATCAATCAATTAATTCCCCTAGAAAATCTTCTTGATTATCTCCTCCATTAATCTCCTTGTTATTCAATGGAAATCTTAGGACTGCACACAAAAAACCTGTTCTCGCCAAACCACGCAACCCTGCACACTGATCCTTCGCGGAAAATCCTGCACGCCGGAAACCCTTGCACGCTGAAGTCGTTGTTGCTAGAAACCCTGCACGCCGAAACTGTTGTCGCCAAAAAACCCTGCACGCCAAAACCATTATCGCTAGAAACCCCTGCACTCCGAAAACCCTGGTGTTTTTCGCAAAATTCGTGCACGCCAAAAACCGCTACACGCCGTCTCTGTTCAAGCCGAAAACCCTGCACACACCGCTCGTAAAAAACCCTCCTCGCTGAAAACCCTCTTCATTGAAAACCTTGCACATGCCTAGAATTTGCACACGCCGAAAACCCTACACACGCCGAAAACCCCTCTCGTTGAAAACCCTACACACGTCGACCTAAATCTGCACACGCCGACTGGAATCTGCACATGCCGAAAAACCCCCTCGTCAAAAACCCAACACACGTCGACCAGAATCTGCACACGCCAACCAAAATTTACACACGCCGAAAACCCCCCTCACCAAAAACCCTGCACACATCGACCGAAATCGCAAACTACTCGTAACATACATTAATTTGCACTCCCCCCTGAATTTGCAAGGGAGAATGATTGACCGATCCATCAAATTTGTTGGGAAATTTATAATTTTGATGGAAGTCCAAAACAGGTTGTAATAGGACCAGTCAGACCTGTTAGCTGACTAATGAATTAGATATCAGGATAGGATGACCAACTGAATTGTATAGACAACTGATGTAATATATAGGTCACATATTGAGGGGGAACTCAATATATATAGGTTAAGTCTTGAAGAAGATCAGAAGATAAGAATATCGAAGATCAGCTAGTCAGATAATCAGGTAAGGATCAGAAGATCAGGTGAAGAGCTGAAGACTCAAAAGACCTGAAGATCAGATGACTACCAGATAACAAGACCAAGAAGACCTCAGAAGACTTACATTAGAAGAACGAAGAAGATTCTGTAAGTTGTGCTAAGACAACTTACATCAGAAGACTCAATCAGGTAGACTGATCAGCTTGGACTGACCAGGATAACTCAATCAGGTGACAACCCAAGGTTCACCTAAGTCATACGAGTTCATCAGACAAGAAGAATGTCAACCTAAGTTGGAAAATCAAACACTGAATAAGTGTACTTGATAACCAATGAGAGCAAGACATGTATGTACGGAGCTGACAGTGCAGGATTCGACGCATCACAGTCAAATGACTATAAAGGACAACAAGCACGCATTTGGCCATGCCGTCTCTGAGCACATTAAATCAGACCTGCACACCTACCTCAAATAGACCAAAATTCGAATTGTTCTCCAACGGCTAATTCGAATTCATGCCTATATATATGGGGTCAAACCTTCATAGTAAGATTACGGAAATTATTATCAAGCTCAAGCTATACACGATTTCTGCAAGAACACCAAAATCAAGATTATTTTCTAAGTGTTCATCCCATAGTTCTTACCACATAAATCTATCCTTTAGCTTTAGGCTACCCAAATACTAGGATAGATTTCCAGTTGGAACAACTCAAATCTTATACCCAAACCAAGTGTTAGGTTAAGTTTTGTTTAGCAATATTTCAGACTAGGGTTTCTAGTTCTGAATTCTGGGATTGGTTGAGTGAGAACTCTTGAAACATTTGTTGTACTGTGTTAGACTAACACATTAATCTATGTCCAGTTGGTTAAGTTGGTGCTCCTGCTGATAGGGAAGAGTGGACGTAGGGCAAGTTGTCCGAACCACTATAAATCTTGTGTGCATTTATCTGCTTTACACTTATCACACACTTGTTGAAAAAGAACATGCATATTCCAAGTTAAGATCAGATTTGCACCAAGCAACTAATCTGATCAGTCTGGCACTTTGTTATCTGATCATAAAACCTTAGAATCTGATTTAAGAAAACTGGTTTTCCACACGGGTAAAACTTAGCTTCCACACAATCAGTTAAACTGATAGACACTAAACTGATCTGCTCTCAAGCGATCAGTAGGTTGGATATCAGTCTGTACTGATTCACTCACGCACTCGATATCAGTTAACTTGCCATCACAACTGATCACACGAAAAAGTTTTGGAAGTCTATTCACCCCTCCCATCTAGACTTCCACCTCACTGAAACTTGTTTGGGACTTACAAGTGGAATTAGAGCAGTGGTTCTACAGACCACTGACTTTGAGTATCATTGGTTCTTGAGGAAGAAACATTGTGGTCACTTGAACAAATCTTTGAAGAACCTGTTTTAAAACTCATATATTTTCAAAACTCACATTCAGCATTGATAACACTTCGGGTATGTATCATGACTTGCCTAAGTTCTGTGTCGATGAGTATGCCGACTAGAAGATCTTTATGGGGAACCATCTTTGTTGGGATATTTTAGTTTTGATGAATTATGCCAAAACATTATCAACTTGTGTTTTTGAAGCTAATCTACAGATAACAAGTTGAGGGGGAACGAGAGAACAAGTTAAGGGGGAACTCACGAAATCAGACAAAGATGATCAAGATCAGACGAGGCTGCAGACGAGGCTGATCGAGATCAGATGAGTAAGATGAGTTCCGGAGTTAACTGATGAGCTGAACAAAATTAGAAGAAAAGAAAAGCTAAGCCAGCTGATCAGAAGATCAGATGACCAGATGACCAGATCAGAAGAGGAGGTTGCAGATCAGAAGATGAGCAGATGAGACTGATCGAGATCAGACGTGTTCGAGATCAGATAAGCTAACCTGATGCAACTAACCTAATATGCTAACCTGATGTACTAATCTGATGCAGATAAACTGATATGCTGACCTGATGCTATACTGATCTGATCAGGTGAGCTGATCAGATCAGGCGAGAAGAAATCAGATATCAGAAAACCAGAAATCTGCATACCAGATCAGGCGAGAAGAAATCAGAAGAGAAATCATCAGAAGACAAGTCATCTGAAGTCATGTTCACTGAGAATCAGAACGCTACTGATGATCAGATAGCCTGAGTGCTAGAGACCTGAGGGTCAGATTGTCTGAAGTCAGAAGAGCTGAACTCAGTTAGCCTGAGTGTCAGTATACCTGATCAGACAAGGTCCGCTGAAGAGAAGTCTGTTGAATCAAGAATCCTGAGACTCAGAATGATCCTGAAGAATATAGCCGTTAGATTCAGCTGACGTGGACCAATGAGAGGAAGACAACCAACCTGGAAAAGACTGCAAAAGCTACAAAATAGTATGGATTTGAATGTGACTCCATCCAACTGTAACATTCAAATCCACACTATAAATACAAGTTCTTCCTTCATTATTCAGTGTGGAGAATGTGGAAAAAGATGCTACAGAGCCAAGAGCCATATACTCAAGCATTCCCACCATAGAACACTGAGTAAGAAATACACGCATATATTCAAGAGTGTTCTATCCTAGATCTAAGCACAAATGTAATATCCTAAGCTTAGAGATATTTTTTCCATCCTTAGCATTGAGGCTAAACAAGTGTAAGGGAAAATCTCAACCTAGTTGGAAACCAAACAAACCTTACCCAAATCAGTTTGATAGGTTAAGTTTGTAGGTGAGTGAGAATTCGGTAAGCATCTAAGCAATCCCGAAAGGGAGGGTAGGCGATCCCGTGAGGGAGATAAGTCCCGTTTGAGTGTGAACTCGGTAAACATCTATTGGGTGTTGGACTAACACGTTAAACTAAGTCCAGTTGGTTAGGTTGGTGCCCCTTGTGATAGGGACGAGTGGATGTAGGAGTTGTACTCTGAACCACTATAAAATCGTGTGTTCTTTACTGCTTTATGTTCTTACTTGCCATATGCATTTGATTATAAGCAAAACACACATCGTTCTTAAAAGCAAAAAATTGGAACCACCATTCCCTCACCACTATTTTATATGCATTACAATTGGTTTTTAACGCACTAATGGGTTTTCAAATCGGGACCAACAATCTTGATTTGATCAGTAACAAGATGATGGAAGTTCTTGAACGAGGACCGATTATAATCTATCATACAAATCCATCTGATGAAAACAGAGATCCTGATCACCCTGTTGGTGCATGTGTTAGAAAGAGTCCTTCGCTGATGGATGCAGAAGAAAGAAAGCTATCCAATCTGGATATAGTAGCTTAACATCTCATCATGAAGACGATGGACAAGACAACAAATGAGAAAGTCAAGCACCTGAAGAATGCTAAGGAAGTGTGGAATACGTTGGCTGAAATATGTCAAGGAAATGATCTGATCAAAGAAAGTAAACTACAAGCAGAGATGGTTAATTTTGAGAAACTCTAGATGTTGCCAAATGAGACCATCAGTCAGTTCGATGGAAGGATCACGATGGGTGTCAGCAGACTTCATGATCTAGGCCGAGAAATGTCAGACAAGGACATTAATTACAAGATTCTGAGGTCCCTGCCGAAGAAATGGGACATGAAGGTAACTATGATCAAGGATTATCATGATATTGCCACTCTGAAGCCAAGCAACCTAATCCTTAGTCTGAAAGCTCACGAGTATGATCTGATGGAGAGAAATCCTGGAACAGATGAAGTTCCTGCTGAAGCAGTATCAAATCTGTCAAAAGCTTTTGCATTTCAGGTAACCAGTAGCAGTGCAAGAATGCCTGAACAAGTGGGAAGGATTGTGAGTCAGCCTGAAGAAATTGCTTTGCTAACCAGAAAACTAGAAAGATCAAATGTCCAAATGGAAAAGTATCGGAAGTTTTATAGAGACTATCAGAATAGCTGAGGAAGAGATAGGAGATCTACTGACAGATCACAAGAAAGGAATTAGTCAGATGACAGGAGCGATGATCATAGAGATGACCGCAGAGAAGAAAAGAGAGATGATCGTTCTAATGATAGAAGAGACCTCCAGTTGGTCGAGCTGACCTCTAGTTGGTCAACCAAGTCGAGCCAATCTACTCGGCATTTGGAGCATTTTGAGTATACTACGTTTGGGAAAATTTTTGACCAGCTCGACCCGAGCAACGTGGCTCGAGTCGAACTGTTGAATATACAGAAACGCGAGCACGACTTATAACTGTTGGGGTTATACTGGAAAGTATGCTTTTACTTTGTATAACCAAACTGAATTTTCTGTCTTATTTACTGAAATAAATTATTTATCACCGATGCTTTAAATATCATTGAATGTTACATATATTTATTGCATAATTATTCAATAAAAAGTACATGTTACATTGTAGTTAATTTAGTGATACCAGATCACAGAAGATTAAATTAACAGTCCCTTGTAACTAAAAGTATGCGGTTCACGACCTAGATGGAAATAAACAATCACTACTACACATTTGAGCTTGCACAGCTGCACTTGGACAACCCTTTTTTTAAAGCGGCTCTCCAAGCTATAGCTTGGAGAGCGGTTCTAATAAAAAAAAAAAAAGAATAAACGGTTTTTCAACATTGTCGAGTTTTTACTTCTAAACAATGGTTGACAACGGCTGTCTGCAAAATGTAAGACAACGGTTTGAACCGTTTGTCAAGATAATAGTTTGGACAGCGGTTCCAAACCCATTCAATCCATCTCAAAATTTTAATTCAAGCCACATCGCGAACGAGTACTTCAATTTTCCCCAAATTAAATCAAGCTAGCGTCTCTTCCTCTACCCTAATCGAACTCCGTCGCTCGTCCTCCCATTCCTTGCCGCCGTCGTCTTCCCATTACCTCCTTCCCATTCCCCAAATCGCCCGAACCATGCCCTAGCCTCCTCCTCCCTCTTCCCCCAAATCGAACCGAAGCCCTAGCCATCGTCTTCCCGCCGTCGTCTTCCGCGTTTTTCCTTCTCCCCTCTCCGTGCGTCATCAGGTAAGAGCCCTAATTTATTTCAAACCAAATCACTAGCATAGTATTAATGTAGAAGACGTTGATAGCATAACTTGGTGTTTGATAGTATTAACGTAGAAGTTGAGGTTGAGGTTGGTGTTTGATACAAACTACTAACATAATATATATTAACGTATAACATAACTTGGTGTTTGATAGCATAACTTTCCGATTCATTTGAGAATTGAGGTTGGACTAAATTGGTGATAAATTAACGTAGAAGTTTGATTAATTGGCAGTGTACTTGTAATTAATTCGAAATAATATGCTTGATAAATGAACAATTAATTGTAAATGAACAATTGATGCACTCAAGGTGTTTGATAATATGCTTGTGTGAGGATTTAAGCATAAATTAGGATTAATACATTAGGATATATTTTTGTTATATTAATTTGATGATTTGGTGAATGGATAGTAGTGTGTTGCTTTAGATGATTAATGATGGTACATTAGGTTATATACATTGTTTTGAGATGCAACAAATCCTTAGATACATATGCAATATACAAACCTTAGGTACTACCACATTCTATATGCAAGTTTTATACATTAGGATTGTAATACTTTTAGGTTTAATACATTAGGATACATGCATTATCTTGAGAAACACTTCATATTGTCTTTTCTATAGGCATCTCTAGTTCTATATGAATCGAAAGTAGGTTCGAGCAGATCGATTATCAGATGAGTATAGTAATGGGGTGAAAGAATTTTGTAATCATGCAATTAGACACTGCACCGACCCTCGGTACATTCCATGTCCGTGTTGGAAATGTATGAATGGAAAAACCGTTAGTGGTCGAGAAAGTCTGTTTGACCACTTGATGATTCACGGTATTGATAAAACATATACCGTTTGGACATATCATGGTGAGAGAGGAGATGGATGTAGCTCAAGCAACCTAGAAACTGACTTTAGGTTTGAAGATACAGTGGATGCGGATATTTTTGATGATGTATCGACTGTTGATACATCAAGTGGGGATGACGATGATCTGCGAGATCACCCTTATATGTCAGAGAAGTAAAGGGATTCTGCTGGATTACCACTGTGGCCCGGGTGTAAGAAGGCAACAAAACTGTCAGCTGTGTTGATATTGTTCAACCTAAAAGCAGCTCACCAGTTGTCCGATGAGTGCTTCACAAGTATGCTGGAAACAGTTAGTGGTCTATTGCCTGATGGAAATGTACTACCTAAGAGAGCATATGATGCTAAACAAATGCTCAAGTCCATCGGGTTAACACATCAGAAAATTCATGCTTGTCCGGGTGATTGTATCTTATTTCGAAAGGAGTATGCAGACCTCGAGGAATGTCCCAAGTGTGGACTAAAGCGATATAAGAAAAATAAATCTCCCGCGAAGGTGATGTGGTACTTTCCAATAATACCAAGATTCAGGAGAATGTATAGCAAATACCGTGGATGCTAGAAATTTAAGATGGCATCATGATGATAGGATCAAAGATGGAATGCTAAGACACCTGCAGATTCACCCCAAAGGGAAGACATTCGATGTCGCATCCAGAATTTGGCACCGAGCCCGCGACACTTGCGTCTTGCACTCTCAACCGACGGAATGAATCCGCTTCGGTATCCAAAGTACCAACCACGATTACATGGCGATGATTACTGTTGGTTTATAATCTTTCACACGAGTTGTGCATGAAGCGCACTTACATGATGTTGTCTATGTTGATATCATGACCCAAACAACCCGGGTAAACGACATAGATGTATATCCGCTCATTTGATAGAGGACTTGAAGCTCATGTGGGATGAGGGTGTCGATGTGTATGATGCTTGTAGAAAGGAGAATTTCAAGTTGAAGGCCATCTTTGTTTGGGAACTATCAATGACTTTCCCGCTTACGGGAATCTATCCGATATAGTGTGAAAGGGGCGATGCATGTCCTTGTTGTACCAAGAAGACACATCACATTCACTTGAGACATTGTAGGAAGACCGTTTTATATGGGACATAGGAGGTGGTTGGACCCAACCCATAAGTACAGAACAATGGCCGATGCATTCGATGGCACAATTGAGACAGGTGAAGCACCACGTATATTGTCAGGTTCGGATGTATTGAATGAGATGAAGAATATCGACACACAGTACGGAAAGATCTTCGTAAAGAGTCTCCCCACTAGCGGTTGGAAGAAGGAATCAATTTTCTTTCAATTGCCCTATTGGAAAGAGTTGTATGTTAGACACTTCATTGATCTAATGCACGTTGAGAAGAACGTTTGTGCCAGCTTGCTCAACACTCTCCTAGCTGATAAGAAGTCCAAGGATGGTTACAATGCAAGAATGGATATGATTGATATGGGAATAAGAGCAGAATTAAAACCTATGCCTAGAGAAAGGGGTCAACCGTTCTTACCTCCTGCTGCACACACCTTGTCCAAGAATGAGAGAAAAGAGTTACTTAAGCTGCTAAAGGATGTGAAAGTACCAGAGGGTTATTCCTCCAACATACAGAGACTTGTATCAGATGATGGCGTGAGACTGATGAATCTGAAATCGCATGACTATCATGTCATCATGGAGACTTTCTTGCCCATTGCAATCGTTCTATCTTGCTGAAAATGTCTTTTAACCATAACAAAGTTATGTTGGTTCTTCAAGGCAATGAGTAGCAAGGTCATAGATCCTAGAAAATTGCTTGATTTTTAGAGGTAGATTGTGGGGACTCTCTCTCGTGAGCTTGAGATGTATTTCCTCCATCATTTTTTTTTTTTTTTTGATATAATGGTTCACCTAACGATTTCATTTGGTACACGAGACAAGGATGTGTGGTCCCGCTTTCGTATCACGATGGATGTATGGTGTAGAGAGATATATGAAAGTGCTCAAAGGATATGTGATGAATATGTCCAGGGCGGAGGGATGCATTGCGAGCGCTATTTAGTAGAAGAAGCGTTCAGTCTTGGGTCGAATTTATTCCGAATGTCGATGCAATTGGACTTCCAGGTTACGGTACACCAATAGGATGGATGGTGAAGGCATTACACGGTGGGTCAACCCGTAAGTGTTAGCATGGAGGAACTAACACGGATGCACTTGTCGTGCTTTCACAACACGGTCGACGTGATTCCTTTTATTGACTGCGCACATGCGATCACTTCTTGTCGAGAGAAATCCCACCGGAGATAGATCATGGATTGAAGTTGAGCACAATCGCACGTTTGTTGACCGGTTCAATGGTTATGTAGCAAATATGTTGTCACGGAAGCGTAATCGGTGAATGAAAGAGTTAAGTGGTTATCCGTAATGCCCGATAGACATGTGTATTCATACAAGTGTTATCTTAGCAAATGTATACACATTTTATACCGGAGATCATGATGCCACAAGTACTATGCAGAATAGTGGAGTGTCCATTATCGCAAATCTGCGGTGGATCAATCAAATACTACTTACTTTGGATGATTGTCAACATTTGGGAACTTGACTATGTTGTTCACCGTCAACCAATCTTCGAGTGTAGTTGGGTGAGGATCCCTAACGGGTCCAAGTTGAAAGTTCGGGTTAAATGCTGCGTTGATTTGAAGAATGTGGGATACCGAGATGACCCTTTTACATAATGGCGATCAAGCTCAACAAGTTTTCTATGTCCCCGACCCGATTAATAAGAAATGGTCCATTGTTGGTTACACAAACAAATTTAACAATAGTTTCAGTTAATGACCATGTCATTGAAGATGTTGACATAATTGATGATCCTTTTCAAAACTTCACTCATCCTGTACCATCTTTCGATGATCCTGCAAATCCACGCCCATACCAGAGAATAATTAGAGATGATGATGAATATGGCAATCCGGATCTTGTTAACATTTATGGTCATGAACGAGAAAGGTCAACCAAAAAACGAAAAAGAAAAACAAATGCTAAAAAGAAATGTAAGACTTTATTGAATGTTGTTTTAACCGCTATATTAAATGTTGTTTCTTTTGATTTATTAAATAAAGTGAATTGTTAATCAACGTGTTTAGAAACAACGAGATAACGAGATATTGAAGACATAATCCGCGCTTCTCTAACGAACATTCCTCTCAATGTAAGTCAATTTATCGATTTATTTAAATTATTATTAATTGAATAAAAATTCATACTATATTGATTGATTCGTTGTTTGCAGTTTGTTATGAACATGAGCTCAATTCTTACTCTAACAAAAGACTGGAGAAATGGAAAAACGATTGGACGCGCGGGGTACCTTTACAATCAATTCTTATATTCATACGATATTAACTGAACGTTGTTTGAAATTTTGGTAGCATGTAATTTCTTTTATATATTTGTGATGATATATATTTCATGTTTTTGGTGTATTGGACGTATATATGTTTATGATTGTATGTTTATTTATTTCATGATGTGTATGTTTATTAATCAATTTGATGTTTTGGTATATATATGTGGTATAAGTTTTGGTTTATGGTTTTATTATAGGATTTTTGGTTTAAGGTTTATGGTATTGGACGTATATATAAGTTTTGGTTTATAGTTTTATTATAGGAATTTTAAAATATAAATTAATAATTAAAAAAAAAAAAATTAGACAGCGGTTTTCAACCGCTGTCTATGTAAAATAATAAACGAATTTAAAAAAAAAAATATTCACTTAGACAGCGGTTGATAACCGCTGTCCAAGACAAAGGCTTGGACAACGGTTATCAACCGCTGTCCAAGTGCTTTTCTTGGACAACGGTTTTTTATCAGCTGTCCAAGCTTGGACAGCTGATGCTTGGAGAGCGGTTTTAACCGCTCTCCAAGGTCATTTTTCACAGCTGTCCAAGCACAAATGTGTATTAGTGAATCCATCGTGAAAGGTTGAAGTGTAAGGCTCAGATTGGCTTGTCTTGACCAAGAGATTACACTAGTGCATGACTGATGCATCGAACAAGGACCTACAGGAGGATAAATTCTTCAGCACTGAACCAGGAAGAATTAGACCTCAGTGGTTCGTTATTTCTTAATCTTCGTCCCTTAAATAGGATCGTGTGTGGTTAGTAATTATTGATTTGACTTATGACGGGTAGAGAATCAATGAGATTCAATACTTTATATCTTGGGCAATATTATTGGTCACATGCGATTGCTAAGATTTAATACGAAGAATCGTATGCAAGTACGCTTGTTCGATTTGCCCCCTTGGGAGGTTCATAAGATTTATCATACCAAATCTTGCAAGTGGAACTAGTTTTCGGTATGGATAATAATGTTGAACCGTTCCTTAACCAAGGACAAAAGATATTAATTAATGGAAAGCTATTTCAGTGGCTTGAATTAATTAATGGGCTAGATAATCTTAAACACGGGAAATAATAACCGGGAGCCATATTAACAGTAATATGGGTTAAGATGGATAGTGCAATATTAATTATGTAGTGAGATTAATTAATATTTATGGACTTGAATAATATTGTGGCTCAATATTAGATATTCAAAGTCCATTAGAAGGTCCAATCTTAATTCTCCTAAAGGCCCCTCAAGTAGCCCAAACATAATGTCCAGTAACTGAAAAAGGTGTTTAAAATAAGATAAATTATTGTTGCCTAATTTTCCAATTTTTCGAAAATAATAAATAAAAGAGGGAGAAAGATTTTCTTTGAATTTTGTTATGGAATGAGGATAAGTATTCTTGGAATACAAGATTATCTCATTAAATTCAAGAAATCTCCCACTTGGTTATTTGTTAAGGGATTTTCGAAAATTTATGAATAAATAAGGAGAGGAAAGATTTTCTTGATTTTCTTGAAAATATATTATGGAAGATATGCATTCTTGGAATACAAGAATATCTCATAAATTCAAGAAGATCCAAATCTTGGATTCCTACTCCTTATTTTTTGAAAAATACCATAACAAGAGGAGTTGGGATTTTTGTGGAATATTTAATTATGGAGAAAAGAATATATGGGATATATTCAAGATTTCTTGGAGATCAAGAAAAAGATTTTCCCATCTTTATTTCCACCTAAAATTTCGACCAACTCCTCATTATAAATAGGGGATAAATGTTTCATCCCCAGGTGAACACGAAAATTGGTTTTTCGGAAAAATATCAGCATTGATAAAATATCAAATATTTTGAAACGTCGAAAGATTGTGTATTTTCGAAAAACCTCAATTGTGAGTGTGCAATTCCATGTGTTGGAAAAATTAGAAATCCACAAAGGTGGTGCAACATAATTTTATTTTTCCTTTTGTTAAATTGTTCGCGAGTTCCTTCCACCGGATTGTTGAACAAGGGCAAGGGAATACTTGAGAAGACTTTTTGGTGTGTTCGTGTGAATGGGATCCATCTTCTCAACGGTTGTCACTCCGAGAGGTTAGTTCACATAAACCCGTAGCAATTCCGCATGCGTAGGATTTATGTGAACTGTTTATATGCATGATTTGTTGTTGAATTATTATTTGAATTAATATAGGATTAATTCATGCTAGTAATAATTGTTAGAATTAAATTTTTATTTAAATATTCATCCCGAATAGATCCGTGCGATTAATTCCCCAACAATAACCAGCTCGACCAAGTGGAGGTCGAGCAACTCAGCTCGAGTCGAGCTGGCCCAAAAATGAAAATGCTGCCAAAAAGCTATAGGGACACGTGCCAGAGGATTCCAAAGCATATATAAAAGCCCAACTTCGTTTTTTCGACATTCAGCAGCTGAAGGAAGAGATAGAATAGTGAACAAGTAATATCTTTGAGAGCTGCAACTAATAATTTTTTATATTTTTGCATTTTGCTTCCATAGATAGCTTAGATAATCATAGAATAGGTTAGATATAGTGTTAATTTCAGTTTTGAGCAAAAAACCAAGGAGTATTGATGGATTTTTATGGATTGGTGCATGAACTTCAATAGTAAGGTGTTTATTTGTTTATATTTGTTGTTTGTTGCTTATCTTGTTATGCTTGAACTTCAATAGTAAGGTGTTTATTTGTTTCTATTTGTTGTTTGTTGCTTATCTTGTTATGGGTTTCTTTTATCCTTGCATATTAGCCATGGGTTTTGCTTGTAGCACCATGGGCTAAGGTTCTTTTGTGTTTGGGTGTTTGGAATTGTGATGATGATTGATTAATTGCTTTGATTATGGTTGTTTATCTCTATTGATGGTGATCCTTTAGATTAGGGGATTTTACTTGTTCAATTTAGTTTGGTTTTGCTATGAGCTTGAGTGTTTATGCTAGTTTATCGCAATGAGAGTTGGGTAGACGGGATTAGGCATATGGGTATTGGTTTAATTCACCAGATTTGAGTTAATTATGCTCTATTGCAACGAGATTTGGATAGAAACATAAGAACCCCTCTAATTTACATTGAATTCTTTAGTTAAAACCTAGAGTGGAAAGTGAAGAGCATATAGGAGAATTGAACTTAGTATACAAGTGGGAAAACACGGGGACAGAGTTGTTAGTTAATTAGAGGACCATATCCGTGCAATTACCTGGGTTAAAAAGGGGAGATCCTCCTCCCGATCCTAGGATTTAAAATGATATCGAACCCTAGGCATATCAAGTACGGGAATGGTAATTGTCTACTGATCGCTCTTAGGGTATAATCAGAAATAGAGGCAAACTCCATAATTAATCTTTTGATAATCATCTCACAAGGAAAAACACCCGAACACCTCTCACTCATTTGAAACAAATTCGTTTATTGCCTTATTTTTTTCTTAGGTGCTTGTTGAATTCTCTTATTGCTATCTTATTGTCTTGTTGTTAATTTTTCTTTAATCGGAAAACCAAAACATGTTTCACATTATAATCATGCGACGACACATAGCAATTTGGCTATAATCCACATCCTAGTCTCGTAGATCGATATTTAACTGGGCACACAACGACACCTTCCTTCACTTGGGAAGTAGGTGTGGTAAACACGTGTCAAAAGTCTCATGACAGATCATCAAGAAATGATTTAAAATTGGAGAACTGGAGGCGTGCTTCAACTGTCAGAAACCAGGACACTACAGTGTTGATTGCCCTGAGCTAACTCCAAAAGGAGAGAGAAGAAAAGTGAAACAGAAGAGAGCAACGAAACTGCGACAGAAAAGCCATGGTTGTAGATACATCAGGTATCGATGACTCCTATCTGCCTTCGGATGATTCTGGTTACTCATCTGTAGAAGACTTCTGTCTGATAACCACTACTGATGATGTCGACGACCTCGACGATTTGATGTTCTCATCTGATGATGAAATCTGCCTCATGGCCAAAGAAGTTACTCAATCTGAGGCAATCTCTAAACATGTTTTTGTGTCTTCTGTTTCTGTTTCCACACCTACTGTGCTGAGCACACCTGCGGGAGAGATTGACCCGAAACAAACAACGAGCTGATGATCTCAAAGTCCTCCAAGCTAAGTTTGATGAACTCTTCCGACTGCATGAGAGTCTAAAACAAAGTGAGGACATTTTGCTAAAGAAAGTAGAGGTTTTGGGAAAAGCTTCTAAAAATGTTGATGAAATAACAAGCTACTTTCGGAAGCCAACTGATAAGAAGGGTATTTGGTTTGATAGCCCTTTTGGATCCTCATATGTCCAACCTGGTTGACACTCCAAAAGTGAATTTAGAAAGATTTCTGGACAAGATACACGTTAAGCCAAATCTGTATCAAAGAATGGAAAAAAGACTCGAATAGGAAAAGGCGACCTCGATCGAAAGGGAATAGAAATGGACCTCACCTGATCAAGCATCACCGAGAATCAACAGAAGAACTCATCTTCCGAAGAGACCTCACATCGGGAAGGACAATCTCTCGTGGAAAGTCTCACCGAGACCTAATCGTGTTAAGTTGTCCTAACCAAAGATGCTTAAGGGTAAACCGATGAAACCATTTGTGCAAAAAGAGATATGAATCTTTTGATGGTAGCGAATGACATATCCATTTAACCGTAAATCCATGACATTTTTTGTGTTAAAAGAAGATGTCTTCCAAGTTTTCTCGATTTTATCCAAGGTTCACACTTGTAATCATCTTGACTGAAAAGCACATAAAGAGATGTATGATCATGTAGATGCTTATGGGAGACAAATCAAATTGATGATTACCATAGAAATGTGCCTGTTTGTTTGATCCCGAAAGTTAACATAAGCTAACCCTCAACCCAATCCTCCTCAGTACCTAAAGCTAATTTGTTTGTTTGAATTTAATGTGTTGATTTATGCATTCATATAAATTGTATTAATTGATTCGCTCAAATTCGTTTTGCTAAAATCCACGAAGTGATTAGGACATTTCAATGTAAAAGTCTAATCTTGTTAGATATTTTTTGTTTTGGGAAAAGCTTCTTAAAAATGTTGATGAAATAACAAGCTACTTTTTCGGAAGCCAACATAAGAAGGGTATTAGGTTTGATAGCCCTTTTGGATCCTCATATGTCCAAGATCTGGTTGAAGTGTTGACACTCCAAAAGTGAATTTAGAAAGATTTTGACGGACAAGATACAGACGTTAATGAAGGCTATGAAGATGAAGATCAAGACATGAAAAGAATTAGAATAAAAGCCCAATGTGTTTAATTTTTTGTTTTTGATCTTATGATTATTTTATGCTTATTTAAATTGTGTTTAAATTTGCGATGCATGAGAAGATGTTTTTTGAAAAAATCTCACTTTCAAAAATTACTAAGTATGCTTAAACAATTAATTGACAATTTTATTCCGGATAATAAAATTGAATTAATTTTTGACCTCCATGATTTATTTATTTGTGAATTCTTTTGAGAAATTCCCCTCTTAAAAGGTCAAAAGATAGCTTTCACATGAATAAATTCCAAATGGATGATTGTGGATTATTACTAGTGGCGAAATGATCCTCCCCAAGAGGCTCGCTCAAAGAAATAATAATTTCCATGGTTATTACTTAGGTATAAAATTGATATGCATATACTTCCCTCAAGTCCCCGTCAATTTTATATTGGTCAAGGGGAGCCAACTATTAATCTGGATATTAAAGGTTTGTTTGTTTTTTCTTGTTTGTAACTCGTTGAATGTGTTTAAATAATGACCCACCCCACCATGTTGGGCGATGCATGTTCATATTTTTTTGAGATTTTAATATGATGCATGTGATCGAACCTTTGATATATTTGTGCTTATGTATAGTTATTTATTTCATTTCAAAGATGTCATTTTAATCCATTTAATATACTTAAAGTCAATAGAATAAGTATGGAAACTATATTGATTGGAAACAAAAATTATAATTGTCCTAATCGCACAAAAAGCCACACCAAAATCGATTAAAACCGACGAAAGTTAAAAATGCGGGACTCGTCGATCACCTTGAGAGATGTTGTCGCTGAAAATGATGGAGGACAAACCCGTTTTACGAAAATTGATGGCTATCCAACAAACTTGAGGTTCACACTTGTAATTTGGTATTTCACTCTCTTGCCCAAAAGTTTTGAGCATTTTGGCCTCTTAAAGCAAGCTTTGGTCTAAAAGAGATGTTGATGGGGCACCAAACTGAACAACAAGTGGTCCATCTTCATCTTCTAGGCCAAGGGTAGGCAAGAAGAAGAGAGAACCAAAAAGCCATAAGCAATAAACTTCAACTGCAATCATTGCCAGGCAATGGTAAGATGAGGAATGCTTGTGGTGTCAAGGAAAATCCAAAGAGGAAGTGCTTCAACAAATAATGGAGGATTTGCTGTTCCAACCCCAAAAAGGGCCGGAAAGAAAGGTAATTCTCACGTTGTTGAAACTTGTTTAGCGGCGTATAACACATGGGTAACCTCCATCGATCATGTTTGCTTCCACGGGTTCAAAGAACTTAGTGGGAGTGAGATCCTCATCACAATTTGGCCTAAAGAGTGGCAAAATTGATTTGTTTTTTGAAACGTAGTTTTAATTTTAAGAGATGTTCTTCGCGTTCCTACTTTTTAGAAAAATTTAATTTGTTTCTAAACTTTACATTGATGGATATTCGCATTTTGATAAATTGTTACCATTAATGATAAATTTATTGTCAATTGTTTAATAATTCTATACAATTAACGGGCACACCACTCACGAAAATGCATCCTATAAAGCATCAAATCCACGATTAAATAAAACGTTCATCGACGATTAGACACTTCTATGGCATTTAAGATTAGGACATATTAATCAAAAGAGGATCCAAAGGTTGGTAGAAGACGGTTCATCGAGTTGAACCAATCCCAACATAATCATGTTTGGAAGGTAAAATGACCAAGAGGGCATTGAGCCAAGGGAATAGAGCCAAAGAAGTGTTAGAAATCGCTCACACGGATGTATGTGGTCCAATGTCAATCAAATCAAGAGGAGGTTATGAGTATTTAGAACTTTTATTGATGATTACTCAAGCGACTATATTTTCCTTATGAAGCATAAATCGAGACTTTTGACGAATTCAAAGAATTTAAGGCTCAAGCAGAGAATCATAGGAAAAATGTATCAAGTCTCTACGATCCGATCGTGGAGGCGAGTACCTCAAATGATGAGTTTTTGAACTACTTGTCGATGAAGGATTGTATCCAAATTAATCGCACCTAACCCCTCAACAAAACGAGGTTACAGAGCGAAAAGAAATGTAACTCTTTTAGAAATGATTAGATCAATGATGAGTTATGGATCTACCCAAAGTCGCTCGGGGTCATGCCTTGAAACAACAAACTTACATTCTCAACTTGGTGCCATCCAAATCGGTTCCCAAAACTCCCAAAGAATTGTGGACCCCAAGCAAGCCCGGTTTGAGACACATGAGAATTTGGGTGTGTCCGCCTCGTGTTGACAAAGGAAGCGTAAAATTGGATCCTCGATCGTAATTAAGGTTGTTTATAGGATACCCCGAGGAACAAAAAGGGTGTATGTTCTATGGTCCCAAGATCAAAAGGTGTTAATAAGCACCCACTTTAGATTTTTGGAAGAAGACTATATGAACAAAAGGAGACCTGTATGAGATTACCTTAAATGAGCTAAGGGGGCTAACCTCGATGCCAACTGCATAAGATGACATACCAAACGACACACTTACACAAACCTAACCTCGTCTTAGTGGAAGGGTTGTGAGACAACCGAGAGATTCATGGGGATAGAGAGTCCTCGGACTTGATTCCCGGACAAGACGAATCGCACCCATGGACATATGACGAGGCAATCCAAGACAAGGATCTTGGTTTCTTGGCAAACAACAATGAAAAGCCAAAATGGGTTTTATGGATCATAATAGAGTATGGGAGCTAGTCGAACCACTTAATAAGGTCAAACCCATTGGTTGCAAGTGGGTATACAAGAGAAAAAGAGGACCGGACGGGAAGGTGGAAACCTTCAAGGCAAGGCAAGGCTTGTGGCGAAAAGGTTATACTCGTAAAAGAAGGGATCGACTATGAGGAAACTTTTTTCATCTCAGAAGCAATGCTCAAGTCCATCCGATTCTCTTGTCGATTCTTTCTATCTCGATTTGAAATCAAAATGGATGTCAAGATTTCCTTAATTTTCTTGATGAAGAAATCTATATGCAACAACCCCAAGGCTTCATTGAAAAATGCCAAGAACACCTAGTTTGTAAGCTCAAGAAGTCCATTTACGGACTCAAACAAGCATCCAGAGCTTAGAACCAATGTTTTGATCAAGTAATAAAGTCTTATGGGTTTGATCAAAACGAGTTCGGAAGTTGTGTGTACAAAAAAAAAGGTTTGGTATTCTTAATACTTACGTAGATGACATTTGATGTAAAGGTGTTATCGATGTGTATTTTTGATATGAAGGATTTAGGGGAAGCATTTGATGAAATTTACATGAAATCTTGAAAGCGATTGAAGATCTGCCAAGAAAGGCTTCAGAAGATCCATCTATTGACAAAATAGATGATATGAAAGGCATTCCTTATGCTTAGGTTGCTCCGGAAGCCTTATGTATGAAATTACTATCCGCTTTTGAGTTGGCATGGTGGCAAAACAGATAGAATGGTTGTTTATCGGTCGATAGTTTATTTCCTGGATGGGGGAGGATAAAATTGAATTCAATTTCTACCATAGAATTTAATTTATTTATTTGGCTCAAGAAAATTCCTTGGACTTGGATGTAGTTCGAATTTGCCCAAAGACAATCACCGCTTATTGTGATAATGCCGAGCACATGCAAAAAGGGAACCAAGAGCCCACAAGGCCGCAAAAACATTGAAAGGAAATACCATCTTATACGATCGTTAAGAGAGGAGATATAGAGGTGGCAAAGATCGCGTGAAGACAACCCAGCGCATCCATTCACAAAGGGTCCGCCTTATAATACATTCGAAGACATGTGGAAGGAAGGGGTGTCAAGACCGTTTGCTAACTGCTTTGAGTATTTATTATTGGGTTCGTTAGGTGACATTAGATGTCAAAACTACACGAGACATGTTGTAGATTACTTAAAAGTAGACTTTGAGAATAAGTGGGAGATTGTTGGGGTTATATCGAAAGTATGTTTTTACTTTGTATAACCAAACTAAATTTTTCTTCGCCTTATTTATGAAATAAATTATTTATCATCGATGCTTTAAATATCATTGAATGTTACATATATTTATTGCATAATTGTTCAATAAAAAGTACGTGTTACATTGTAGTTAATTTAGTGATACCAATCACGAAGATTAAATTAAAGGTTGTAACTAAAAGTATGCGTTCACGTCTAGATGGAAATGAACAATCCATCGTGAAAGGTTGCGATGTAAGGCCTTTTGAAATAATGACCAAGAGTTTACACTAGTGCATGACTGATGCATTGAACAAGGACCTTAAATTTTCAAAGATCAACCAGAAAGAATTAGGCCTTTCGTTATTTCTTAATCTTCGCCCCTTAAATAGGATCGTGTGTGTTAGTAATTATTTTTGACTTATGACGGGTAGAGAATCAATGAGATTTACTTTATATCTTGGGCAATATTATTGGTCATATGCGATTGCTAAGATTTAATCTGAAGAATCGTGTGCAAAATACGCTTTGTTCGACGGTTTGCCCTTGGGAGGTTCATAAGATTTATCATACCAAATCTTGCAAGTGGAACTAGTTTCCAATATGAATAATAATGTTGAACCGTTCAAACTATATTAATTAATGGAAAGCTATTTCAAAGGCTTGAATTAATTAATGGGCTAGATAATCTTAAACACGGAAATAATAACAAGGAGCCATATTAACAATAATATGGGTTAAGATGGATAGTGCTATAATTATGTAGTGAGATTAATTAAATTTATGGGCTTGAATAATATTGTGGCTCAATATTAGATATTCAAAGTCCATTAGAAGGTCCAATCTTAATTCTCCTAAAGGCCCTCAAGTAGCCCAAACATAATGTCCAAGAATCGCGAAAAAGGTGTTTAAAATAAGATAAATTATTGTTGCTTAATTTTCCTATTTTTCTAAAAATAATAAATAAAAAAAAAGGAGAAAGTTTTTTCTTGAATTTTGTAATGGAATGAGGATAAGTATTCTTGGAATACAAGATTATCTCATTAAATTCAAGAAATCTCCCACTTGGTTATTTGTTAAGGATTTTCGAAAATTTATGAATAAATAAGGAGAGGAAAGATTTTCTTGATTTTCTTGAAAATATATTATGGAATATATGTATTCTTGGAATACAAGAATATCTCATAAATTCAAGAAGAAAATCTTGATTCCTACTCATTATTTTTTTTGAAAATACCATAACAAGAGGAGTTGGGATTTTTGTGGAATATTTAATTATGGAGAAAAGAATATAATATTCAAGATTTCTTGGAGATCAAGAAAAGATTTTCCCATCTTTATTTCCACCTAAAATTTCGACCAACCCCTCATTATAAATAGGGGATGAATGTTTCATCCCCAGTGAAAAGTTATCGGCACGATAAAATATCAAATATTTGGAAACGTCGACCAGATTGTGTATTTTCGTTGAATTGGGAGTGCAATTCCATGTGTTGAAAAAACTAGAAATCCACAAAGGTGGTGCAACATAATTTTATTTTTCTTTTGTTAAATTGTTCGCAAGTTCCTTCCACCTTGTTGAACAAGGGCAAGGAATACTTGAGAAGGCTTTTTGGTGTGTTCGTTGAACATTCATCTTCTCAACGTTGTCACTCCGAGAGGTTAGTTCACATAAACCAAATTTATGTGAACTGCTTATATGCATGCTTTATTGTTGAATTATTATTTGAATTAATATAGGATTAATTCATGCTAGTAATAATTGTTAGAATTAAATTTATATTTAAATATTCATCCCGAATAGATCCGGGCAATTAATTCCCCAATAATAACCAAATTGTGGTGGAGGTCGAGAACTCCAAAGAGTCGAAATGCCCAAAAATGAAAATGCTGCCAAAAAGCTATAGGGACACGTGCCAGAGGATTCCAAAGCATATATAAAAGCCCAACTTCATTTTTTCGACATTCAACAGCTGAAGGAAGAGATAGAATATTGAACATGTAATATCTTTGAGAGCTGCAACTAATAATTTTTTATATTTTTGCATTTTGCTTCCATAGATAGCTTAGATAATCATAGAATAGGTTAGATATAGTGTTAATTTCAGTTTTGAGCAAAAAACCAAGGAGTATTGATGGATTTTTATGGATTGGTGCTTGAACTTCAATAGTAAGGTGTTTATTTGTTTATATTTGTTGTTTGTTGCTTATCTTGTTATGCTTGAACTTCAATAGTAAGGTGTTTATTTGTTTCTATTTGTTGTTTGTTGTTTGTTGCTTATCTTGTTATGGGTTTCTTTTTTCATTGCATATTAGCCATGGGTTTTGCTTGTAGCACCATGGGCTAAGGTTCTTTTGTGTTTGGGTGTTTGGAATTGTGATGATGATTGATTAATTGCTTTGATTATGGTTGTTTATCTCTATTGATGGTGATCCTTTAGATTAGGGGATTTTACTTGTTCAATTTGGTTGGGTTTTGCTATGAGCTTGTGTGTTTATGCTAGTTTATCGCAATGAGAGTTGGGTAGACGGGATTAGGCATATGGGTATTGGTTTAATTCACCAGATTTGAGTTAATTATGCTCTATTGCAACGAGAGTTGGATAGAAACATTAGAACCCCTCTAATTTACATTGACTTCTTTAGTTAAAACCTAGAGTGGAAAGTGAAGAGCATATAGGAGAATTGAACTTAGTATACAAGTGGAAAAATACGGGGATAGAGTTGTTAGTTAATTAGAGGACCATATCCGTGCAATTACCTGGGTTAAAAAGGGGAGATCCTCCTCCCGAACCTAGGATTTAAAATGATATCGAACTCTAGGCTTATCAAGTACGGGAATGGTAATTGTCTAGTGATCGCTCTTAGGGTATAATCAGAAATAGAGGCAACCTCCATATTTAATCTTTTGATAATCATCTCACAAGGAAAAACACCTGAACACCTCTCACTCATTTGAAACAAATTCGTTTATTGCCTTATTGTTTTCTTAGTGCTTGTTGAATTCTCTTATTGCTATCTTATTGTCTTGCTGTTAATTTTTCTTTAATCGGAAAACCAAAACATGTTTCACATTATAATCATGCGACGACACATAGCAATTGGGCTATATTCCACATCCTAGTCCAGTGGATCGATATTTAACTGGTCACACAACGACACCTTCCTTCACTTGGGAAGTAGGTGTGGTAAACACGTGTCAAAAGTCTCATGACAGATCATACCGAAGAAATGACTCACCTGGCAGACGAAATTCTGTAGAACCTGGAGCATGCTTCAACTGTCAGAAACCAGGACACTACAGTACTGATTGCCCTAAACTAACTCCAAAAGGAGAGAGAAGAAAAGTGAAACAGAAGAGAGCAACGATACTGTGATAGAAAAGCCATGGTTGTAGATACATCAGGTATCGATGACTCCTATCTGCCTTCGGATGATTCTGGTTACTCATCTGTAGAAGAATTCTGCCTGATGACCACTACTGATGATGTCGACAACCTCGACGATCTGATGTTCTCATCTGATGATGACATCTGCTTCATGGCCAAAGAAGTTACTCAATCTGAGGTAATCTCTAAACCTGTTTCCGTGTCTTCTGTTTCTGTTTCCACACCTAATGTGCTGAGCACACCTGCGGGAGAGATTGACCTGAAACAAAACAGCGAGCTGATGATCTCAAAGTCCTCCAAGCTAAGTTTGATGAACTCTTCCGACTGCATGAGAGTCTAAAACAAAGTGAGGACATTTTGCTAAAGAAAGTAGAGGTTTTGGGAAAAGCTTCTAAAAATGTTGATGAAATAACAAGCTACTTTCGGAAGCCAACTGATAAGAAGGGTATTAGGTTTGATAGCCCTTTTGGATCCTCATATGTCCAACCTGGTTGACACTCCAAAAGTGAATTTAGAAAGATTTCTGGACAAGATACTCGATAAGTCAAATCTGTATCAAAGAATGGAAAAAGACCTGCTGAACATGAAAGGCGAGTGTCTGATCAGAAAGGGAATAGAAATGGACCTCACCTGATCAAGCATCAGCCGAGGAATCAACAAAAGAACCCTGTTCTTCTGAAGAGACCTCAGCCTAATCAACAGATTAGGAACCAGGAAGGACAATCTCGCAAGGGAAAGTCTCACCTGAGACCTAATCAGGTCAAACTGTCTAACCAACATGCTAAGGGTAAACTGATGAAACCATTTGTGCAAAAGAGATATGAATCTTTTGATGGTAGCAGTCGTAATATCCCTTTAACCAGAAATCCAGGACATCTGCACCTGAACCACACTGGATTAAAAGAAGACAGACCAATCAGAAAAATCCCAAGTCTTCTGATTTTATCCAAGGTTCACACTTGTAATCATACTGACCAGAAAGCACATGAAGAGATGTATGATCATGTAGATGCTTATGGGAGACAAATCAGGACTTCTGATATTGATGATTACCATAGAAGTGCCCTGTTTGTTTGGATCCCGAAAGTTAACACTAACCCCTCAGGACCCAATCCTACAGGGGTACCTAAAGCCTAATTTGATTGCAGGTTCGCGTGGGTTTGGCCAATAAGGGAGGTGTACAAACAACTATCTGGTACATCAATAATGGATGCTCAAGGCACATGACTGGCAACAAACATCTCCTCAGTCCATACATAGAACAAGAAGGCCCACGTGTACTCTTTGGTGACGATAACTTTGGTTTTACCAGAGGGTTCAGAACCTTAGTCAATGATGATGTACAGGTTTCTGGAGTTTCGTATGTCGATGGTTTAAAGCATGACCTATTATCGAGTTCACAATTCTGCGACAACGGATTTAGTGTTGAGTTCTCGACAGATCGACGCACTATCAGAAATTGAGCTACTCAACTGATTTTGCTAACTGGTTCCAGGAAAGGAACGATCTATACAGCAGATTGAGACAGTTGTCCAAGAAATGCATGCCTGATTGTTATGAGTTCCAAAAGTAGCAGTTGGCTCTAGCACAAGAGAATGAGTCATCTGAACTTTAAGACTCTTAACAAGATAGCAAGGATGTCCTTGGTTGAGGGACTCCCGAATGAAGTTTTCTCTAAGGATCAGACATGTGCCGCATGTCAGAAGGGAAAGCAAGTCAAGGCTTCATTCAAAGGGATTCCTTCACCTCCATCCAGCAGAGTATTGCAACTGCTCCACATGGATTTATTCGGACCAGTTACGCCACTTAGTTTCAGCGGACGCAAATACACTCTGGTGATTGTTTTAAATGATATACAATTATTGACATGGATATGACTAACTTTTATATACGATGGTTAAATATTTTAATTCCTAATAACTGCGGTGACTGATAGATGATAATGATAGTGGGTTAAGATTAGATGATATTTATAAATTTTGGGTATTAAGACAATCGAATCCATAAAGGAACATGCCACACGAGTTGAACCAGCTCAACCAGCCAATCAACTTCAAGTGGCGAAGCAATTCAACAGTTTCAAGCCCCCTTTTTTTAATGGTCGAGATGGACCGGCAGCGCTAGAGGAATGGTTAAGAAGGATTGAAGACATCCTTGGACTATTGAAGTTCACAAACGCTCAAAAGGTGTCATGTGCTACGTTCGTGCAACAGGAGGACACACGAATGTGGTGGAACTCCTACAAAGGTATGCACCCAGCAATCGAGATAGCAACACTCACCTAGGAAGGATTTAAGCGGGTCATAAATGAAAAGTATTGTCCACCATCGTACAAAGTGAAAATGGAGACGGAATTCTTCAATCTGAAACAGGGAAACATGAAGGTAGAAGAATATGAACGAGAGTTCTATCGTTTGTGTCGTTTTGCTCCGCACTTGGCTGACACTGAGCTAAGAAGGTTCAGAGATTCAGATAAGGTCTTCGCTCTGAAATCAGGAATGTTGTAGCCGGTCAAGGAATCACAACCCTGACAGAAACTTATGAACGGACTGAGGAAATTGAAGCCAGCATAGGGATGGACGCATCTAAACCAACAAATGGAGAGCAGTTCGGAAAAAGAAAGTGGGAGCAATCGAGTCAAGAAGAGCATAACAACCTCTACAAACAAAGGAAGATCTAAGACGATATCAAGAGAAACACTCAAGTACAGAAACCTACTTGCGAGACATGTGGCCGAAAACATTTTTGTGAATGCTTAAAGGGTAAAAATATATGTTACATGTGCAAGGAACCAGGACATACTGCTTTTGAATGCCCAAATAGAAGAGGAATTCAGGACAATGGTCAAGATAGTCTTAAATGCCCTTATATATAATAATGTCTTATATTGATAGTTATGTGCAATTTTTCAAATTTGACACTTTTCTGCACCCCAACATTTTTGCTAATTTTGTCCAAAATAAAATTTTTAAAGTTGTGGATTTTAAATTTTAATTGTATGTCATTTTAATTAATTGATTTTTTAGCTCATTTTTTTAATTATCTGTCCTTTTATTTGATTAATTTTTTTCAATAACAAAAATTTTCAGTCCAATAAATTTACATATTCGAAATTATTCTGTACACCCGAAAAAAATCTGCACACCCAAAAAAATTCTGCACACCCGTAAAAGAATCTTTTTATTTAATTAATTTTTTAAATTCAGCCCATAAAAAATCTTGCTCACTCAATAAAAAATCTGCACACCCCAAAATTTTCTTTAATCATATGTCCTTTATTTAATTAATTTTATTCATTAATAAAATATTAACCCAAAAAAAATATGCACACCCCAATTTCTTTTTAGTCATCTATTCTTTATATTTAAAAATTCTGCAAAACCATAAAAAAATTTGCACACCTAATAAAAAATCTGCACATTCAAATTTTTTTTAATCATCTGTCCTTTTATTTAATTAATTCTTTTCAGTAATAAAATATTAACTAAAAAAAATTCTTCACACCTAAAGTAATTTCTGCATACTTCAATTTCTTTTTAATCATATATCCTTTTATTTAAAAATTCTACACACCCATAAAAAAAATTATGTACACGTGTAACAAAAAATTCTGTACACCCATAAAAAATCTGCACACTCGTATAAAAAATTTGCACACCCATAAAAAATTCTACACACCTATAAAAATTTATGCACACTCATAAAAAACTTTGCACACCCCGTAAAAAAATTGAACTTAATCAAATTTATGCTAATAGAATCTGAAAATTTTACATTAATAAAAAATTTAACAATAATAAAAAATTTAACAATATCTAAAAGTTACAATAATAATTACAGAATTATTCAAACTAGAAAATTATCTCTCTTTCTCTTGCACCCATGATCGGTCAAAAAATCATCTGCAACAAAACATGAAGATCAAACATCGACAAATCAGTACTAATCATCAAAAGATTGAAAATAATTGAAGAGTAAAATCACATTAAAAGACCATAAATTTGAAAATCAAACATCGTAAGTTAAAATTAAGCAAATCATAGCGCAACAATAAATATGACTATATAGAACCAAATCAAAAAAATCTCGCCAAATAACAATAAAAAACCCCAAACCACAACAATCAATAAATCATCAAATCTTCTTTTGGTAATTTCGTATGATTTCATATTTGACAAAACTTCAAAAGTTGGGCTTAATAATAAAATAAAATATGACTATATATATGATGAGTTGTCTATTTCCTTTCCAATTTCTTCGTAGCAATCCATCTCATGAATAAATTGGACAAATATAAAAAATAGTACTTATCATCAGCAGTCTCCACCGCACTCCACCGCAATAATACTTTTTTAGCACCAAATCCACCGCCGTCGTGTATCCACCACCAAACTCATCCATAGTTTTCTCTGAGATCTCCACCTATGGTTGGCGCTCTAAGCGCATCACCACTTTCGTCACTCATATCGTTGTCACCCTCTAGATCGAAAGGATCCGCCACTACTGCTCCTACATCAGACGGATTTGTTGCTAACACCCAGATCCACCCCAGATCCGCCGCTAAAATCATCGATCTGTGCAACCGTCTAATGATTGTGGGGTCGCGGGGGCGGCGACAGTAGCAGTGTGAAGGTCCTTGTCGTAGTGGCGTCAGTGCCGGGAAATAGGCGTGGAGGCATCTTCGCCACTGTTGAAAACGCGGATGGAAGGAGGGTGTTTCCGTTGCGGAAAATATGTCTTCCTCGGCGGAGGGGGCGCGGGGGCTATTGAGCGCCGAGAGAGATGTTGTTGGTGGGGTGGGGTGAGCGTGTGTGAGGGAAGATGTAATTTTTTAGAGATAGAATTTTTGGAAGGTGGGGTTGATAATTGAGCGTGAGATTGAAATAATGGGGGAGAGAGAGATGAGGCTACATTATATGGGGTTAGTGGGGTAGCCGAGGTGAATAAGGGTATAAAGGATAATTTTTGTACCTCAGAGTACTACAAAAAAAATGGTAGCACTTAAGAGTAAGACTCATAGAAAAATAACACTTTTGATTAATTATCCCATTTATTTTTTCCTATAAATACGACTGTTATTATCATTATACAAATTGATCATACCTCTCCTCTCGATTTGCACTTAGAGGCAACGTCATATTCTTTCTTTTACATTAAGGCTAAGCTTCGGTGTAAGTATCACAATTCCATTCTTATTTCCCAATTTATTTATTTTTTCTTAAATTCTAATACCAAATCCTGCAGCCACAATAATTTCTTATACTTCTAGGTATTCATGGCAATGACCATAATATTGATTCATTTAAATTCTATCATTAAAATTGAAAAGAGATTGCCAAGTTAGTTCCTTTTGTTTTTACTCATGGGGTATAACCTCATAAATCTATTTTCTTTTACTTTTCACGCCATCAATTTCGAAGAGGACAACCATGCACTGATTACTTTCAATTCGGTTATATTATTGTTATTATTGAATATTAAGATATGTTATCTAATATTTATTTTAGGTGCTAAGGGATACGCCTAGTAGGACTATTTTTTTTTACTACGAGTTCAATCAGAATTTAAGGTGTGATTTCTTTATCTTTATTAAATATTTTGTATGAATAAATTGTTTATGTGTAATATAAAATGTGATACCCGAGCTTTTCACTACCCATTGGCCAATATATTTCATGAATTACGTGCATTTTATATTATTTGCGAGTTAATATTATTTATCTGATACTTGTGATTTTGCATTATTTTATCTTGTGTCTAAAAGAATTTTAAATATTGAGTGCTTGTTATATTTTTACATTTCTTGGGGAGAAACCCCTAATATGATTTATTAGGACTCCAATCATATTTTGATGCATAATGCAAATTGTTTAATTGTTGGTGGAAAATTAAAATGTGTATAAGGTGATGATTTTTGAAAGTGAGTGATTAGAAAATAAAGGCTAAATAAGAATAAATTCATGAGATATAAACATATATATATATATATATATATATATACCTTAGTAATTAAGCAATGGTTAATATATGTATGCATAGTCCGTGTACTAAGCTTCAGTAATGAACTAGTACTATATATATATTCTCTCTCTTCTTTGACATTCAAGTAGTAATAATATATATATATATATAACACATCAAAACTTAGAAGTTGTGCACGTGTAGTGCATATCTCTTTTAGGAGATAATAGAAAACAATTAATAATGAATATAAGTATACTAAGTAAGGCGGCAACACGATTTTTGAGAGGAGGGATCTAGATATTGGAAACGTAGTACCAAGAAACATACTTTTAACTTATAAATGCAAACAGTGAGCCTCGAAGACCCTCTATTCATACTCGCATAATATCTCCAGCTTAAGTCTACAAACGAGAAAAGAGGGGAAAAACAGTAATAAGAGTGAGATACGAGAAGCAGTGAAAGGCAATAAGGTGGTATAAGAGTTTTGAGTTATCAGCTTGGCCGAATATGAGGTAAGTAAAAATTCATCTGCAACTACAATGCATAAACATAGTATTATGTGATTAATTTGTGTATAATTGACAATATATGAATTTTATATGAATTGTGAGATTGGTTTATATTTAGTGATTATTGTGGTAGAAGCTTGTGAGCTCGAAAGTTATATGAATCGAACCTATGAGTTCGGCGGTATGTGAATTTTGTGTTATATCTTGTGTTGCATTGCATTGCATTGCATTATGCATATCATACATTATCATGAGATGATATTTGAGCAGATGTTGTGTGTGTTGGCCACTGGTTATATACTGGAAACACAAGGGGCGTACGTGTGAGGAGAATCCTTGGGGCGCGTCTTATATGATAGGGGGCGTACGTGCGAGGAGAACCCTTATCGATTATTTGTGATATGTTGTGTGGGTGTTCAGTGAGGGGATTTCTTAAGCGGATTGGGGGTCGAGTTTGGTGATGGACCTCGCTGGGCCGTTAGAGGGTGGATCCTCGGACTACACCATTATGATTTGGCATGGTGGGATGACTTCTTGGTGGACATAGGGGGCGTATGTGCGAGGAGAACCCCTGTTGGGCCACAAGAGGATGGGCCTCACGTCCGGATCATACTTATGTGATATTTATATTGACCATTTGATTATGTGGATGTTGAGCTCATTCTGGTGTATAACAGTGTGTCAGGAGCCCTATTGAGTGTTTCAATAAATAAATTGATGATTTTAAATGAGAGTGCATGGGGAGACTTTCTAAATAATGACATTATCATGCATAATTCCTACTTACTGAGTTTTATCTCACGTAGTTTATGCATTGTAGGTAATTGTGATGGGGTGTGATGTGGTGGACTTACTGGACGGGCTGTGGAACTCCTGCAGGTTTTGAGTTGCTGTGTACATAGATGACGACCTGGTGGGCATGTTGCGGCTCATTTTGCTTTCGTTATTGTATATTTTGTCACTTTTGGATATGCATTATGTTATGTTATGTTACTGAGTTTGGTATGTTCTAGTGTGTTGACTGGGTGTCTGAGTACAAATTGGTGGTTTGTTGCTACCTTTTATATACATGAAGCGACAGGTTATTTGGGTGTGAAATGATGTTGGTGTAATATTGCTCGAAAAAAAAAATATAGCAGAATTACAGGTTAAATTGAAAAAAAAAAATTATAGCCGGATTCCAGGTTGAATTATATTTATGTTCGTGAAAAAATTAGGTTAAATAAGGGTGGTCGTGTCATAAAATGACGTGATGTATATGATAAATTATTTTCTTGAGCATGATTTGATGATATAAAATTATAAAATTATTGTGAAAATAAATTTATGAAAGGCCAAGGGCTGCAAAGAGGCCCGGGACTGCAAAGAGGTCCTCAGGGAACCTAGTAAAATCGCAAAGAGGTCTTTGGGGGAACTACCGTGCACATAGCCCGAGACTGCAAAGAAGTCTTCGGGAGACCCAGTGGGATTGCAAAGAGATCCTTGGGGAAACCATTAAGCAAGATTTATTAAATGGTTATATTTATGATGAAAAGTTTTATGTGATAATTTGTGATTGATATGATCACTTGTGCTTGAACTCTTTATTTGTATGTTATATTTAATCTTCATAAGGTAATCTCACCGAGCTAGTGGTTTTGCTCATACCATACATTTAACATTTTACAGATTAAGAAGAACTGCGGTGGAGGGACGATGGATTGCCTCAAGTGTTTATTTAAATTTTACTATTGCAACAATTGATTTCATTTTTTGAATATTGAGTCATATTAAGTTCAAGTTCAGTTTTTTTGAGATTGAAGTATTTTATTTAATTATAGTCACATCTCTTTAGAAAAATTTGAACCTTTTGAGTTTTAAAGTGCATATTTATTTTATTTATTTTTACTTTCCGCTGTAAATTCTTACGAAATTTATGCATAGTTGGCCTACGAAAAATTGGGATGTGACAGTTGTGCAGAAATTGCTTGAGCATTTGACTACACAAGAGCAAAGGTGCCGCGTTATATCGATTTTACGACGTATTACAGTTTCGCTAACTAAGATTATGAATGGTCACCATGTTTTTCAATATTGTTTGAAATTCTTCTCTATTGAAGATAACAATGTTTACTTTCTAATAACTTCGTTTTTCGTTGATTTGATTAGGTCTCTATGATGTTAACTAGTTTTTATAACTTTTTTCGTTGATGATTCAGGTTTGCTTTCTTATAACTTCATTTTTCATTGATTTACTTAGGGCTCTATGATGTTAATTAGTGTCGATAACTTTGTTTTTCACATAACTAGGGCTTTATGATTTTAATTATTTTAATTAGTGTTTGGTTTTAGGGGTTTATGTTAATTAGGTTTTTATATGATGTTCATTAGTGTCTATAACTTCGTTTTTCACATAATTAGTGTTTTATGATTTTAATGAGTGTTATGATTTTAATTAGTGTTTGATTTTAGGGGTTTATGTTAATAGGTTTTTATATTATTATTAGATTTAAATAAATATAAAATATTCACGTAAGCTCGTTTGTAAATTTAATAATCTTTATGACTTTTAAAAATTAAAATTCTAAAATTAAGATTTGAGATTGATTCAAACATCTTTCAATTTATTGTAAATTCGAAAATTAAGATGTTAGAGTGATTCAAACATCTTTCAATATATTGTATTCCATAGGAAGATGCCGTAAAAACATAATTAATTAATATAAAAACGTATTTCAAGATAATTTTTTGATCAAATTGAATGAGTGTGTACATAAGACTAATGAATAATTATTTGAATGTACGTAGCATATCATGAATGTGATAGCTGATAACTGCCTTGACATCGCTATTGACAAAAGCGGGGGCTGTGTTCTTCAATAATGTTTGGAGCACGCCCTCGGTAAACCACGCCAATGTCGCATTGCTAAGATTACTTCTAACGCACTTCAATTGACACACCATCATTTTGTTAGGGTTATACTGAAAAGTATGTTTTTACTTTGTATAACTAAATTGAATTTTTTTATTTATTTACTGAAATAATCTGTCAATCACTGTTGCATTAAATATGAATTAATGTTATATATATTTATTACAAACCCGTTCAATAAGTTAAGTACGTATTACGTTGTAGTTAATTTGGTGATACCAGATCACAGAAGATCAAATTAACAGTTCCTCGTAATTAAGTATAAATTCACAATCCAGATGGAAATGAACAAACCATCATGAAAGGTTGAAGTATAAGGCTCAGATTGACTTGTCTTGACCAAGAGATTATACTAGTGCATTTAAGATGCACTGAATAAGGACCTACAGAAGGATAAATTCTTCGGTACTGAATATACAAGAATTAGACCTCAGTGGTGTGTTATTTCTTAATCTCCGTCCCTTAAATAGGATCGTGTGGAATTAATAACTATTGTTTTGACTTATGATAGGAAGAGAGTCAATGTGATTCGATACCTTATATCTTGGGCAATATTATTAATTACATGACGATTGCTGACATTTAATACGGAGAATCATGTGCAAGTACGTCTTGCTTGATTTGTCCCCTTGGTGGGCTCATAATCTTTATCATACCAAATCTTGCAAGTGAAAATTTATTTTCGGTATGGATAATAACGTTGAGCTGTCTTTACTCCAAAGACAAAGAAGTTAATTAATATAAAGCTTGTTCAGTGTCTTAATTAATTAATGGACTAAGATAATCTTAAACACGAAAAATAATGACCGGGAGCAATATTATAGTAAGGTCGTAATATGGGTTAAGATGGATAATTCAATATTAATTTTATAGTGGAGTAAATTAATATTAATGGACTTGAATAATATTTGGCCCAATATTATAGCTTCATAGTCCATTGAAGGTCCAATCTTAATTCTCCTAAAGGCCCCTCAAATAGCCCAAATTAAAGTCCAATTATATTATTGCCTAATTTTCCTAATTATTTTCGAAAAAAATGAGTAGGAGAGAGAAAAAGTTTTTCTTGATTTTCTTGGAAAGATTTTATGGAATAAGTATCCTTGAGATACAAGTTTATCCCATAAATTCAAGAAAAGAAAAATATCTTATATCTTCCTATTTTATTTGATATTTTCGAAAATAATGGACAAGAAGGAGATGAGAAGATTTTGTTGGGAGATATTTTGGGAAATATAACAAGATTGTGTCTTAAGGAAGAAGCAAGAAAATTTCCCAATGACCCAACTAGACCTAAATTTTCGTCCCCTCCCCCCTAGTCCTATAAATAGCGGATGATTTCTTCATCCCCAATGCAATTCCATGTGTTGGAAATATTAGAAATCCACAAAGGTGGTAGCAAAATATTTTATTTTTCTCTCTTGTTAAAATCGTTCGTGTGAATCCTCCCACCGGATTACGTTCGTGGACTCGGGACATATTTGGGAAGGCTCTTTGGGTTGATCCAAGGTCTCAACGGTTGTCTCTACAAGAGGTACGTAATCTCGTGACTCCTAGATTCCGCATGCTTAGGATTTACGTGAATTATGTGTACGCATGATTGTTTATTTGCTTATTAATTATTATGTTGAATTGATTTAGGATTAATTCATGTTAGTAATTAATTGGTTAATTTAAATATGTATTTAAAATCATCTCGAATAGATCCGGGCACCCATATTCCCCCAACAACTGGTATCAAAGCTCTGGTTTCGAGCTCTGACTTTTAAATTGTTATTTAAATTATGTTGGACATTAAATTGAAAATTGGATAGTAGAATTGCTAGATCTGTTTTGCAGGTATCCAATTGTCATGGTATTTAATGTGTTTATTTTTCATGCGTATGAATGTTGGTTTTAATTCGACTCGTTCGGATTTGTTTTTCTCGTGAGAAAATCCACGAGTAGATTAGACTATTTGAATTGTTCAATGTAATAGACCAGTATAGATTTGAGGTGTATTTATTTTTCGTTAAATAAATTGTAACCTGATCGAAGACGAAGACGGAGACGAGGAGTTGAAACAGACCCGGAATAGTACGTAGGCGACATGCATCGTGCGAAACGTGCCAATGGAGGCATCGCACGCCGCTGGACGACGCCAAGCTTAACGGGCATGGCGCTTAGGCCGGGTCGGCCGGGGCCGCGTCGCTAAGCGCCCGCGAACACCGAAAGGCCAGAGAGCGAAACAAGGGAAGGACGAGGGGATTTGCAATACAGACGCCAAGACAGGCGTTACCGACCCGTCGCCTGCCGAGGCTGCCGAGTTACCGAGGATCTACGGCAACAGCAAGTGGCCGGTCGGATGGGGCGAGCATCTCGCCGCGAAGCTTCCTGGCGATTCGAGGCGAATTTTTTTTTTCGAGACGAACGAGTGGGAGAAATTTGAGATGACATTCCTTCAAGATCAAGCCCAGGAAAATCAAACCATGACAGTTGGATAATTTGTGTCCAATATGTTTATTTTCTGCTTTGCTTGATTTATTATTGTCTTTTCTTATGCTTTATTTAATTTGTTTAAATGTGTTTGCATGAGAATTGCCAAAAAAAAAAAATCTCAAATTCAAAAAAAAAATACTAAGTATGTTTTAATAATTAATTTGGTTTCGAATCAAATTAATTTTGACCTCCATGATTTATTTATTTGTGAAATCTTTTGGAAAAATTCCCCTACGGGACGGCCAAAAGATAACTTTCACATGAATAAATTCTCAAAAGGATGATTGTGAATTATTATTAGTGGCGATGATGACTAACACGACCACCCTTATTTAACCTAACTTAATGTGTTTATAAATATAATTCAACCCGTAAACCTGCTATAATTTTTTTTCGACAATATGACATCCACATCATTTCACACACAAAATAACCTAGTCACATTCATATAAGATACCAATGAACCAACGATCCAAAAATCAAATCTCAGGTCAACACACTAAACCTACTCACATACAATCCACAAACAACTTCAAGCACACACTAATACATACAAGCCTTTATACATAATATAACATAACACTTATTCCAAAAGCGACAAAATATAACAACGGAAGCAAAATGAGCCACAGCATGCCCAGCAGGTCGTCATCTATGTACACAGCTACTCAAAACCTGCAGAAGCTCCACAGCTTGTCCAGCAAGGCCAGCACGTCACATCACATCGAAATTACCTACAATGCATAAACTAGGTGAAACATATAAATCTCAGTAAGTAGAAATTATGCATGATAATGTGAATCATTGAAAATCCTCCCCATGCACTCTCATTTGAAATCACAAATTTATTTATGAAACACTCATAGGGCCCCTGACTCACTGCTATACACCGGCATGAGCTCATAACATATATAAAACGGTGGCCTACTCTGGGCAGCCCGCCAGGAGTTACCTGGTCACTACCACTCTCAGGTCGCCCCTTCCGTGTGATCATAAAACGGTGGCCTACTCTGGGCAGCCCGCCAAGAGTTACCTGGTCACTACCACTCCTAGGTCGCCCCTTCCGTGTGATAATAAGACATTGACCTACTTTGGGCAGCCCGCCAGGAGTTACCTGGTCACTACCACTCCCAGGTCGCCCCTTCCGTCCTCAGTGTATAATCAGTGGCCAGATCATCATTTGATCAAATCTCATTTCATGATAATGCATGATATGCATGATGCAATGCAATGCAGCATAGATTAACTCACAAGTTTCACATATCACATACTCAATTTACATCAAATATCGAGCTCACCAGCTCTTTCCACAGTGATCACTGCATGTCAATCACACCTCATAGTCCACATATTATCCACGTATTATCAGTTAATCATAAATAAATCACATAATATTATGTTTATGCATTGTAGTTGCAAATGAATTTCTACTTACCTCGAGCCTGAGAAGTCTTGATAACCTACACCCGTACCACACCTATCGTCTTTCACTATCAAATATAATACAAGTCAACTATAAATAACATTATAATTAATAAATATAATCTTAACCCCCAATAGTTACTTAAAATTATTAGAAATTTCTTTACTTTTCTTACTCCATATATACTACAAATGAAGACATGGACCACACTTAACCCTTCCAACACTAATCCTTGCTTTAATAAATATTAGTTATCAATTTATGAAGTTTAAATTATGCACTGAAGAGATTGTAAATTTATTAATAAGTGTACCCTAGATAGACAACAAACATAATTCAAGCAATGACTCCAAAATTTAACTCACTAATCTTAAGTAAATTCATTATCTCTACCAAATGAATCAACACCCTATATATATATTTTTTTTAAAAGTTGCTAACCAAATCAAATACAATAATTAAAAATAAATTAAAAGCTTGCAAGTTGCAACATCATTCCATTACTCATGCATATAATTAAATACATACCTGCAACTTCAATTCCTCAATGCCTCCTCTCTCGATTTTTTTTTTTTAATTTACTTCTTCCTCTCCCGACTAAACTACAGTAACCTACTCTACTTTCTCTTCTTTATTTCTTCCGCACTTATCTTCCTTCCAAGAAAAGTGTATATATTTATTTACGTGAATACCGAAGAGTCACCTTAGCAATTCCTTAATTTAGAAGTTTTCAATTTATTTATTTTTATTTCACCCTATACTACTTGTTATGATATTTCTATTATAATATTTATTACTAGATGCTTCCACACACATACCATATATACATATATACCACTTAAGACATAAAATCAAATAATACTATATATATTCCTACATTTAGTACTATGCACTGTATATACACACACCTCACGTCATTATACATATACACACTATATGTATATATTTTTTTTCTTTCTTAATTACTACCATTAGTTAACAAATCAATTATATTAGGGTTTTTCCACCACTAATCATATATGAGTATAGCAAATAATTCCACCTTTAAAACAATTTAAGCACAAATAAATAATGCAGCATCAAAATATCACGTAAATAATATTAACACACAGATAATATAAATTGCACATAATGCATGAAATATATTGGCCAATGAGTAGTGAGAAACTCGGGTATCACAATGACCCTCCCAAGAGGCTCGATCAAAACGAAGTAGTAATTCTGAATTTAATCATGGTTATTACTTAGGTATAAAATTGATATGCATATACTTCACTGAAGTCCCTGTCAATTTTATATTGGTCAAGTGGGAGCCGACTATTAATTTTTATTTAATTTAAAAGTTTGTAACTGTTCTTGTTTGTAACCTGCTTGAATGTGATTTAAATGATGACCCTCCCAAGAGGCTCATTTAAATCTGTTTTGAGATGTTGGCTGATACATGTTCATATTTTTTTGAGATTTTAATATGAATCATGTGATCGAATTGTGTGATTTTCTTTGTGTTGATCCGGATATTGACACAAGGTGTATGCTTATTTTCAGTTTCATCATGTCGCAACCTTTTAATCCACTGAAATATATGCTCAAAGAAAACCAACTCACTGGTGAAAACTATGTCATTTGGAAACGAAATATGTCTTTTGTCCTTACTGCACAAAAACATCATTGGGTTCTTGGCGGACCAAAACCTGAAAAACCCACTGAAAGGTCATAAAATGTAGAAAGATATTTGTACAAAGTCTGGGAGCAAGCAAACGAATCAATGAAACTTATAATCTTGACTTCACTGTCTGATGATTTAAGACTCATTCATGAGGGAGTTGATTCAGCTTTGGAAATTATACAAAGTCTTGAGGAAATGTTTTCCTCAGAGAGCTGCATGACCAAAGAGTTTCATCAAAATGGTGTGAAAAAACTAAAGATGATCGAGGGAACGCCCGTGAGGGATCACGTTCTCAAGGTCAGATGCCATTTTGAAAAACTTGCTTACAGGTATAGGTACTGTGATGAGGCTCAAATCGAATTCTTGTTTCTAACTCTTCCAAGGTGCTTTAATGAGTTCTATTATAGTTTTGTGATGAGTGATCACATGTTTACTATGGATAATCTACAAGAGATCTTGGAGACGATAGAGAAACACTTGGGACAAGAAGACGAAGCTTTGGTGACTAAGAAACTTCTCTCAAGATCTAGACCAATGGTGAGTAAGATCGAAGAGAAGATGAATGGTCCAATCTAAAGCAAGGCCACTAAGAAAACAGGTAAGAAAGCTTGTTGGTTAAAGGTCCAGAAGAAACAAAAGGAAAATGTTTCAACTGCGGTGAAGAAGGACATTGGAGGTTAGCCTGTTCCAATCCCAAAAGGAATGGAAGAAAGGTAATTCTCACTCACTAGTTGTTGAGACTTGTTTGGCGGAGTATGCTACTCATTCGTGGGTAGTAGATATGAGATCCACTGATCATGTTTGTTTCACGTTACAGGGGTTCAAGCGGATCCGACAACTTAGTGGAAGTGAGATCCTCATCACGCTAGGCGATGCCACGAGAGTGGTAGCTGAAGTAGTGGGAGAAGTGCACCTGTCTTTTGAAGACAAGATATTAATTTTAAGAGATGTTCTTTATGTTCCTGTTTTTCGGAAAAACCTTATTTCAGTTTCTAAACTATTTGTCGATGGATATTCTATTCGTTTTAATAAGCATGTTACTGTTTTGCATAACGATGTGATTATCCGTCAGGAACTTTCTACGAAACAATCTCTATATTATTAATCGCACACATCACTCACATAATGCATCATATAACACATCTACTATTTCATGTAAAAGAAAACGTTTGGCCGAAGTGAACGAAACACTTCTTTGGCACCTAAGATTAGGTCACATTAACCCAAAAATGATTCAAAGGTTGGTTCAAGATGGTTCATTGGGGTCTCTCCAGATTGAACCATTTCAAACTTGCGAATCGTGCTTAGAGGGTAAAATGACCAAGAGGGCATTTGGAGCCAAGGGGCTTAGAGCTAAGGAAGTGTTAGACATCATTCACACCGAAGTGTGTGGTCCAATGCAAATCAAAGCTAGAGGTGGCTATGAGTATTTCATTACGTTTATCGATGATTACTCACGCTACAGATACATTTTCCTAATGAAGCATAAATCTGAGACCTTTGATAAATTCAAAGAATTTAAGGCTCAAGTAGAGAATCATAAGGAAAAGACTATCAAGTTTCTACGATCTGATCGTGGAGGCGAATACCTCAGCGATGAATTTTTGAACTACCTTTCGGAAGAGGGGATTGCATCCCGATTATTTTGCCACTGCCTCCACTCAACAAAAAAGGGTTTGCGAATCGAAGAAATAGAATGCTCTAGAAATGGTAAGGTTAATGATGAGTTATGCAGATTTACCAAAATCGTTATTGGGTTACGCTTTGGAAACAACGGCTTATATTCTAAACTTAGTGTCATCCAAGTCAGTTCCTAAAACCCCGAGAGAATTGTGGACAGGGCGCAAGCCCTGTTAGAGATGTTAACATTGACTCGACCCGTGCCGCCCCCCATTGAAGGATGACGTTAAGATCAATTGGCAGAATGCACCGTGGCCTTGCCGGGTTTGGGTATCCTCTTACCCCAACCCGCCTTTGTAATTCCGTTTGGACCGTTTTCATTTTAAATTTTAATATATATATATATATTAGATATAATATATATAAATATAATTTATTACTATAATTTTCATATTTATTAGTATATATAGTATGTAATTAACAATAATTCAACTTCATAAATATATTTTTTAGGTCAATATATATTGATAAAACATCATATTAAATAAAATATGGTAATTTAACAAAAATTCATATTGATATCAATATCTTTAAAATGTGAAAACAAATTTATAAACATGCTTCTAATAACATTTATTAATTCTTTCAATTAAAATCTTAAATTTATATTAAATATTTTAAAATATAATTAACTTTTTATTTAGAACGGTCGACCGCCCGACCCGGCAGTGCCCAGGTCGAATCCGTCATCTCAAGTACTCAAATGCAGGCCGACCCGGCCGTTGACATCCCTATCCCGCTTTAGGACACATCAGATCCGGGGTGTCCTGTGATAATGCGTGACACAAGAAGTTTGGTAAATTGAATGCACGTTCAGAATTAAGGTTGTTCATTGGGTATCCCGAAGGAACAAAAGGATGCATGTTCTATGCTCCCGAAGATCAAAAGGTGGTAATCAGTACACATTTTAGATTTTTGGAAGAAGACTATATGAACGATAAAAAGCCTAGAAGTGAGATTACCTTAGAAGAACTTAAGGGGCCAACTCCATTGCCAACTGTACAAAATGATATACCAATCGTCACACCTACACAACCAGAACCTCGTCGTAGTTGGAGGGTTGTCAGACAACCTGAGCGATTCTTAGGGATTGGAGAGTCTTCGGACTTGATCTCAGGAGAAGAATCAGATCCATGGTCCTACAACGAGGCGATCCAAGACAAGGATGCAAAATCTTGGCCAACAGCAATGGAAGCCGAGATGGGTTCAATGGATCACAATAAAGTGTGGGAGCTAGTCGAACCACTTAATGGGGTAAAACCCATTAGATGCAAGTGGGTATACAAGAGAAAGAGAGGACCGGACGGAAAGGTTGAAACCTTTAAAGCAAGACTAGTGGCGAAAGAGTACACTCAGAAAGAAGGGATCGATTATGAGGAAACCTTTTCGCCCCTAGCCATGCTCAAGTCCATCCGCATTCTCTTATCGATTTTTGCGCACTTAGACTTTGAGATCTGGAAAATGGATGTCAAGACTGTTGGGGTTATACTGAAAAGTATGCTTTTACTTTGTATAACCAAACTGAATTTTCTTATTTATTTACTGAAATAAATTATTAATCACGGTTGCATTTAAATATAAATGAATGTTATATATATTTATTGAAAACCCGTTCAATAAGTCAGTACGTATTACGTTGTATTTAATTTGGTGATACCAGATCACAGAAGATCAAATTAACAGCTCCTCGTAGTTAAGTACAAATTCACAACCTAGATGGAAATGAACAAACCATCATGAAAGGTTGATGTATAAGACTCAGATTGGCTTGTCTTGACCAAGAGATTATACTAGTGCATTTGGATGCGCTGAATAGGACCTACAAGAGGACAAATTCTTCGGTACTGAATATATAAGAATTAGACCTTAGTGGTGTGTTATTTCTTAATCTCCGTCCCTTAAATAAGATCGTGTGAAATTAATAAATATTGCTTTGACTTATGATAGGAAGAGATTCATTGCGATTCGATACCTTATATCTTGGGCAATATTATTAATTACATGACGATTGCTGACATTTAATATGGAGAATCGTGTGCAAGTACGTCTTGCTTGATTTGTCCCCTTGGTGGGCTCAGAATCTTTATCATACCAAATCTTGCAAGTGGAAATTTATTTCCGGTATGGATAATAATGTTGAGTTGTCTTTATACCAAGGATAAAGATATTAATTAATATAAAGCTTGTTCAGTGGCTTATGGGTAGTGGATACGGGATCCACTGATCATATTTGTTTCACATTACATGGGTTCAAGCGGACCCGATAACTTAGTGGAAGTGAGATCCTCATCACGCTAGGTGATGCTACGAGAGTGGCAGCTGAAGCAGTGAGAGACGTGCACCTGTCTTTTGAAGACCAATTTTTAATGTTAAGAGATGTTCTTTTTGTTCTTGTTTTTTGGAAAAACCTTGTTTCAGTTTCTAAACTATTTGTCGATGGATATTCTGTTCGTTTTAATAAACATGTTACTGTTTTTCATAACGATGTGATTATCTGTCGTGGAATTTTACGGAACAATCTCTATATTATTAACTGTGCACACCACTCACAAAGTGCATCGTATAACACATCTACTATTTCATGTAAAAGAAAGCTTTACGCTATCATGAACGAAACACTTCTTTGGCACCTAAGATTAGGTCATATTAACCCAAAAAAGATTCAAAGGTTGGTACAAGATGGTTCATTGGGGTCTCCCCAGATTGAACCATTTCCTGTTGGGAAATTAGGGGTGCCTGGATCTATTCGAGATGATTTTAAATACATATTTAAATTAATCAATTAATTACTAACATGAATTAATCCTAAATCAATTCAACATAATAATTAATAAACGAATAAACAACATGCGTACACGTAATCCACGTAAATCCTAAGCATGCAAAATCTAGGAGTTACGAGATTACTAACCTCTTGTAGAGATGACGGATGAGACAACGGATCAACCCAAAGAGCCTTCCCAAATATGTCCCAAGTCCACGAACGCAATCCGGTGGGAGGATTCTCACGAACGATTTTAACAAGAGGAAAACCAAAAATATTTTGCCACCACCTTTGTGGATTTCTAATATTTCCAACACATGGAATTGCAGTTGAGAATGAAAAATTCATCCCCTATTTATAGGGAGGAGGGGGGCCGATTTTAGGTCTAGAAAATAAGGGAAGAAAATCTTTTCTTGGTCTCCAAGAAATCTTGAATATATCTCCTATATTCTTTTCTCCTTAATTAAATTTTCCATAAAAATCTCTTCCCCTTTTTATCCCTACTTTTCAAAAATAACAAGGCAAAAGGAGTCAAGATTTGACTTCTTGAATTTATGGGATAATTATGTATTCCTACAATACTTATCTCTTTCCATAAAATATCTAAAAGAAAATCAAGACAATCTTTTCTTCCTTTTCCCTACATATTTCGAAAATTTCAATCTCTCTTTCATTAATTGGACTTTATTTTGGGCTATTTGAGGGGCCTTTAGGAGAATTAAGATTGGACCTCCAATGGACTATGAAACTATAATATTGGGCCAAATATTATTCAAATTCCATTAATATTAATTTATTCCACTATAAAATTAATATTGAACTATCCATCTTAATTCATATTACGACTTCACTATAATATGGCTCCCGGTCATTATTTCCCGTGTTTAAGATTATTTTAGTCCATTAATTAATTAAGCCACTGAACAAGCTTTATATTAATTAATATCTTTATCATTGGAGTAAAGACAACTCAACATTATTATCCATACCGGAAATGAATTTCCACTTACAAGATTTGGTATGATAAAGGTTCTGAGCCCACCAAGGGGACAAATCAAATAAGACGTACTTGCACACGATTCTTCATATTAAATGTCAGCAATCGTCATGTAATTAATAATATTGCCCAAGATTTAACGTATCGAATCCCAGTGATTCTCTTCCTATCATAAGTTAAAGCAATAGTTATTAATTTCACACGATCCTATTTAAGGGATGGAGATTATGAACAACACACCACTGAGGTCTAATTCTTGTATATTCAGTACCGAAGAATTTATCCTCTTGTAGGTCCTATTCAGCGCATCCAAATGCACTAGTATAATCTCTTGGTCAAGACAAGTCAATCCGAGTCTTATACATCAACCTTTCATGATGGTTTGTTCATTTCCATCTAGGTTGTGAATTTGTACTTAATTATGAGGAGCTGTTAATTTGATCTTCTGTGGTCTGGTATCACCAAATTAACTACAATGTAATACGTACTGACTTTATTGAATGGGTTTGCAATAAATATATATAACATTCATTCATATTCAAATGCAACAGTGATTAATAATTTATTTCAGTAAATAAATGAGAAAAACTCAGTTTGGTTATACAAAGTAAAAGCATACTATATGAAAGTCTTGAATAGATCCGGGCACCACTAATTTCCCAACAAAGACCGCTTTCCTCAATGGAAGTCTTGACGAAGAAATCTATATGCAACAACCCGAAGGCTTCATTGAAAAATGCCAAGAGCATCTGGTTTGCAAGCTTAAGAAGTCCATTTATGGGCTGAAGCAGGAATCCCGTGCTTGGAATCAGTGTTTTGATCAAGTTATAAAATCCTAACGGTTTTGATCACAACAACTTTGAAAGTTGTGTTTACAAAAAGCATGACGGAACTGCATTGGTATTTTTGGTACTATACATAGATGACATACTACTCATCGGAAACGATGTAAAGGTGTTATCGAACGTAAGGGCATGTCTATCAAAACAGTTTGGTATGAAGGATTTTGGGAAAGCCAATCACATCCTAGGGATCAAGATCACTCGAGATCGCAGGAAAAGAATGACCGGGCTTTTGCAGGCCTCATACATAGACACTGTTTGAAGCGATTCAGCATGCAAGATTCCAAGAAAGGCTTTGAGCCCTAGAAACACGAAATCCATCTATCCAAAGAGATGTGTCCCAAAACACAGAAGGAGATAGATGACATGAAGGGCATCCCTTATGCTTCGGCTGTGGGAAGCCTCATGTATGCAATGCTATGCACGGGACCGGATATCTGCTTTGCCGTAGGCATGGTAGCAAGATATCAAAGCAACCCTGGGAAAGAGCATTGAACTACAATAAAGAACATTCTGAAGTATCTGAAGAGGACACGAGACAGAATATTGGTTTATCAGTCAGATAGTCTAATCCCCATCGGTTACACGGACTCGAATTTCCAATCAGACATAGACTCCAGAAAGTCTACCTCGGGTAGTGTGTTTTGCATGGGGGGAGGAGCCATAACATGGAGAAGCGTAAAGCAGAAATGCATCGCCGATTCTACCATGGAAGTCGAATACGTAGCTGCTTGTGAAGCAGCGAAGGAAGCGGTTTGGCTCAAGAACTTTCTAGAGGACTTGGACGTTGTCCCGGATTTGCCCAGCACGATCATAGTTTATTGTGATAATGTCGGAGCAGTTGCAAATTCAAGGGAACCGAGAGCACACAAGGCCAGCAAACACATTGAAAGAAAATACCATCTTATACGAGAAATCGTTAAGAGAGGAGACATTGAGGTGGCAAAGATTGCATCGGAAGACAACCTAGCAGATCCATTCACAAAGGGTCTGCCTCAGAGTACATTCGAGAGACATGTGGAAGGAATGGGTGTCAAGATCGTTGCCAATCTGATTTGAGTATAAGTGGGAGAAATATTATTAGGTTCATGTAGGTGACATTAGATGTCACATACAACATGAGACATGCTGTAGTATACTTAAAAGCAGACTTTGTGTGTAAGTGGGAGATTGTTGGGGTTATACTGAAAAGTATGCTTTTACTTTGTATAACCAAACTGGATTTTCTTATTTATTTACTGAAATAATCTATCAATCACTGTTGCATTAAATATGAATGAATGTTATATATATTTATTGTAAACCCGTTCAATAAGTTAAGTACGTTTTATGTTGTAGTTAATTTGGTGATACCAGATCACAGAAGATCAAATTAACAGCTCCTCGTAATTAAGTACTAATTCACAACCCAGATGGAAATGAACAAACCATCATGAAAGGTTGAAGTATAAGGCTCAGATTGGCTTGTCTTGACCAAGAGATTATACTAGTGCATTTAAGATGCCTTTAATAAGGACCTCTGGGGAGGATAAATTCTTGATCTTGAATATACAAGAATTAGACCTCAGTGGTGTGTTATTTCTTAATCTCTGTCCCTTAAATAGGAGCGTGTGGAATTAATAATTATTTCTTTGACTTTTGATAGGAAGAGAGTCAATGTGATTCGATACCTTATATCTTGGGCAATATTATTAATTACATAACGATTGCTGACATTTAATACAGAGAATCGTGTGCAAGTACGTCTTGCTTGATTTGTCCCCTTGGCGGGCTCAGAATCTTTATCATACCAAATCTTGCAAGTGGAAATTTATTTCCGGTATGGATAATAACGTTGAGCTGTCTTTACTCCAAGGACAAAGAAGTTAATTAATATAAAGCTTGTTCAGTGGCTTAATTAATTAATGGACTAAGATAATCTTAAACACGGGAAATAATGACAGAGAGCCATATTATAGTAAGGTCGTAATATGGGTTAAGATTGATAGTTCAATATTAATTTTATAGTGGAGTAAATTAAAATTAATGGACTTGAATAATATTTGGCCCAATATTATAGCTTCATAGTCCATTGAAGGTCCAATCTTAATTCTCCTAAAGGCCCCTCAAATAGCCCAAATTAAAGTCAAATTATATTATTGCCTAATTTTCCTAATTATTTTCGAAAAAAATGAGTAGAAGAGAGAAAAAGATTTTCTTGATTTTCTTGGAAAGATTTTATGGAACAAGTATCTTTGAGATACAAGTTTATCTCATAAATTCAAGAAATGAAAAAGATCTTATCTCTTCATATTTTATTTGATATTTTCGAAAATAATGAACAAGAAGGAGAGGAGATGATTTTGTTGGGAGATATATTGAGAAATAGAATATATTGGATATATTCAAGATTGTGTCTTAAGGAAGAAGCAAGGAGACCCAACTAGACCTAAATTTTCGTCCCCTCCCCCCTAGTCCTATAAATAGGGGATGATTTCTTCATCCCCTATACAATTCCATGTGTTGGAAATATTAGAAATCCACAAAGGTGGTGGCAAAATATTTTATTTTTCTCTCTTGTTAAAATCGTTCGTGTGAATCCTCCCATCGGATTACGTTCGTGGACTTGGGACATATGTGGGAAGACTCTTTGGGTTGATCCAACGTCTCAACGGTTGTCTCTACAAAAGGTACGTAATCTCGTAACTCCTAGATTCCGCATGCTTAGGATTTACGTGGATTATGTGTACGCATGATTGTTTATTTATTTATTAATTATTATGTTGAATTGATTTAGGATTAATTCATGTTAGTAATTAATTGGTTAATTTAAATATGTATTTAAAATCATCTCGAATAGATCCGGACACTCATATTTTCCCAACATCTTTTGGGTAAGTCATCTACATATATATTTTAATAATTTCTTATTGCAATTATATAGTTAACTAATTGATCATTTTCTATTTCTTCAGGAACTAAGTGGTGCAATACATACTTGGGCTGAAAATCGGGTATGCGATAGACATATTTAGACTGTTATCTGGGAACTATGTTTTTCTGTATATAGACAAGTACGGAAGCAATGTGGTAGATAAGTGTCTGAGTGAAGCAGAAGATAATCAGAAAATCCCCATCATTGAAGAAATCATTTATAGTCCTAACTTTTTGGAGGTTCTTCAGGACCCATATGGCAACTATGTGGCTCAACGTGCACTCAATACGTGAAAGGTACGTACTTATAATTGTAATAATTACTGGATTAACTGTGTTTCAATTTGATACACATCATTAATTTTACGAAATTGGTCTTCTAGTCAACTAATGGATTCTATCAAATAGTTCCCATTCTAGTCAACTAACAAATTCTGTCAAATAGTTTTGAACGTGTTTTTGTGAAATTCGTGTTGGACAAGTATTAAAATTTCCCCCATAATTAATTAACAAACTTTTCATACAATATGATGATGATCACTAATCACTATATATATGTATATATATATATATATATATATATAGGAGCGTTTCTCCATGCTTTAATCGAGATGATCATCCGAAACTCTCCCAACTTGCATAGCTATCCACATCAAAGCATGTTCTTGAGAAAACCACCAAAAATTACAAGCAGACGTTCGGGTGATCAATTGTTGCATTGCATGTTGCTGTCTATATATGAAGGCTTCGGTGACTTCGTGCGTGTCTTTGTTGTGTGTTTTATTGATTGTTTTTTTTTGGGTTAATTGTTTGTGTCTCTGATTATAGTATTGTTGTTGTCTTTTTGTGTCTATTTGGGGCAGCTACATCAATTTTGTTGATCTTTATGAACCTTATTTTAGTTATTGCTATTATTTCCTATGTCCGTTTTGTACACTTCGGATTGTTATTTATAATTCAAGGGTCAATTTTTTGTTATTCTTTTTTGTAGTTGTGAAATACACCATGCATTGTGTATCTAATTAATTAATTTGACAAATTCTTGTATGCACCTGTTGCATGGTGAAAATTATGTATTTCTTTAACATTATTATTAGTTGTTTTTACTGAATAATACTAGCAGTTTTAACTAAATAGTATTTAGTTGTTAGTGAACAGTGCCGTATTACTTGATTATTATTAGTATGTAGGTAATACTGAACAACATTTAGTTGTGCACATGTCTTGATAATTAACTTCATTCTTGGTTTATCTACGTACTAATTATGATCATACTACCATTAGCATATTTTAATATATATGTTGGTCCCGGGGTAAACGAGTCTCACATGTGTATGGGGTGGGGGGGGGGGGGAATACACGTGTATAGTGATTTTTAAACTTTTACAGCAATACCATAATCAATGAGTCAGGGTGTCCTGAAAATTAGTCCTGAGAAGCACAAGATGCCCTGAGTCAAAGTCTACTGAGACAATAATACTGAGCGGCTTTCAGAGACTTCAGATTAGCTCAACTGATCTGAGTTTTAAAACAGAGTCCAAATAAGCATGGACTAGATAATATTCATACTGACTACTCAGGTGAGTTGATCAGTTTGACAACTATCTATACTAGCTTATCTAGAGTGCGGAACGTATAGGCCCTAAGTTTATACTCGTTATACTTTGCTGAAAATCTTGTTTCTCAGTGAAATAGTGGTTAAGGCTGTGATCAACTTAATGCAACCTCAGTGGATTGATTCCAACTGAATATCAGAAAACTGAGCATGCTTTCATTGAAAATATGCAACAGAATAAAATGCAAAACATAAAGCAAACAACACAGCAAGTTATAGTGGTTCAGAGACTCAAGCTCCTACGTCCACTCTCTCTGATCCTCAGAGAAATTCCTTAACACACTACTACTACTACTACCTTAAGCTTTCAGACTGAACTCAACAGCTTACTAACTTTCCACTGTGAGTTTTCAAGCTGAAATACTGTCGCGCCCCAATTTTCATAAAATGGACATTCTAAAAAGTAGTTAAAGATAACTAACTTGGGCGCGACTAAATTTGAATTTCAAATGCATAACGGTAACATAAACGACTATTTATATGAAAATACCTAACGTTAAAAAACAACGACTATTAACTTGAAAAATGACCTTAACTAAATAACGGAAAATACCAATAATTTTGAAGTCTGAAAGGAAATTCACAAATAAGTAAAATCCCTAAAAATACTAGAAATTTTATTAATCATAAGCTTTGATAATTTATTTGAGTATAGTTAACATCTAAGATTTGTCTTCCATCACCACTCCTCGCCTTCCAACTCCACAACCTGAAATAGGGGAAATATTGGGGTGAACATGCAAGCACACTCAGCGGAAATAAATTATTCAAAATTAAACGAAAGTATAAATCACATGATATACAAGTCAAATAAAGAATTCACATGTAACTTTGTCAATAGTAACTTTGTCATAGAAACATTGCCATAGAACTTTGTCAACTTTGCCACTTTCCCAACTTTCCCACTTTGCCACATAGATATTGAGCACGGCGGGTTAAACCCGAAGACCCATCGATCCTGGACGACATAAGGGCCCCTGGCTATTAGACTTTGCCGAGCACGGCGGGATACACTCGAAGACCCGTCGGTCCCGGACCTCAAAAGGGCCCCAGGCTATTAGAATAACATGGAATAATAATTTAAACAAGCATTTCAAGCAACTTATACATAGCATTCAAAATTGAATAAAATGCATACTCTATGAAACCACTATAGAGTTTATAACATTTAAATCCCACCTCAAAGTGATGCAAGAAATTATAAGTAGAAGCCTCGCACGAACTAGCCCTCAAAATTGTCGTTGCCTTAAGGTCAATAACGTTTTAAATATTTGATTGACAAAAAGAAGTTTCTACTCATAAATCTGCTTGGACGAATCCATTAATAAGAGGAAGAGAAACTAATTTTATTTGGAAGAAAATGAAAATAGAGAGGGGAAGAGAGACCCCATCATTTGTATCATGAAAATGAAAGTTTCCTACCCAATTTATAAGAAAAGGAATAACATTGAGAATTAATTGAAATGATAGCAATTAGGGTGATGATAAATGAAATTAAAATCATTGTTTGAATGCTTAGTTAAGAAATTTGTAATGTGAATATTATAGAGTCAATGTAAGTTTAGTTTGTTTGAATCAATATTAAATTTGTAGGATAAATGAGAGTTAAGGCTAAAAAGAAACCCTTAAAATATTAAAACTCACATTAATCCCAAATAATGGCCCCATTCAACACACAATAAAGATGTCGATTTTTAAAACTAAAAAAAGCGTTTTCTTTTATAACTTGAGTCAACAACATTTAAAAACTTGGGGGAAAAAATAAAGGGATTTAATTTTTATAGATATTTGAAATATCCTTTTATTAAAAATAATGTATATATAGAGTGAAAGATGAGAAATCTTTGGTTTATCAAAATAAATAGGATTATGGTTATTGACTTTAAAAGAAACGTCTAAAAATTAGTACTCATATTAAATACAAAAAGTATAACCGAAATGAGAAATTTTGGAAAAGGGATAAGAGCTAATAATTATATTTATCTCAATAAGAATATAGTATAAATAAATAAATATTAATATTTTATAGAGATCCTGGGTATTACATTCTCTACCACTAATAAAAATTTCGTCCTCGAAATTCAGAATTAATAAATAAGAATGCATGCATGCATTGAAATTGAGAATACATAAAATGCAATTAATTTACTCCTAGCATGATCATAGCATAGCATAGCTCACTTGAAACATTGAGAATATATGACACATGATGTAACATAATAATATGAAACTTTTGCATGTTAATTCAGAATTGAGAAAATGTAATAGCATGTACCTTTGGGAATTGGAGCAGTGAGGCGGTGATGGATGACTTTAAACTTATTCCTATAATTTATCCATGAATCGATGCACTTTAAATAACTTAAATATTCAATTCATAAGATAGATTTTAACAAGTCTACAAGAACGTAGACCCGCTCTGATACCACTTTGTCATGCCCCAATTTTCATAAAACGAACATTCTAAAAAGTAGTTAAAGATAACTAACTTGGGCGCGACTAAATTTGAATTTCAAATGCATAACGGTAACATAAGCGACTATTTATATGAAAATACCTACGTAAAGAGCAACGACTATTAACTTGAAAAATGACCTTAACTAAATAACGGAAAATACCAATAATTTTGAAGTCTGAATGGAAATTCACAAATACGTAAAATCCCTAAAAATACTAGAAATTTGATTAATCATAAGCTTTGATAATTTATTTGAGTGTCTTCCATCACCACTCCTCGCCTTCTAACTCCTCAACCTGAAATGGGGGAAATATTGGGGTGAGCATGCAAGCACACTCAGTGGAAATAAATTATTCAAAATTAAACGCAAGTATAAATCACATGATATACGAGTCAAATAAAGAATTCACATGTAACTTTGCCAATAGTAACTTTGCCATAGAAACATTGCCATAGAACTTTGTCAACTTTGCCACTTTGCCACATAGATATTGAGCATGGTGGGTTATACCCGAAGACCCGTCGATCTTGGACCACATAAGGGCCCCTGGTTATTAGACTTTGCCGAGCACAACAGGATACACCCGAAGACCCGTCGGTCCCGGACCTCAAAAAGACCCCAGGTTATTAGAATAACATGGAATAATAATTTAAACAAGCATTTCAAGCAACTTATACATAGCATTCAAAATTGAATAACATGCATACTCTACGAAACCACTATAGAGTTTATAGCATTTAACTCCCCACCTCAAAGTTATGCAAGAAATTATAAGTAGAAGCCTCGCACGAACTTGCCCTCAAAATTGTCGTTGCCTTAAGGTCAATAATGTTTTAAATAAATGATTGACAAAAAGAAGTTGCTACTCATAAATCTGCTTGGACGAATCCATTAATAAGAGGAAGAGAAATAAATTTTATTTGGAAGAAAATGAAAATAGAGAGGGGAAGAGAGACCCCATCATTTGTATCATGAAAATGAGAGTTTCCTACCCAATTTATAAGAAAAAGAATAACATTGAGAATTAATTAAAATGATAACAATTGGGATGATGATAAATGAAATTAAAATCATAGTTTGAATGCTTAGTTAAGAAATTTGTAATGTGAAGATTATAGAGTCAATGTAAGTTTAGTTTGTTTGAATCAATATTAAATTCGTAGGATAAATGAGAGTTAAGGCTAAAAAGAAACCCCCAAAATATTAAAACTCACATTAATCCCAAATAATTTCCCCATTCATCACACAATAAAGATGTCGATTTTTAAAACTAAAAAAGCGTTTTCTTTTATAACTTGAGTCAACAACATTTAAAAACTTGGGGGAAAAAATAAAGGGATTTAGTTTTTAAAGATATTTGAAATATCCTTTTATTAAAAATAATTAAAAATAATGTATATATAGTGTGAAAGATGAGAAATTTTTGGTTTGCAAAATAAATAGGATTATGGTTACTTAAAATATCCCATTAATTACATTAATTTGGACCATTTAAAACTTGCAAGACTATATAAAAAATTAATCGTGATAAATGAGAGTTATTGACTTTAAAAGAAACGTCTAAAAATTAGTACTCATATTAAATACAAAAAGTATAACTGAAATGAGAAATTTTGGGAAAGGGATAAGAGCTAATAATTATACTTATCTCAATAAGAATATAGTATAAATAAATAAATATCACTATTTTATAAGATCCTGGGTATTACAACTACACTGCAACTTACTAACTCAAACACACACAAGCTTTCAGACTGAACACAAGCAACTTACTAACTTCTCCTCTAGAGCTTTCAAGCTGAACACCTACAACTCTCTCACTCTTTACAACTCTCACTTTCCAACAACTACACACTCAAACTTCCTAACAAGGGGTTTGGATTTTGGTTTGTTTCCAACTAGGGTGAGATATCCTTTTACAATGAACACAAGGTAAAAGGCTATGATATCTCTAACTAAGCTTTGAATATGCTTGAATCTAGGCTTAGTTATCTCTAACTAAGCTTTGAATATGCTTGAATCTAGGCTTAGTGAATGAGTTCTCTTCAAAGATGAAACACTTGGGAAATTCTTAGGGTTTCGAGTGCTTCACAAAGTAAACTTGAATACGAATGAGCTCTGGAGTTGCTTGATTTCCCGTAACCTTGCAATGGTGAAGGTCTCTGGTATTTATAGGCAACTCACCACAGTCACTCTTGAAAAACTATCAATTGGAGGAGATAACATCAAGGGTTTTCTTATTTGGTTAGTGATAAAGGACTATATTAGGGTTTGAATACTCCCTTGCATGGTTTGGGTAACAAGTAACCAATGCAACCAATCACCAAATTTCTGCAGTCTGGAACTCAGTACATCTGACATCCTCAGTGTCATGTCGCTTTCTGTGTCAGTGAAGTACAGGTGTTGTCTCTCTTTGATTGGTTCTTAACTTCAATGAATAGAGACAAACAAAACGACTCTTTTAGGTCAATCTCTCTGAATGAGACAACCTTAAAAGACACTTAGTTTTAGTTCATTTTGTCTGCAATCAAGTATTTGGACAACATTTATTTCTAATAAATGTATAAGATTTCCTCAGTCTTTTAATCCTCAGGTAGATAATCCTCAGGTCTTCAAGTCTTCAGTTGATCTGAGTCTTCAGGTTGATCTGGATAATCAGTTTCTTTTGAGTATTCTGAAGTCTTCTGAGTCTTCAGATGTCTTGGTCATTTCACTGAGTTCCCCGTCAGTGTGTGCCTAACCTATAAACTCAGAGATATCTGCTGACTATACAATTTGCAGATATTTTCTGAACTAACTATATTTAAACCTATTTTTCTAATCTACCTTAGATCATTCTGAACATGTCATACCTAGGGTTTTGAGTTCTAATCAAAATCTTTATCGTTTATTAAATTCATCTCCCAACAATTTTCCCCTTTTGATGATGTCAAAACCATCTATTACAAATTCAAGAAAACCTTTTCCTATCACAGGTTTCAATTTTATCTAGAAAACACACCATCGGGTCAGTATGACAATTAGTTAAAAATAGAAGATAATGAGATATTATCTTGTTGTTGATCAACACACATAATAGCATATTCATTGATGTAAGATAGAGAGTTTACATATTATAATGAAAATATGAAAAGCAAGAACAAATCAACAACAACAAAAATAACTGAGTTTTCCACACTCCAGTCTTCTTCGATTTCATCTTCAGGGACTTCTAGATTGAACATCCCGTAATATATTCTTTTCAGGTCATCTCTGGCTTTGATAATCTCAGGATTATTTCCAGTCAATCCTAGCTGAACAACATAACCAGCAATTTCCTGAGATATGGCAGCCTCATTCACAAAGCCATTTTCAAATCTCCGAGCAGGATACATGTATGGCCCTGGAGCAACAATCTGAGTGTTGTGCTCATCTGCAAGGTTTATTCACTACTGCAGATACTCAGGATAGAAGGTCAGAAGATACTCTAGTAAGGCTTCATTCTTGTCTGAATTGCTTCCTCTCCACTCTCTCAGAATTTCATAATAAAACCAGAATGTCCTCTTGATTTCCTCCCAAGCATCATTGATATGGATTGGAATCCACTTATCAATGTGTGGTCATTTCTGAACTTTCACAGTTCCTCTCCTTATGATTATGAACTTCCTGAATACTCCCCTTCTTCTCTACTCTTCTTCTTCTTCTTGATCAGAGGTGCACCTGATACGGAAGCAGCAGTTCTCTTCTCTTTCTCAACCTAAAGAGCTTTCAGAGTCTTCTTGGTGTCAAAATCACCTGGCTGAGCTCTTTGTTCAGTTTTAGCTTTCTCAGTCTCAAGTTCTTCTTCAGATTCTTCAAAGTCCATAACTTGCTTTCTCTGAATTGGCCTAGCAAATTTCTTCTTCTTTCTTACCTCAGTTTCAACAAAAGCTACTGCGTTTCTCTTCTCAGGTCTGGCATGGGCTTCACCAGTTTTGCTTGTATCAATTCTTCTTCTCTCAAGCAATTTTGCATCAAGTGCTTCTTGAGCAGCTTGCTCATCTATCTGAACATACTCAAGTTCTTCAGGCTCTCTGAACTTCAACTTCTCAGTTGCTTCAACTTCCTTCAGAGCCATCAGAATTTTCTCAACTTCAATTTCCTCTTGAGCCTTTTTCTCCAGGGTTTTCTTCAATAATTTGTCCAACTCACATTTTGAAGAGTGAGATGTCCTTTCCCCCTTTTTGACATCATACCCTGGGAGAATCTGAGATAGGGAAGCATTCATGTGGAATTGTTCTCCTGCCAAATGATCATGTTCATCCTCCAATCTGCTTAGGTAGTTTTTGGCATGGAGACTTCTTCAGCAACTGGTGTAAACTGAGTAGAAAAAGTTTATTGCATCAAATCCGTCATTTTGCCCATGAGCATAGAGCTCATTTCTTGAACAATCGCCTGGATCATTTCTTGATTCTTCTCAGTAAGCTTTGCCTCAAGATAGACAATCCTATCTTGGTATTTCTTCTCCAGATCTGCAGCAAGCTCTTTGCTCATTTCACCAAATTTATTATCAAGAGCTGCAATCTTCTCTTCTAGTCCAGTCTGAGCAGTTTGTATATCAATAGATGAACTCAGGCTTGTTATTTTCTGAGATTGCTCAGCAAGTACAATTTCCATCTGAGTCATCTTTTCCACCAGTGGCTCTACAGCCTTGAATTTATCCAGGATTGGTGTAAAGTCAATAACTGGGGCTTGTACATCCTTCTCCAACTGAGTTGAGTGCTCCAAATGAGCCTCAGCCTGAAGAGTGCTAACTTCAGTCTGAGGTTGTATGGTATCAGTCTCAGTAGCCTGTTCTGGCTCAGCTTCCTTCTCTTGTACAGACTCTTTTTCTTTTTTGATTATCCTTCTCTGACTCGGATTTCTGTTCAGTTTCTTTCTCTCCTTCACCTCCTTGTCCTTGAGAACTTGGCTCTCCAGCCTCAACAGTCTTTTTCTCAGCAATCTTTCTCTTAACAAGCTCATCACACTCAGCAATCATGATTATGTGTTTTGTCTTCCTGAACCCTGAGAACTCAGTTAAAACAACAGTCTCAGCACTCCACCACTCTTTTCCTCTGAATGATGCTATGTTCAGCATATCAAGAAGAGTCTGGTTCAGGATATAGGCTATTGTCCTCAATCTTATGAACATTTCCTGAAGATCAGGGCAGTTTGTAAGTTCAGGATATCTGTCTAGAATAAACCGTTCCCCTTACTCCTCCACTCAGTCTCTTCAGCTTCTCCCTTTTTCAAGATTGGAGAACTTGGAGGTTCAGCAAGGGTGAGATCAGGTTGAATGAGCTGAAGATCAGACGGATCAAGAAAAGGTTCTTCCAACAATTCAACCAGACTAAGATTAGATGGTTCCTGAGCTTCTGCTTGTTCTGAAGTTTGAGCAGTTGTGGCCTGAGATTTGCTCTCTTTGGAAATCATCTGAGAACCTTTAAAAATTTCCTGAGAAATTTTATCAGTACCAAGAGAGGTTTCCAAAACCTCTGAGAATACATTCTCCTCTACCTCATGTTTTTCAATGTTCTCCACCACTTGTGCAAGAACTTGTAGAGGTGATTTCATCCCTGTCTGAGCCTCTATTTGAGTTTTCTCAGCTTCACTAGCCTCCTTCTCAGCAATTGTTTGGAGTCTTCTCTTCTTCTGAGGAGCTAAGGCCTTTGTTTTTAATTTCTCCCCAACCTCTCTTTTCATCTTCAGAAGGGTTCTGCCCTTCTCTTGTTGCTTTTCTACTGAGCTGGTCTCAGTAACTTTCTGACTTCCCACTTTTCCCTTTCTTGTCTGAATTGGTGAGGGAGCCTCTTCTTCAGTTTCCTCCTCCGCTGTTTCTTCCTAAGTTGTTTCCTCCTGAGATGTAACAACTTTCTCCTTCATAATCTTCTGCCCTTTCCTGGATTTCTGTCTGAACATTATCTTATTTCTGGGAAACTCATTGCTTTTGGAAAACATGTCCTCCTCTTCAATGCATGCTTCCCAAATGAATGCAATCTTCGTGGCGTGTTGTATTTGTTAGTGTTAGTGTCCTAGAGACAATCCTTTGTAAGGACATAATACTCAGATAATATTCAGTATTGGTTTAATATTATTATTTTTTTAATATTAAATGTATGGCGTTACACTCATTAGAATATTATGTTTGATTGTTTGCATTTATTCTTATATGTGTTCCCTTGAGTCACTGCTGTCATTGAGTAAGTCAGAACTCAGATGACTTAAGCATGATTCTTAAATATCCCCAATCGAGGATCATCAAGAAAGGGATATTGATGATGCAATGGAGATTAGTGTGCAATCTGCATCATACTCTTAGAGAGTGTAGTAAGATCTCACTTACTATGAGATACTAGGTATCTCATGATGGATGCACAAATACCTTAGAGGATATTGGTATACCCATCCGAGTAACCGTTTGATGTAGTTCCACTATATGTGTCTACGGGTGTCTCGGTTAGTGGGAGCGATGCGATACTCCTTTGACTCAAGGTCAATACGCACGACATGTATGGAGTGATGAACTTTGACCATGACCAATGCTTGCACCCTTCCATGGGTAGATACGGCTTGGATTGGGTTCATCACGAAGTGCATGTGTGTGGTAGTTGAGCCAAGAAAAGGATTCATTCCTCAAAGTGGATTTAGATAGAATACTCATCTTCTCGTCATAATTGGATCAAAGTCATTGGTCAATGCACGTCACCTTGGACTTTGTGACCAAAGGTGACACGAATGATCAATTAGTTATTCAAGATAAATCGATTAAGTTATTTGAATAGACACTTCATCATATTCAAGGCTAATCGAGTATTCGTGAATGAAAGGAGGAAATCGCAATAGCCCATGTTACAGTTACAGGTAGTTGCATGTTTCTCGCAACATACCTCGTATATTGAGATTGTCTGATTTATTTTCTAGGGTTCAATTAAGACCGTTAGTTTGACTAATCGCTCGATATATGAGGGTCTATGGGTCACACAACAAGTAACTCCCGTGTACGGATTAGAGTTGGTTGATTAAGTATTAAATTAGATTTAATATTTAATTTATGGAGAATTAATAATATATTAATTTGGAATTAATTATTATTATTATTTAATTAAATTAGATTTAATTAAATAAGAATCCCAAAATAATATTATGGAATATTATTGTAGGAAAATATCTGTAGGGAAAAACATATCTTTGAGATATTGTTTTCAAGATTATTAATTATCTTCCTAATAAAGATTTGCTTAAGATATAAGCTAATCTCTCCCTATATATATGACGTCCCGGGATTCATTATTTACAACAACAAGAAAACCTAGTTTCTCCATAAAATCTAGAATAGGAGTTTCCCTAGAAAATTCCGTCTCAGATTCAACACTGGCAGATATGTGCAATTCTGTCCACGGGGATTACGTGGATACCGTAGTAGAGAAATCTGCGCTCAACCTACTGTAAGATTTCTCGTTATTATTATTGTAATTTGTATGCAATTAAATTGTTCAGTGTTGGTGAACCTTTATTTCCGCTGCGCATGCGATTACGTGTTTTACGTGCCTCTATTTTTCAACAGTGGTATCAGAGCTTCAGGCTCTTTTATTTAATTGCCTTTTGGTTTTTTAAAATTATTTTTTTTTTAAAAACCAAAGGGGCACAGTTCTTTTGAAGAAACCGCACCCCATGTTTAATGTTTATTACAGCTGGGTTCTCGTCTCATCCCCATGAACCCTAAATTGGGGTTTTCCCGTGATGGGAATTCCGCCGCCGCCCACCCCTCTTCCCACGGCCGGCGGCGCTATGCCGCGTCGCCGGGCGCCATGCCTCGTGACGAGTGCGGAAGTCCGCGGCGTGGCCTGAGATGTTTCGTCGCGATTCGCTATCTCCGCCGGGGATCTACGATTCCCATCGCGATTCGTCCTCCCTGGTGCGGTATCTTTTCACGGCGGTGCGCCTTGGGTGTCTTCGAGGCCTGGCCTATGTGTCTGTCTCGATGCACCTCAAAGTGGCGCGCCATTGGAATCGAGATGACTCAGTGGCGGCACGCCGCCATTTTGTTCGTCTTCCTCGACGGGCTCTGGTTTCGAACCACTCACAGCAAGGGGTCGCGGCTCTGCGCGCTTCCCCTTCCGGCTCGTGTTTGCTCACGACGGTGAGTCACCCGCACGCGGTGCGTGGTGGTAGCAACTCGTGCCTGTGCAGCTGGCCACGCCATCGCATTGCATTGCCTCGTTTTGGTTCCCTTGTTCTTCAATCTGAAATCTGGACAATTTCGTATTTTTGGTTTTGCTCGATTAATTGGGACTAAACAATTTGGGTTAATTTGATGTTGATCCAATGGTTGATGACACTGATTAATCTAAAATTGAACGATTTGGGTCTTGTTTTTCAGATTGGATCTGATACGGAATGGGTGATGATGTAGGAGGGCTGTTTTGCAAATTCGATTTGTGATAGGCCCACCCGTGCAAATTTTAAAAATTGCACCTGAGCCCCCGTGAATAAGACGAAACAAATTAAATAATTTAGATTTTTATTATTAAATTTCTGAATTGAAATTGGTTGGACCAATAAATAATTAATTGGATTAATTGTTTTCTTTAATAAAATTGAAAAACTTTAATTGGAATTAAAGCTCGTTTTTCAAAATGATTTATTAAAACCCACTATTAACTTGTTTAATCGCTTTAAATTAGTTAACCCATTTTACAGTCCGCGTTATAACTATTTGGGTAGGCGGCACCCAATAACTGTCGGACCGTATTTATTGTTTCGGTAGACGACGCCCATATAAGTGTTAGTCCGTGTAAAATCATGTTTGGGTAGGCGACACCCAATGATTGCTCAAATATGATATAGATTAACATGATGGATCTCGATTAAGCAATTAATACCCCGCCTTTAAAATGTTCCTCACTAAAATATGGTTTTCTCATTAACTTGATAAGATGTCTTCCATCAAAATTAAAAGTAAACCGGAGATTTCGTTCCAATGAGTAATTAAAGACCCTCGTCTTTTGCTCGGATCTACATCTAACGGGACTTTTATAGGGACATGAAAATGTCGCCGCTTGATGGTTGTAAACCAACTTAACTTTGTTTCGCTAGCCCTCGCGGGGAACAAAGGGTAAGTAACATCAGTCGAACTAAGTTCGACAACTAGGAGTTGCAATTTGGCAATTGGTTTGGAGACCTACCAGTTATGCTATGTCATAATGATCAGCCCTCGCTGGGATTATAATGGTAGTAATGTGGATCCTAGTCCATTATGATTTATATTAGATATAAATTCGTACTTTTTCCGATGAGGTCGTTAAATATGTGAAATTAATGGAGACAAAAGAAATTGAAAGGCCATGCTTATTTTGAATTGCTGAATATTGATCATAGGAATTATGTGTTTTAATTTCCATTTTATTTTATTTCTCTAGGATTGTTGAAATTAATAACTTGTCATTGAGAAGCATTTTGGAACGAACAAGTTGGTTGGGCCAAACATTCTCGACTGGCACCGAAATGTTCATTTGGTGCTCAGGCAAGAGAACATTTTGAATCTCGTTCTTAGATTTATGAAATGATGAGAGATCTGTTAAGATGCCGATTGTCCGAGGGAGGGAAGGTTTCTCCTCATGTATTGAAGATGATAGGGCTAATCGAGAAACTTGGTCGTCTGGGCATTGAGCTCAAGACCAACATTGTTGTTTATGCCATTCTTCAGTCGCTTCCCGATTCATATTCAAGTTTTGTAGTAAACTTTAATATGAATAAGACGGAATTGACCATGCCCGAGCTGCATAACATGCTCAAGATTTTTGAGTCATCCACTGCCCGTACTCATGGTGAGTGCCTCTACTTCTTCTGGTCCGAAAGGAAAGAAGAAGCGGAGAGGCAAGGCAAAGAAAGGCTCTAAGCCTAACTTCCTTAAGCACAAAGGTGGAATTCAAAAGAATGATAGGGTGGACAAGGATGTATGCCTCCACTGTAAGCAGAAGGGGCATTGGAAGAAGGACTGTAAGGTTCTAGCAGCTGAAAAGAAGGCACAAGGTGTCTCAGCCACTGGAACAGGTATGTTTGTTATTGAGATAGACATGTCCACAAATGATACTAACTGCTGGGTATTGGATACCGGTTGTGGCTCACACATTTGTACTAATGTGCAGGGTCTCAAGCATAGCAGGGCACTTAGGCAGGGTGAAGTCGCCCTACACGTTGGGAATGGAGCAAGAGTTGCTACTGAACGTATTGGTGTTTATGTTTTAGACTTACCCTCTGGTTTTAGACTTGAACTGAATAATTGTTATTTTGTTCCTTCTATTTGTTGGAATTTAGAGGCACATAAACACGTAATACATGACCAGTGGAAATTAAAGTTCACCAACAATGAACATTTAATTGCATAATTAAATACGAGTAAACGTAAACAGAATTCTTACAGTAATTCGTATACAGTTTTCTCTACTATGGTATCCATGTAATCCCCAATTACAGACTTGCAAAGATTTGCCAGTGTTGAATCCCGAGATGAATTTGCTAGGAAAATTCTAACTCTAGATCTTATGGAGAAAATATGAAGTGATACTATTTGTGAATCCCAATAGCTTGTATATATAGGGAGACTTAGCTTATTTCCCAAGCTAGCCCAATTAGGGAAATAAAATCCCTAATCTTGAATTAAATTAATTCCTTTTAATTTAATTCCCTAAATATAAATCTCTACGGATTCAAATGTCTTATATGAAAATCTGTATGATTTATTTCCATATACATTAAATCCTATAATTATATTCCAAATATAATTATTGGGAATTCTTATTTAATTAAATCCAATTTAATTAAATATTAATAATAATTAATTCCAAATTAATCTATTATTAATTACTTCTCCATAAATTAAATATTAAATCCAATTTAACATTTAATCAACCAACTATAATCCGTAAAAGGGAACTACTTGTTGTGTGACCCATAAGCCCTCATATATCGAGCGAAATTAGTCAAATTAACCCTAGACAATAAATCAGACATTCTCGATATATGAGGTACGTAGCGAGAAAAGTGCAACTACCTGTAACTGAAACATGGACTATTACGATTTTCTCATTTCATTCGCGAATACTCGATTAAGTCTTGTACATGATGAAGTGTCTATTCAAATAACTTAATCAATTTATCTCTAATCAGTAATTGATCATGTATGTCACACTTAGCCACAAAGTCTAAGTTGACGTGCATCGGCCGATGACTTAGATCCAATTATTATGAGAAGATGAGTATTTTCTCTAAATCCACATTAAAGAATGAATCTTATTCTTGGCTCAACTACCACGCACATGCACTTCGTGATGAACCCAATCCAAGTCGTATCTACCCATGGAAGGGTGCAAACATTGGTCATGGTCAAAGTTCATCACTCCACACATGTCGTGCGTATTCACCTCAAGTCAAAGGAGTATCGCATCGCTCCCACTAATCGAGATACCCGTAGACACATAGAGTGGAAATACATCAAACGGTTTCTCGGATGAGTATACCAATACCCTCTAAGGTATTTGTGCATCCATCATGAGATTCCTAGTATCTCGTAGTAAGTGAGATCTTACTACACCCTCTTAGAGTATGATGCAGATCGCACACCAATCTCCATTGCATCATTAATATCCCATTCTTGATGATCCTTGATCGGGGCTATTTGAGAGTCATGCTTAAGTCATCTGAGTTCTCACAACCTCAATGACAGCAATGACTCATGGGAAAACTTATATGAATAAATGCAAACAATCAAACATAATATTCAAACAAGTGTATTGCCATACATTAATATTAAATGAACTATAATATTAAATCAAACTGAATATCATCGAGTATTATGTCCTTACAATTGTCTCTAGGACACTAACACTAACAATCTCCCACTTGGACTAGAGTCAATCACCCCCATGTCTAACCCCTAGACCATTAAATGTCTAGTGTGTACATGAACACTCAGTGTTTTGGTGAAATGATCTTCCAAATTAAATATTTGGGAATACATTTTAATTATATTTCTCCTATCGTTATGATCTCGCTGATCAAATGATAAGTCTTGGTATATGCTTGTTTATGCTTATTGACCTCGGTTCCTTTGCTTGCTCAATCGCGCCAGTGTTGTCTCAATAAAAACTTTATTAGACAACTGGCACTCGGAACTACCCCTAGTTCTCTTAAGAACTATAAAATCCAGACAGCCTCCTTGAGGCTTCTGATACAGCAATGTACTCAACTTCGATTGTTGAATCTGCGGTCCTTTTGCTTGGAACTATTCCAACTGACCGCCTCATTATTGAGAGTGAAACGTAACCTGACTGTGATTTGTAATCATCATAGTCGGATTGGAAACTTGCGTCAGCATAACAAGTCACTACTGGTTCTGACTGTCCACTATAGACAAGGAAACATTCTTTAGTTCGTCTAAAATACTTCAGAATGGTCTTGACAGCAATCCAGTGAGACTTACCCGGATTCTGTTGGTATCTATCAGTGATGTTGATAGCGTAGGCCACGTTTGGCCTAGTGCAATGTCATATATGATTGACCCAATTGCATATGCATATGAGACATATTTCATGTGCTTGATATTAGCTTCATCAGAAGGACAATCCTTCTTTGACAACTTTATCCCATGATTTGCCAGTAGAGACCCTCTCTTAGAGTTCTCATTGCAAAACGCTTCAACACCTTGTCTACATAGGTGGACTGTGACAACCTCAACATCCTTTTGGATCTATCCCTTTGGATCTTGATCCCTAAGACGTAGCAGGCTTCACAAAGATCCTTCACTATGAAGGTCTTTGATAACTGATCTTCAACGGACTGCATTAACGGGATATTATTTCTCAAAATCAATGTGTCATTAACATACACGATTATGAAAATAATATTCTTCCCGTTGTGTTTATAATAAACACAAGGATCTTCCGAATTTCTGATGAAGTTAAAAGACTTGATAGCTTCATCAAATCGGATATTCCAACTCGTAGAAGCTTGCTTCAATCCATAAATGGATATCTTTAGCTTGCATACTAGATTAGAATTTGACTTAGATGTGAAACCTTCCGGTTGAGTCATAAACACTTCCTTATCAATGTCTCCATTGAGGAAAGCTATTTTGACGTCCATCTGTCAAATCTCATAATCACAGTGTACTACTATCGCAAGTAAAATTCAAATGGACTTGATCTTTGCAACTAGTGAGAAGGTCTCATCACAGTCAATGCCTTCACGTTGACTATAACCCTTCGCCACCAACCTAGCTTTGTAGGTTTGTACTTTGCCATTTGCATTGGCCTTTTGCATGAAGACCCAATTGCAACATATGGGTCTAACCCCTTTAGGCAACTCAACCAAGTCCTAGACTTGATTGGTGTACATCGCGTCCATCTCGAATTTCATGGCTTCATGCCACTTCCCTGAATCAATAGCTGATATTGTTTCAGAATAAGTATTAGGATCGTTCTTATCCGGTATGTCCACATTAACTAGTTCCTCCAAGAGGTAACCGTATCTAATGGGCGGATTACAATTCCTAATATACTTACGGAGCTGTGGTTGTGCAAGTTGTACATTCTGATCGTGAAAAATTTTGTGGTGCATCGATTTCATCAATGTCCGAAGATCCTCAAGAGCTACACTTTCAGATGCCTCTTGGACGGGAGTTTGAACTATGTTGTTCTCATTCAGCCCACTTGGAGGTTCTTGCACTGGCAAGCCTACTCCAATTACGCTCCCACTGGCTGAAAGACGATCACCTAGTGAAAGACTCCCACCGTGAAAGTCGCTGAATGCTCCCACTAATTCCTTATCATGTTGCTTTCACAAGATATCAGTCGCTTTGTTAATTTGTGGTTCTTGAATTTCTTCAAGTTCTATCAGCTTACGACCTTGTTCCTTAAAGACATAATCTTTTTTGAGGAACTTGGTCTGCCTAGAAACAATCACTGATTATTTCTCAGGTAGATAGAAGTAATATCCTTTAGTTTCTTTAGGATATCCCACAAAGTAACCCTTTTCACCTTTGGATTCCAACTTGTCGGTAAGCATCCTTTTCACAATCACGGGGCAACCCCATGTTAGATATGTGTAAAAGTTGGCTTCCTGCCACACCATGGTTCATATGGTGTATGCTCAACCGATTCAGATGGAATCCTATTCAGAATGTAAATTGAGGTTTGTAACGCGTGTCCCATAAGAATGTTGGAAGACAGGAAAAGCTCATTATGGACCTCACCATGTCTAATAGGGTTTGGTTTCTTCTCTCGGACACACCGTTCATCTGAGGTGTTCCGGGAGTAGTCCATTGTGATTGGATTCCATGTAACTTCAAGTAATCAGCGAATTCATGGCTAAGGTATTCACCTCCTCGATCCGATCAAAGAGTCTTGATATTCTTACCAAGTTGCTTCTCTACTTCAGCCTTAAACTCTTTGAATTTCTCAAAAGATTCGGATTTGTGTTTCATAAGATACACGTATCCATATCTAGAGAAATCATCAGTAAAAGTGATGAAGTAGCCGAAGTGACCCCTAGCTAGAGTGGGCAATGGTCCACAAATATCGTTGTAGATCAACTCTAGAACTTCTTTGGCATGCACCCCTTTTTCCAGAAAAGGGTCTATTGATCATCTTACCCATGAGATAAAATTCACAATCTCTATAAGACTCATAGTCGAATGGGGTTAAGTAGTCCAACTTTTTTAACCTTGCAATTATTTTCTCGTTTACATGATCAAGTTCTACAATGCCATAAGTCGGGTTTTCATGATTACTAAGTTTGAGTCTTTTATTTTGTATATTAAGAACATCATATCCATAATGCAACAATTACATGTTGCGAGTATTAGAAAGAACTAGATGACAATAATTAAGTTCTAATCTAAAACCAAAGGGTAAGTCTAACACATAAGTCCCCACACGTTCAGTTAGCAACTCTTGCTCCGTTTCCACGTGTAAGACGACTTCACCCGCCCTAACTGCCCTATGACACCTGAGCCCTTTCACATTAGTGCAAATGTGAGAGCCACATCGGGTATCCAATACAAAGCAGTTAGCGCTATTAGTGGACATGTTTATCTTAATAACAAACATACATGTTCTAGTGCTAGAAGCACCTAGTGTCTTCTTTTCAGCAGCCAAAACCTTATAGTCCTTCTTCCAGTGCCCTCTTCTACTTACAGTAGAGACACACATCCTTGTTTACCCGCTCCTTCTTTTGAACACCATCTCGGTGATAGTGAACTCAAAAGTCTTGAGCACGTTGTGAAGTTCAGGCATGGTCGCATCCGTCTTATTCATATTGTAGTTCACAATGAAACTATAATATTAACCCGGGGGCAACTGGAGGATAGCATAAATGAAAATGTTGGTCTTTTAGCACAATGCCTAAATTACCAAGTTTCTCAATTATGTCTATCATCATTAGCACATGAGATGAAATCTTCTCTTCTTTAGCTAACCGGTATCTGAACAAATCTCTCATCACTTCATAAATCTCAGAATGAGATTCAGAATCAAAGATATCCTTCAGATGCTGGAGCATCTAGAAGAGATCCATTTTCTCACTTTGCCTATGTATATCGAGAGTCATGCCGAGCAACATCACACACTGAACCTGAGAAGCATCCTCTTGATGCATCTTTTGAGTTGCTACGTCAAACGTGGCTGCCTCAGAGAACCAGCTTTAGGGATAACCAGGATTGGCGTGTCCAACACGTACTCAATCTTTTCTTGCCTTAGCACCAAACACATGTTACGGTGTCAGTCCATAAAATTTGGCCTAACCAATTGTTTGTTTCCAAAACACATCTCAATAACAGTTATACATTTCAACTAACCAAGAGAAATAAAATAAAACGGGAATTAAAACACATAATTCCTATGATCAAAACTCAGAAATCAAAATAAACATGGCCTTTCTTTTTTGTTTATTTTGTCTCCATTATTTTCACATATTCAACGACCTCATCGGAAGAATACGAATTTATATCTAATATAAATTATAATGGATTAGGATCCGCATTCCTACTATCATAATCCCAGCGAGGGCTGATCATTACAATAGCATAACTGGTAGGTCTCATTTACCCTTTGTTCCCCGCGAGGGCTAGCGAAACAAAGTTAAGTTGGTTTACAACCATCAAGCGGTGGCATTTCATGTCCCTATAAGAGTCCCATTAGATGTAGATCCGAGCAAAAGACGAGGGTCTTTAAGTACTCATTGAAACGAAATCTCCGGTTTACTTTTAATTTTGATGGAAGACATCTTATCAAATTAATGAGAAAATCATATTTTAGTGAGGAGCGTTTTAAAGGCGAGGTATTAATTGCTTAATCGAGATCCAAAATGTTAATCTACATCACATTTGGGCAATTATTGGGCGCCGCCTACCCAAACATGATTTACACGGACTAACATTTATTTGGGCGCCGTCTACCCAAGCATTTAATACGGTCCGACTAATATTGGGCGCCGCCTACCCAAACAATTATGATACAGACGAAAATGCGTTAACAGAATATAAAACACGTTAACCAAGTGGGAATTAATAACCCGTTTAATTATTTAAACAATAATTTTAAAATCTAATTTTAAAATCTAATTTTAATAATTAAATTTATTATTAATATTTTGACCTTTAATTAATCTAATTAATTAAGTCCGTCATTAGTCTAACAAATTAGTTTTAGTGAGATTTAATAATTCTTTTAAAACAAATTTTAAAATTCAATTTTAAATTCAATTTTAAAATAATTAAACTTTAATAATTAATCCAATTAATTATGTCCAATGTTGGTCCAACCAACAATCCGATTTTAAAACCCAGATTTTATTAATTCTAACAAATTAAATCAAATTTAATTTTAATTAATAAATATAGGGGCTCAGGTGCAATTTCCAAAATTGCACAAGGGGACCTGATCAAATCGAATTTGCAAACCAACCCCCTTTCACATCACCGCCCTTCCTTGTAGAGTCCAATCTGCAAACCGTAACACTCCCAATCCAATTTTCCAAACAAAAATCAAGACCATCAGTTTAATCAACATCATTCAACAACATAACCCATTAAAGAACAATGAGAATCAACAGTCCAGAACTCGTCCGAAGTACAACGGCGAAAAATAAAACACAGCAAAAATGAAGCAATCGTGAAACGAAACGTTGCCGCATAAAGCGACAAGAAACGCATCGCCGCCGCCTCAAAAGTGTGTGGAGCATCGTATCGCCCGCGTGTACAGCAAATCGCAGCCGCTAGACACGAGTACCGGCGACCTCACCGCACCGCTCGAAGCGTGCCGGCGAATCGCCGTCATTACTCGGTGTAGATGGTCGATTAATTGCTCTGAGCGCTAAATCGAGAGGCCAAAACGTTGCCGCTGCAAACCCTAGATGCGGATCGACCCTTCGAGAATGATGACCGGAGGCCGCCGTCGCTCGCGAGCCGCAAATGCGCCGTGGATGCTGCAGACAAGGTCATTGGTTGAAGAACCGCATCACCATAACACTAATCTTGACGGGTCCATGCGAATCGCCGCGAGATGCGGTCGTTGACCGCCGTCTCGAGCGACGAATCGCCGGATTCCACTGTCAGCGAAGTAGTGTGCGGCGGTCGATGATGGTGGGTGTTTCGAAAACCCTAGTTGTGTGTCAAAACGAACAAGGCGACATAAAAGGGGTTGAGTCATATTGAAGTGGCTTCAGTAATCAAATAGATAACCACAACCAATAAAAGGACACACAAAAGATAATACCCCAAAACGCAAGCAGGTGCACAAACACACCAGGATAAATAAGGGTGCGTATAACATAAGCCAAGCAAATTAGCACCCCAACAAGTTGATTTAATGGTGCGGTGAAAATCAAATTTGCCGTACCAAAATAAAATTTTATAAAGAAATCAACAAATTTAATTAAGCAATTAAATCAAGAGCATGAAGTTCTGAAGTTCTGATACCACTGTTGGAATTTAGAGGCACGTAAACACGTAATAACGTAAACAGAATTCTTACAGTAATTCGTATACAATTTTCTCCACTATGGTATCCATGTAATCCCCAATTACGGACTTGTACAGATTTGCCAGTGTTGAATCCCGAGATGATTTTGCTAAGAAAATTCTAACTCTAGATCTTATGGAGAAAATATGAAGTGATACTGTTTGTGAATCTCAATAGCTTGTATATATAGGGAGGCTTAGCTTATTTCCCAAGATAACCCATTTAGGGAAATAAAATCCCTAATCTTGAATCAAATTAATTCATTTTAATTTAATTCCCTAAATATAAATCTCTACGGATTCAAATGTCTTATATGAAAATCTCTACGATTTATTTCCATATACATTAAATCCTATAATTATATTCCAAATATAATTATTGAGAATTCTTATTTAATTAAATCCAATTTAATTAAATATTAATAATAATTAATTCCAAATTAATATATTATTAATTACTTCTCCATAAATTAAATATTAAATCCAATTTAACATTTAATCATCCAACTATAATCCGTAAAAGAGAATTACTTGTTGTGTGACCCATAGGCCCTCACATATCGAGCGATTAGTCAAACTAACGGTTTTAATTGAACCCTAGACAATAAATCAGACATTCTCGATATATGAGGTACATTGTGAGAAAAATGCAACTACCTGTAACTGAAACATGGACTATTACGATTTCCTCATTTCATTCGCGAATACTCGATTAAGTCTTGAACATGATGAAGTGTCTATTCAAATAACTTAATGAATTTATCTCTAATCAGTAATTGACCATGTATGTCACACTTAGCCACAAAGTCTAAGTTGACGTGCATCGGCCGATGACTTAGATCCAATTATGATGAGAAGATGAGTATTCTCTCTAAATCCACATTAAGGAATGAATCCTATTCTTGGCTCAACTACCACGCACATGCACTTCGTGATGAACCCAATCCAAGCCATATCTACCCATGGAAGGGTGCAAGCATTGGTCATGGTCAAAGTTCATCACTCCACACATGTCGTGCGTATTGACCTCAAGTCAAAGGAGTATCGCATCGCTCCCACTAACCGAGATACCCATAGACACATAGAGTGGAAATACATCAAACAGTTTCTCGGATGGGTATACCAATACCCTCTAAGGTATTTTTGCATCCATCATGAGATACCTAGTATCTCGTAGTAAGTGAGATCTTACTACACCTCTAAGAGTATGATGCAGATCGCACACCAATCTCCATTGCATCATTAATATCCCATTCTTAATGTTCCTTGATCGGGGCTATTTGAGAGTCATGCTTAAGTCATCTGAGTTCTCACAACCTCAATGACAGCAATGACTCATGGGAACACTTATATGAATAAAACAATCAAACATAATATTCAAACAAGTGTATTGCCATACATTAATATTAAATGAACTATAATATTAAATCAAACTGAATATCATCGAGTATTATGTCCTTACAATGGATTGTCTCTAGGACACTAACATTAACACTATTACCTGCAACATTATTTCTATTCCGATGTTGGATATTGAAGGTTTTTCCTTCCGTTTTGCAAATAATAATTGTTATTTTTTGCTTAATGATGATGTGTATGGAAATGCTCCTTTATCTAATGGTTTATATTTGTTGCATTTTGGACGTAACATTCTTGATATACAAAACAAATGACTCAAACTTAGTAATCATGAAAACCCGACTTACTTGTGGCATTGTAGGCTTGGTCGTGCAAATGAGAATAGGATAGCAAGGTTAAGAAAGTTAGAATACTTAACCCCATTCGACCTTGAGTCTTATGGTAATTTCGAATCCTGTCTCAAGGGCAAGATGATCAACAAACCCTTTTTCTAGGAAAGGGTTCGTGCCAAAGAAGTTCTAGAGTTGATCCACAGTGACTTTTGTGGACCACTACCCACTATAGCTAGGGTCAATTCGGCTACTTCATTACTTTTACTGACTATTTCTCTAGATTCGGATACATGTATCTAATGTAACATAAGTCTGAATCGTTTGAGAAATTCAAGGAGTACAAAGCTGAAGTAGAGAAACATCTTGGTAAGAGTATTAAGACTCTTCGATCAGATCGAGGAGGAGAATATCTTAGCCATAAATTCATTGATTATCTGAAGTTTCATGGAATCCAATCACAATGGACTCCTCCCGGTACACCCCAAATGAATGGAGTGTCCGAGAGGAGAAACCGAACCCTGTTAGACATGGTAAGGTCCATGATGAGTTTCTCCTCCCTTCCGACATTCTTATGGGGATACGCACTCCAAACCTCAATCTACATTCTGAATATGATTCCATCGAAATCCGTTGAGCATACCCCATACGAGTTATGACATGGCAATAAGCCAAATTTCTCTCACATTAGAACATGGAGTTGCCACACGTTTGTGAAGAAAATGCTCACTGATAAGTTGGAAGCAAAAGGTGAAAAGGGTTATTTTGTGGGATATCCTAAGGAAACTAGAAAGGGTTATTTCTATCTACCTTAGAAACAAACAATGATTGTTTCAAGGCAGGCTAAATTCCTTGAAGAAGACTACGTCTTCAAGGAACAAAGTCGTAAGACGAAAGAACTTGAAGAAATTCAAGAACCACAACTTAACAAGAAGACTGATGTCTTGTCAAAGCAACATGACAAAGAATCAGTGGGAGCATTCAACAGCTCACATGGTGGAAGTTTATCACTAAGTGATCCTCTTTCAACCAGTGGGAGCGTAATTGGAGTTGCATTGCCCAAGCAACGGACTCCAAGTGGGCTGAATGAAAACAACATAGTTCAAACTCTCGCCCAAGAGGCATTCGGAAGTGTCGCTCTTGAGGCCTCCCCGGTCGACGATGAAATCGCTGCACCACAAAATTTTCACGATCAGAATGTGCAGTCTGAGCAACCACAACTCTGTAAGTCCACTAGAGTTCGTAAACCACCCACAAGATATTATGGCTTCCTCGTAGAGGAGCATGATGACGTGGAGATCCCAGATAAGGACGAACCTAGAACTTACATTGAGGCAACATTAGATGTTGACTCAAAGAAGTGGCATGAAGCCATGAAATCCGAGATGGACTCGATGTACGTCAATCAAGTTTGGGACTTGGTTGTATTGCCGAAAGGGGTTAGACCCATAGGTTGCAAGTGAGTCTTCAAATGGAAGACCGATGCAAATGGCAAAGTACAAACCTACAAGGTTAGATTGGTGGCGAAAGGTTACAGTCAACGCGAAGGCATTGACTATGACAAAACTTTCTCACCAGTTGCTAAGATCAAGTCCATTCAAATTTTACTTGCTATAGCAGCACATCTAAATTATGAGATTGGTCAGATGGATGTCAAAACAGCTTTCCTCAATGGCAACATTGATAAGGAAGTGTTTATGACTCAACCTGAAGGTTTCATACCAAAGCCAAAATCTAATCTCGTGTGCAAGCTTAAACGATCTATTTATGGATTGAAGCAAGCTTCTAAGAGTTGGAATATCCGATTTGATGAAGCTGTCAAATCATTTGACTTCGTCAGAAACTCGGAAGATCCGTGCATCTATCGGAAATGCTGTGGGAAGAATATTGTGTTCATAGTTGTGTATGCCGATGACATACTCATTATGGGAAACAATATCCCGCTCATGCAGTCCGTGAAAGAATGGCTGTCAAGGACCTTCATGATGAAGGACCTTGGAGAAGCCTGCTACATCTTAGGGATCAAGATCCATAGGGATAGATCCAAGAGGATGTTGGGACTGACACAGTCCACCTACGTAGACAAGGTGTTGAGGCGATTTGTGATGGAGAACTCTAAGAGAGGTTCTCTACCGACATGTCATGGGATAAAGCTATCTAAGAAGGATTGTCCTTCTACAGAAGCTGACATCCAACACATGAAGGATATACCATATGCATCTGCAATTGGATCCATCATGTACGCCATGACTTGCCAGATGTGGCCTTTGCTGTCAGCTCTACTGGTAGATACCAACAGAATCCGGGTGAACCCCACTGGATTGCTGTCAAGAACATTATTAAGTACCTCAGACGTACTAAAGATTGCTTTCTAGTCTACGTAGGTCAGTCAGAGCTAGTTGCGACCGACTATGCTGACGCAAGTTTCCAATCTGATTGTGATGATTACAAGTCACAGTCGGGTTATGTCTTCGTTCTCAATGGTGGGGCGGTTAGTTGGAATAGTTCCAAGCAAGATACTACAGCTGATTCAACAACCGAAGCTGAGTACATTGCTGCGGCGGAAGCTGCCAAAGAAGTTGTCTAGATAAAGCAGTTCTTAAATGAACTAGGGGTAGTTCCGAGTGCCAGCAGTCCAATAAAGTTGTATTGTGACAATTCTGGTACGGTTTCGCAAGCTAAGGAACCGAGATCCAATAACAGAAACAAGCATGTACCGAGGAGTTATCACTTGATAAGAGAGATAATCGCTAGAGGAGAGATAGAGTTAGAACATGTCCCCACGGAAGATAACCTGGCTGATCCTTTCACCAAGGCTTTGAGTGTTCATGTACACACTGGACATTTTGATGGTCTAGGGGTTAAACATGTAGGTGATTGACTCTAGTTCAAGTGGGAGATTGTTAGTGTTAGTGTCCTAGAGACAATCCTTTGTAAAGACATAATACTCAGATAATATTCAGTATTGGTTTAATATTATTATTTGTTTAATATTAAATGTATGGCGTTACACTCATTAGAATATTATGTTTGATTGTTTGCATTTATTCTTATATGTGTTCCCTTGAGTCACTGCTGTCATTGAGTGAGTGAGAACTCAGATGACTTAAGCATGATTCTTAAATAGCCCCAATCGAGGATCATCAAGAAAGGGATATTGATGATGCAATGGAGATTGGTGTGCGATCTGCATCATACTCTTAGAGAGTGTAGTAAGATCTCACTTACTACGAGATACTAGGTATCTCATGATGGATGCACAAATACCTTAGAGGGTATAGGTATACCCATCCGAGTAACCGTTTGATGTAGTTTTACTATATATGTCTACGGGTGTCTCGGTTAGTGGGAGCGATGCGATACTCCTTTGACTTGAGGTCAATATGCACGACATGTATGAAGTGATGAACTTTGACCATGACCAATGCTTGCACCCTTCCATGGGTAGATACGGCTTGGATTGGGTTCATCACGAAGTGCATGTGCGTGGTAGTTGAGCCAAGAAAAGGATTCATTCCTCAAAGTGAATTTATAGAGAATACTCATCTTCTCGTCATAATTGGATCAAAGTCATTGGCCAATGCACGTCACCTTGGACTTTGTTATCAAAGGTGACACGAATGATCAATTAGTGATTCGAGATAAATCGATTAAGCTATTTGAATAGACACTTCATCATGTTCAAGGCTAATCGAGTATTCGTGAATGAAAGGAGGAAATCGCAATAGCCCATGTTACAATTACAGGTAGTTGCACGTTTCTCTAACGTACCTCATATATTGAGATTGTCTAATTTATTGTCTAGGGTTCAATTAAGACCGTTAGTTTGACTAATCGCTCTATATATGAGGGCCTATGGGTCACACAACAAGTAACTCCCGTGTACGGATTAGAGTTGGTTGATTAAGTATTAAATTAGATTTAATATTTAATTTATGGAGAATTAATAATATATTAATTTGGAATTAATTATTATTATTATTTAATTAAATTAGATTTAATTAAATAAGAATCCAAAAATAATATTATGGAATATTATTGTAGGAAAATATCTGTAAGGAAAAACATATCTTTGAGATATGGTTTTCAAGATTAGGAATTATCTTCCTAATAAAGATTTGCTTAAGATATAAGCTAATCTCTCCCTATATATATGACGTCCCGGGATTCATTATTTACAACAACAAGAAAACCTAGTTTCTCCATAAAATCTAGAATATGAGTTTTCCTAGTAAATTCCGTCTCAGATTCAACACTGGCAGATCTGTGTAATTCTGTCCACGGGGATTATGTGGATACCGTAGTAGAGAAATCTGCGCTGAACCTACTGTACGATATCTCATTATGATTATTGCAATCTGTATGCAATTAAATTGTTCAGTGTTGGTGAACACTTATTTCCGCTGCGCATGTGATTACGTGTTTGACGTGCCTCTATTTTCCAACAGTATTTTCCCTTTGATGCTTACAACATCCCCATCCCATATGATGTGCTTGGTTTGATCATTGATCACATTGATCAAATACTGCAACCAGTTGAAATCTTTTGAAGGTGAATCTTCAATAGCAGCCATCAACCGCAACTTAGGCTTGCTTACTTGTTCATGACTCCCAGACCCACTCATCAAACACTTGCTTACAATATCCATAAGTACTCGATACTTCGGCTGTAAGTGCTTTTTGTTCAAAGTGGCCTCAAACTTCACAGAGCCTATAGAAATTTTATCTAAATACTCTTGCTCACGACCAGCCATGTACAGAGTAGGATCGTTCCCCTTATTACATAACTCATAAATAACATTCAGATTGTTCGGAATTATGTAAAGCTCTCGAGTAAAATCCACATTCTTATGTCCTTTTGATAGTTGATAGATAGTAATCTTGGAACTTATGTAGTTGTCTTGATCTAAATGCATATTAGCAACGAATTCAATTACCTCTTTAGGACATTCACCTTCTGGTTGACTTCCGACAAGTTTAGTGATTTTAGCCAACCGGAGCATGTGTAGGGCTTCTTCCTCATGTTGAGAATTTGTGGTTCTGTTGAAGGATACTATATGTTCGTAGTATGGCTTGTTGATCTCGCCGAGTTTAGCGAAGATAGAAATTGTCATTTTTGAATGTAGGTAGTTTTTGCAGAGAGGGAATTTCTGAAGCAATTTGAAGACAGAAGGTTTTGAAGACGATAGAGTAACATGACTTCAAATTGGGAGAAAAGGGTATATATAGCTTTTCTGAAATGAATCTCAACCCATGATTTTGATTTAAAACATTTTAATCGACGGTTATAGAGTTAACCACAATTATCGGTTTATAAATGGGTCGGTGAAAGGACTTAAAACCGGGTGATAGCCACATTTTTATCCAAATTGGTGATTAAGCACATAACCCAACCACTGTTTCTACAAACTGTTGACGTGTCCGAGAATTTCAAAAGTCCGGCCCATTTATTTTCTCAAGTGTTTTTATCATTTATGTCCAATGATTTCTGAGCAACCAGTTAGACAATGAATGTGGTGCATGCGTCATTAACTACTTCAGACTAATTTGGATACATAAGTTTTACTGAGTTTTATGACCTTGATAAAAAAATTCAGTGTATTTATGTTACTGAACTAAGGTTTGCTGAGTTTCCCAAGACTCAGTGGGAAAAACCTTATTTTATCCTGAGTTTTTCAGTGTGCACTGAAAAACTTCATGCTTCTGAAAACCTTCAATTTTTCAGATAACTACTCACCTGGATCCAACATACCTAATTCAACTGATAGTTCCTGAAATCTTGACTCAACCAAAGTATCAAAATATCAGCTCTCTGTTTATCAGTGTGAATCTTCTCCATTCTGATATCCTTCTTCTCCACATGGCCTCTGATGAAGTGATGCATGATGTCAACATGCTTGCATCTTGTGTGCAGCACATGATTTTGTGAAATAACAATTGCACTATTATTGTCACAAAATATAGGTACTTCATTGGCTGTAATCTTATAATCCCTTAATTGTTGTCTGAGCCAAAGTATCTGAGCACAGCAACTTCTAACAACCATGTATTCAACTTCAGTAGTACTAGTTGCTACTGAGGTTTGTTTCTTTGTAAACCATGATATCAGTTTATTTCCAAGAAATTGACAAGTTCCTGAGGTGGACTTCCTGTCAATTCTACAACCACCATAATCAGCATCTGAATAACCAGTTAATTCAAGGTTATCATATGTTGGATACCATAATCCACTATTCACTGTGCCTTTAAGATATCTCAGGATCTTTTTGGCAGCTTCCATGTGACTAGCTTTAGGATTAGCTTGGTATCTTGCACATATCCCAACAACAAAAGTGATGTCGGGCCTACTTGCTGTGAGATATAGCAATGATCCAATGATCCCTCTATAATCAGTGTGGTTAACTGATTTTCCTTCAGGATCAGGATCCATTTTGTAGTTAGTATTCATAGGAATCCTAACTGCATTGCAATGTTGTACACCATATTTAGCAATCAGATCCCTGGTGTACTTTGCTTAATTGATGAATATTCCTTCCTTAGATTTTTTCACCTGAAGTCCTAGAAAGAAATTCATTTCCGCCATCATTGACATCTCAAACTTTCCTTTCATCAGAGCAGAAAACTTCTCACACATCTGATGATTAGGAGATCCAAAAATGATGTCATCCACATAAATCTGAACTAGTAAGATATTTTTCCCATCTTCTATCCTGAATAAGGTTCTATCAACAAATCATTTGGTAAAACCATGATCAGTAAGAAACTGAGAAAGGGTATCATACCATGCTCTGGGTGCTTGCTTCAGACCATACAAGGATTTCCTGAGCCTGTAAACTTGGTCATTCTGACAGAAGCCAGGAGGTTGTTCCACATAAACCTCTTCCTTAAGCACACCATTCAGAAATGCACTTTTCACATCCATTTGACAGACTGTGAACTTCATGTGGGCAGCATGTGCAAGAAACAATCTGATGGCTTCTAGTCTTGCAATAGGTGCAAAGGTTTCATCATAATCCAAGCCTTCTTCTTGGGAATAACCTTGTGCAACTAGCCTTGCCTTGTTTCTTACAATGATGTTGTTCTCATCTCTCTTATTCTTAAACACCCATTTAGTTCCAATCACATTGTGCTTCTTAGGTCTATCTACTAATTCCCAGACTTCATTCCTTGAGAATTGATTCAGTTTTTCTTGCATAGCAGTAATCCAGAATGAATCTTGAAGAGCTTCTTCAATCTCAATAGGTTCTTTCTCAGATGGGAAGCAACAGAATAAAGCACTTTCTCCATGAAACCTTCTTGTTTTAACTCCTTTAGATAGCTCACCTATAATCTGACTTGAAGGGTGACTATCTAACCATTTTCTCCTGGATGTTCCCCCTTCAGTAGTATCCTCAACATCAAAAATGTTAGGTTCAGGTAATTCATTAAACTCGGGGAACAACAGAAAATGAGAAAGGGAATCATCTTCCTCAGGGGAAATTTCATTCAGAACATTGTCAGTGACATTTGTTCCCCCCTTGGTTGATAGATTCAGAATTTGCCTTAGCTGTGACCACATCTTAATCGGCATTACATACCTGAGTCTGAATTGGGGTTTGTTCAGATGGGTCAGCTTCAGTGTGTTGGCTTTCCTTCAGTGGAGAACTATCATCCTGAGTCCTACCCGCCTGAGGATTTTCATCCCGAGTTTCTTCTTGTTCTGAGTCAGTTTAACTCCATTCATAGTAAGTGATTGACTTCTTCTTTTCAGGCTCAGATGATGATTTGTCATTCTTTTTCAGGCTAAGTCTGGTGATTCTCTTTGTCAAGTCTTCTAATTCATCTTCCTGTTTCTTATGAACACAATTAAATTCATCAAATACAACATGAGGTGTTTCTTCCACAATAAGAGTCCTACAGTTGTAAACTCTGAAGGCTTTACCGACTTCAGAATATCCCAAGAATATTCCTTCATCAGCTTTGCTATCAAATGTTCTCAACTGATCTTTACCATTATTGTGTATGAAACACTTACAACCAAACACACGAAAGAAAGAGACAAGAGGCTTCCTTTCATTCCACAGTTCATATAGAGTTTTTAGTTGATTCTTTGTCAGCATGGATCTGTTTTGAGAGTAGCATGCAGTGTTGACTACCTCAGCCCAAAATCTCTTTGGTATATCAGCTTCAACAATCATTGTCCTTGCAGCTTCTTTCAGTGTCATATTTCTTCTTTCAGCAACACCATTCTGTTGTGGAGTCCTTGCAGCTGATGTTTCATGAGCTATTCCATTTTCTGCACAATAATCAAATATAATATAGTTGATAAACTCAGTGCCTTTATCTGACTTGATTTTGACCACACTCAGATTCTTTTCATTACTGAGTCTTTTAAGTAATTCTGGCAGTTTTGTCTTAGTCTCCTTTTTACTGAGTAAGAATATGACCCATGTGTATCTAGAGTAGTCATCAACTACTACAAGTGTATATTTTCTGTCATTTGTGCTCACAGGTGTTACTGGACCAAATAGATCCATATGTAACAATTGTAGTATTCTATCAGTAGAAACTTCTACTTTGCTTTTGAATGATGCTCTAATTTGTTTGTCTTTCTGACAAGCATCACAAACATGATCCTTACTGAACACTTCATTGGGTAACCCTCTCACAAGTGCTAATCTTGCAAGTTTATTCAGGGTTTTGAAGTTCAAGTGATTCAGTCTTTTGTGTCATAACCAACTGATTTCAGTAGCTTTCTTAGCCACTAAACATGTATCCATAGGAGTCAGTCTGCAATCATCAAGATACACATTTTCTTTTCTAGTACCAGTCAGTAATACTTGTTTTGAAACATTATCTTTCACATAGCACAAGTTCTTTGAGAATTCAACACTGAATCCTTTATCACAGAATTGACTTGTAGAAAGCAAGTTATGCTTTAAACCTGACACATATGATACACCATGGATATGAACAGTATCAACTTCAAGTGTTCCATATCCTTTTGTTTGTCCTTTGGAGTTGTCTCCAAAAGTTATCTGAGGGTCTTTCTATTCAACATAGTCAGTGAGCAAGTGCTTCTATCCTGTTATGTGTCTTGAGCATCCACTGTCCAAGTACCATGCAACAGGTTTCATTTCAGTTCCACTCATCAGGGCTATGTTGTCTTCATTCAGCTCAGTGCCCTTTTCCTTTACCTGAAACAAAATCAGGCCTTAGGTACCCATTTGGTGTAGGGTCCTACCAAGTTAGCTGTACCTTTTGGAACCCAAATCTGCCTCACAATTCTAATTACTTTAGAATGGCTGATTTGTCTTCCATAAACATCTACATACACATTCACCACCTTATATGCCTTGCAGTACCCTATGTATGAGTGCCAGCCTTAGCATGAACATGAGTCTAAGAGTTTTTCTTGGGTTCAGGCCTCTTGTTCCAGTGCCTTAGCTTTGGTGCAGCTAATCTATGTCTCTACTGACTTGGGTTTAGGAAACCTTCACCCTTAGGCAAGTGGGGTTTAGGTTGCCTATACTGAAATTGGGGTCTTTCAGTAACCTGAGTACTTGGTCTCTTCAGTTGAGAATTTCTCGGCTGAGTGTTTCTCTTCTGAAGATTCCTCTGATGGTTCAGGGCAGATTTCTTCAAGTTGGTATTCTTAGCCTGAGGCTTTGAAGTACTGGCCTGAGGATTTCCTACTGAGTGTTAAGGTTTTCTAGCCTTTTTCCTGAGGTTTGGGCTTTCTTTCCTAAACCTTCAGGTTCTCTGAAACCATAGGTTCTTTACCCTTGTCTAAAACACGGGATTGTTTTTCAATGAGAAGATCAGTACAAACTGTCGGTTTAACAAAGACAGTCTTAGTGCCACTAGTAGAAGCAACATTCAGAAGATCATGTGAGGTTCCCCCTGGATTATATCCCAATCCAGCCTTTATAGTTGCAGGTCTTTGATAATTCTGAATTTTATCTATTGCATGAGATGCAAAATTCAGTAGAGCTAACTTTCTCCGCAAACTATCCTCACTTTTCTTTAGAGTTTCATGTTTCTCAAAGAGGTCATTGAACTCAGTCATGATAAGCTGATTTTCCTCAGTGGATTTCTCTAACTTTCCTTTCAGGGCCTGTATCACTTTCTCTTTTTCTGAGAGCTGTACTTTCAGAACATCTAGTTCATCAGTAACTCCCATCAAATGAGAAGTGATCTCAACAACATTGGAGTTTTTCCACTTCAGATTCTCAGCAGTCAGTTCTTCATCCTGCTCTTGAGTTTCAATGAACACTTCTTGTAACACAGAATAGTCCTTCATCAGATTCTCAAAAGAACCCATCAGGTCAAAATTACTGGTTACAGATGAACTTGATAACTCAGGTGCTTTTGTAGGAGCAACAACAGAGATAGAAGAATTTACTTCCTCAATAGCAACAAGGCAGACTTCATCACTATCACTATCTGAGGACATTTCTTCTAAAGAGCTAGATCCTTCTTCAGAATGTTCTTCTTCAGCAACCATAACCTTCTTGCTAGAATACTTCTTGTCTCTTTTGGCTTGCCTCTCCTTTCTTTCCTTGGGGCTCAACTCAGGGCAGTCATACTAGAAGTGACCTTTTTTCTTGTAGTTGTAGCATCTGTTGGTGTCATCATCCTGACCAGTTTCCTCTTTGGATTTGTAGTCCTTCTTTCTGGATGAAGATCCTTCAGTTTTGTAGTCCTTCTTCTTCTCAGTAGACTTGTCTTCAGCTTCTGAGTTGTTCCTGTTCCTGTACCTTGTATCTTTATAATACCTTTTGTACTTACCAAATCTGTTGTTCATTTTCTCAAGCCTTCTTGCTATCAGGGCAATTGTGTCATCTTTTTCATCCTGAGTTTTGTTAGATGAGATCTCAGGTTCTTTAGCATTGCAGATTTTTCCTTGTGCTTTGAAAGCAACATTTTTTCTAGATGAAGTATCATCTTTGCTGTCAGGTTTCTTAGTTTTCTTATCAATGACAAACTCGTATGCTTTCAACTTAGAGAAAACCTGTTGATATGACATATAAGCAATATCTTTGGTGTTTTCAATCACCACAACATGTATATCCCATTTCTTAGATAGTCCTCTAAGAATTATCAGAGCAATTTTTCTTTTGGGATATCTTTTCCCAAGAGCACTCAGATCATTCATAATGCTAGTGAATCTGACCTCAAGTCTTTCAATGGATTCACCATTTTCCATTTCAAAACCATCAAATTTAGCAATAGCCACATATAGTTTGTTCTCTTTGATATGATTAGTGCCCTGACACATTATAGCAAGTGTGTCCCAAATTTCTTTGGCAGTTTCACAGTGGGAAATCATTCCCATAACACCATCATCAATAGTGCTATACAGTGTATCTTTAGCAATATAATCCAAGTTCAACAACTTCCTCTCTTCAAGAGTAAGCTGGTCATCAGATTTGGGAAATTCATCCCTTGGCTCATCTCTTTCATTATCAGTCAATCTAGGATTCACAACCTTATACTCAAAAGGTCCTTGTGACACAACTCTCCATATTCTTTCATGTTTAGAGTACAGATGTGCCTGCATTCTCAATCTCCATAGATCATAGTTCTCAACAGAGAACATAGGTAGTTTCTTAGAAGGCATGATGAATGAGCCTTGTAAGATATCAACAGAAGATCTATTCAGTAGACCACCAAAGTCTCTCAGAAAATAAGACTATGGCTACCAAAGCAAGAGGTCAAATGAACCACTACTCTGATACCACTTGTTGGTCCCAGGATAAACGAGTCTCACACATGTATGGGGGAAAATACACGTGTATATTGATTTTTAAACTTTTACAGCAATACTATAATCAGTGAGTCAGGGTGTCCTGAAAATTAGTCCTGAGAAGCACAAGATGCCCTGAGTCAAAGTCTACTGAGACAATAACACTGAGCGGCTTCAGAGACTTCAGATTAGCTCAACTGATCTGAGTTTTAAAACACAGTCCAAATAAACTTGGACTAGATATTAATCTTACTGACTACTCAGGTGAGTTGATTAGTTTGACAACTATCAATACTAGCTTATCTAGAGTGCGGAATGTGTAGGCCCTAAGTTTATACTCGTTTTACTTTGCTGAAAATCTTGTTTCTTAGTGAAGTAGTGGTTAAGGCTGTGATCAACTTAATGCAACCTCAGTGGATTGATTTCAACTGAATATCAGAAAACTGAGTATGCTTTCAGTTAAAATATGCAACAGAATAAAATGTAAAACAGAAAGAAAACACCACAGCAAGTTATAGTGGTTCAGAGACTCAAGCTCCTACGTTCACTCTCTTTGATCCTCAGAGAAATTCCTTAACACACTACTACTACTACATTAAGCTTTCAGACTGAACTCAACAACTTACTACATTTTCACTGTGAGTTTTTAGGCTGAACTACACTGCAGCTTACTAACTCAAATACACACAAGCTTTCAGACTGAACACAAGCAGCTTACTAAATTCTTCTCTAGAGCTTTCAAGCTGAACACCTGCAGCTCACTCACTCTTTACAACTCTCACTTTCCAACAACTACAAACTCAAACTTCCTAACAAGGGGTTTGAGTTTTGGTTGGTTTCCAACTAGGGGAGATATCCTTTTACAATTAACACAAGGTAAAAGGTTATGATATCTCTAACTAAGATTTGAATATGCTTGGATCTAGGCTTAGTGAATGAGCTCTCTTCAAAGATGAAACACTTGGAAAATTCTTAGGGTTTCGAGTGCTTCACAAAGTAAACTTAAATACGAATGAGCTCTAGAGTTGCTTGATTTACCGTAACCTTGCAATGGTGAAGGTCTCTAGTATTTATAGGCAACTCACCAAGGTCACTCTTGAAAAACTATCCGTTGGAGGAGATAGCATCAAGGGTTTCCTTATTTGGTTAGTGATAAATGGCTATATTAGGGTTTGAACACTCCCTTGCATGGTTTGGGTAACAAGTAACCAATGCAGCCAATCACCAAGTTTCTACAGTCTGGAACTCAGTACATCTGACATCCTCAGTGCCATGACGCTTTCTGTGTCAGTGAAGTACGGTGTTGTATCTCTCTGATTGGTTCCTAACTTCAGTGAATAAAGACAAACAAAACGGCTCTTTTAGGTCAATCTCTGTGAATGAGACAACCTTAAAAGACACTTAGTTTTAGTTCCTTTTGTCTGCAAGCAAGTATTTGGACAACATTTATTTCTCATAAATGTATAAGATTTCCTCAGTCTTTTAGTCCTCAGGTAGATAATCCTCAGGTCTTCAAGTCTTCAGGTTGATCTGAGTCTTCAGGTTGATCTGGATACTCAGATTCTTCTGAGTATTCTGAAGTCTTCCGAGTCTCCAGATGTCTTGGTCATTTCACTGAGTTCCCCCTCAGTGTGTGCCTAACCTATAAACTCAGAGATATCTGCTGACTATACATTTTGCAGGTATTTCCTGAACTAACTATATTGAAACCTGTTTTTCTAATCTACCTTAGATCATTCTGAACATGTCATACTCAGGGTTTTGAGATCTAATCAAAATCTTTATCTTTTATTAAATTCATTTCCCAACAATTTCCCCCTTTTTGATGATGTCAAAACCATCTATTACAAATTCAAGAAAACCTTTCCCTATCACAGGTTTCAATTTTATCTAGAAAACACACCATCGGGTCAGTATGACAATTAGTTCAAAAATAGAAGATAATGAGATATTATCTTATTGTTGATCAACACACATAATAGCATTTTAATTGATGTAAGATAGAGAGTTTACATATTACAATGAAAATATGAAAAGCAAGAACATATCAACAACAACAAAAATAACTGAGTTTTCCACACTTCAGTCTTCTTCGATTTCATCTTCAGGGACTTCCAGATTGAACATCCCGTAATATCTTCTTTTCGGGTCATTTCTGGCTTTGATAATCTCAGGATTGTTTTCAGTCAATCCTAGTTGAACAGCATAACCAGCAATTTCCTGAGATATGACAGCCTCATTCACAAAGCCATTTTCAAATCTCGAGCAGGATACATGTATGGCCCTGGAGCAACAATCTGAGATTTTGATTAGATCCCAAAACCCTTGAGTATGACATGTTCAAAATATCTTGATAGTTAGTTTAAGTTTCAGATAGGTTAAGTAATCAGGAGTATCTGCACAATATATAGTCAACAGATATAGTTCTGGATAGTACAAGTTATGATCACTGAAGACAACATACATTGAGGGGGAACTCAATGAATGAAGACCTGAAGACTGAAGGCCTGAAGTACTGAAGACTATCTTGCTGAAGATATATGGATTGAGCCTAAATTCCTGATCTTTTATGAAAAATAAATGTTACTCCCTCTGTCATAATTTTGATTGTCCACTTTCCGTAAATAGTCGTCTTAATTTTGTTTGACCATTTCTTAAAAAGGGAATAAAACAACTTTCAATACTATTTAATATTATTATTTCTCTCCACCAAACCCACTTTACATCATTTAATACTATTATTTCCCTCCACCAAACCCACTTTACCCATCTTACACCATTTAATATTATTATCTTCTACTTTTTCTTAATCTCTGTATCTATAGTAACCGGATAATCAAAAATAGGACGGAGAGAGTATGTCAAAGTATCATGCAGACGAAAGGAATTGGAATTAAGTGTCTTTTATGGTTGTCTCACTCAGAGGAGTTGACCTTATAACCGAAAAAAATAGGGGAAAAAGGGGGGAATTGGTTGCGATTAAATGAGTGGGAGCGATATGAGAAAGCGGTGTAAGGCTGGTTTTATAAATATTAGTTTATATCACGTGAAGGCTGGTTTTATAAATATTAGTTTATACCATGTGCGTTACATGTGATTCATAAGTAGTTAGTAAGAAGTCATTATAGAAAAATAAGACCATTATTTAAAAAAAAAATCAAGACTCTATACTTCAATTATTCAAAAAAATAATAGATAGAAACTTAGCATACTAAATATTTATAAAAATCTCTTATTGCTTCAACTAAAATATATTGAATATATACTAAAAATATAATATAAATATTTTCGAAGAATATAACAAAAGAAGCCACTTTTAGAGAAGACAAAAGAAAACCTTAAATATTAATTCCAAACCACTTTTTAATACTTTGTCTGCTTAAACTTGTGCCCGCTTGTGACCGTTTGAAATTCTTGTAATTTATCAGTTGTATAGATGAAACAGTACTTTAATTACACTATTTTAATAATTAAATGAAACTAAGGTAAAGTTATAATTGAATATAAATTAAAAAAGAATGGAAAAATTATGTAGCTTATAACTATTAAGTAAAATCATAAAATAAAATATGGAACAAAATTGAATAAATTAAAATATTGCAAATTAAACTAGGTAAAATTATAATTGAAGATACATTTAAAAAGAATAAAAATTATAAAATATATAACCATTAAGTAAAGTTATAAAATAAAATAAATAAAAAAGGGTCAAGATTGAACAAATTTAAAAATTACATAATTAATAAAAAGGTCAATAATAAAATTCACGACCCCAACCTACAAATTGTAAATGAATATTTATGATGAAAAATAAAAGTAATTATTAAATAAATTATAAAATAAAAAAAATAAAAAAGATGGAACAAAATCATAAAAAATAAAGAACTGAACGAAACTGAACAAATCAAAATATATGAAAGGCAAAAGAATTAACAATAGTTATTAATTAAATTTACAAAATAAAAAAATTAAATAAAAAAATAAAAGAAAAGATCACATTGTCCGAAAATATTTTTCAACCTCAAATCACTTTTTAATATAATATAGATTGATGTAGATTTAAAAAAAAAAAAAAAAAAGAGAAAAGTAAAAGAAAGCAACCGTTTGGGATGGACAGAGATGCTCCTGTCCTGCACCTGATCCGCTACCGGTGAGTTGGGCTACATCTATTCGCCGTCAATTTATCATCCTATGTATACGTTATAAACGGGGGCTGGGCTATATTTGTATGGATATAAATGCAACAAATGAGTTGGGCTACATCTATATTTATGTCAGTATAAATGTAATAGTGGAATAATTTCATGCTATACTCAGTCCACAAGGACCACAACGCACTGAAGTGTGTTAACTCATCCAACATTTAAAACACCTAGAAAGCTAAAAGGTTTTAGTCGGGATATGTTAGGAGATGAATTTAATAAAGAGATTTTGATTAGATCTCAAAATCCCCGAAGCATATACGTGCTCGGGATAATCTTGATAGATCAATCGATTCAATATAGAGTGTTAGGGAAGTTATCTGCATGTATATATACAAGCCAGATATAGATCGATAAAGTTTCAAGATTCAAGACTCAAGAAGTTCAAGAAACCAAGACTCGATAAGTTTCAAGAAATCAAGACTCGATAAGTTCTTTGAAAAACCAAGACTCAAGAATCAAGAAATCAAGACTCGATAAAGTTCTTTGAAGAAATCGAAGACTCAAGAAGTTTCTCAAGAAATCAAGACTCAAATAAGTTCTTTAAATCAAGACTCGATATGTCATCAAGACATCAAGACTCAATATGTCATCAAGACATCAAGACTCAAGATGTCATCAAGAACATCAAGACTCAAGATGTCATCAAGACATCAAGACTCGTAAGACATCAAGACTCGAAAGATTCTCAAGACACGTAAGATTCTCAAGACACGTAAGATATCAAGACACGTAAGATAATCAAGACCCAAAGTGGTTATCAAAGACTCAAGAAAATATCGAATACTTCAAGATAACCTCGAATGTTCCGAGGCACTGAATAATATCTATCTGAAGACTACAAAACTGAGAAAATTGCGGATATTCAGAAAAATAGATATTGCCCCAAACATTCATATGCAGACAAAAGGAACTAAGTCTAAGTGTTGTTTAAGGTTATCTCATTCAGAGAGATTGACCAAAAAGAGATGTTATGTTTATCTACATTTACTGAAGACAAGAACAAATCAGAGGAAGACAACATCAGACTTTCTCGACACTTTGAAAGTGACAGTCATTCAAGAATGTCGAGAGTACTATGTTCCGCATCGCAAAAAAGTGGTGATTGGCTACATGAATGCATATTTGCTAAAACATGCAAGAGAGTATTCAAACCCTAAAAATAGTCGTTCATCAAACACCATAAGAGGAAACTCATGAAGCTATCTCCTCCAACGGATAGTTTTTTCAAGAGTGACCTTGGTGAAGTTGCCTATAAATACTAGTGACCCTTTACATTGAGAGGTTACGGGAAATTTGAAAGTAACTCAAGAGCTCATTCGTATTATTGCAAATTGAAGCACTCGAAAACCCAAGAATTTCTCAAGTGTTTCACATTGAAGAGAGCTCATTCATTAAGCCTAGATTGATAAGAAATATCCAACGCTTAGTAGAGATATCCTAGCCTTTGCATTGTTCTTATTGTAAAGGATATCTCATCTTAGTTGGAAACCAACCCAAAACCCAAACCCTTCTGTTAAGGTAGTTTGAGTGTATTTGTTGGTGAGTTGGAGTTGTAAAGAGTTAGTAAGCTACAGTGAGTTAGCTAGAAAACTCTAGAGAAGAAGTTAGTAAGCTACTTGTGGTAGTCTGAACACTTGTGTGTGTTTGAGTTAGTAAGGCTGCAAGTGAGTCGGCCGAAAAAACTCAAAGTAGAAAAGTGAGTAAGCTACAGTGAGTTAGCCAGAAAGCTTTAGGAAGTGGTTAAGGAATTTCTCTGAAGGTCAGAGAGAGTGGACGTAGGATCTTGAGTCTCTGAACCACTATAATTGTTGTGTTGTTTTGCTTTACATCTTTGCATTATTATCATTGCATGTTTTTCACTTTGAAAGCATTGTTCACTGATATTCAGTTGGAACCAATCCACTGAACTTGCATCAAACTGATCACAGCCTTAATCACTTTTTATTAAAAGGAAGATTCTCAGCAAAGCTAAAACGAGTATAAACTTAGGGCCAACCATTCCGCACACTTGAGTAGCTAGAAACAGATATAGTTACCAAACCGAACTAACTCTCTTGAGGGTTCAAGAAGATAATCATCCGATCCAAGCATTTCGGGATCTCGATAAACTTCGAGCTCGGTTGAAATTAATCTGAAGCTTCAAAGCGGCTTCGGGATCATTGTCTCGATGAGACTTTGACTTCGAGGCAATCTGTGCTTCTTAGGGCCAAATCATCGAGGGACTCCGACCCATCCGACCTCGATGAAAAGAAAAGTTTTAAAATCACTTTGAACGTGTATTCCCCCCATACACGTGTGAGACTTCGTTAACACCGGGACCAACAACAAGTGGTATCGGAGCGTTGGTTCAATTTGACCACTTGCTTTGGTAGCCATAGTCTATTTTATTTGAAAGACTTTGGTGGTCTCTTGAATAGATCTGTTTTTTTGATATCTTACAAGGCTCGATCATCATGCCTTCTAAGAAACTTCCTATGTTCTCTGTTGAGAGCTATGATCTATGGAGATTAAGAATGCGAGGCTCATCTCAGTATTCAAAACATGAAAGAATGTGGAGAGTGGTTTACGAAGGACCATTCAAATTCTTTTTGTGAATCCTGAATTCTCGATATTGAGAGGAATGATCCCAGAGATGAATTTACAAAGTCTGATGATCAACTTACTCCTGATGAGAGAAAGTTAGTCAATCTTGACTACATTGCTAAAGATACTTTATATAGCACTATTGATGATGGTGTTATGGGGATGATTTAATATGGGACACACTTGCTGTTATGTGTCAAGGCACAGATCATATTAAGGAAAACAAACTTTCTGTTGCTATTGGAAAGTTTGATAGCTTTGAAATGGAATATAGTGAATCCATTGACAAACTTGAGGTCAGATTCACTAGCATCATGAGTGATCTGAATGCTCTTGGGAAAAGATACCCACAGAGAGAAGTGGCACTGAAAATTCTTAGAGGATTATCTAAGAAATGGGATATACATGCTGTGGTGATTGAAAACACCAAAAATATTGATTCCATGTCATATCAACAAGTTTTCTCTGAATTGAAATCTTATGAGTTTGTGATTGACAAGAAATCTAAGAAATCTGACAGGAAAGATGATTCTTCATCTAGCAAGAATGTGGCTTTCAAAGCCAAAGAGAAATCCTGTAAGACTAGAGAGTCTGAGAACTCACTTTCCAAAAATCAGGATGAGTAGGAGGATAAGCTAGTACTGGTGGCAAGGAGGTTTGAAAGACTCAATAGCAGATATGGGAAATATAAGAAATATTACAGGAATCACAAGTACAAGAGAGACTCAAAAGTCGAGGACGGATCTGGCACCGAGAGAAAAGAAAGGACCCGAAATCAAAGGATCCTCATCCAAAAAGAAGGACTCCAAGACCAAGGAGGAAAGTGATCGGGATGATGATGCCAACAGATGCTATTTCAAAAAAGAAAGGTCACTTTCAATATGACTCTGAGCTAAGTGCTAAAAAAGAAAGAAAGGAAAAGACAAGCCAAGAGAGACAAGAAGTTCTCCAAAGAAGAAAGCTATGATTCTTTGAGGAAGAAGAACATTCAAGAAGGTTCCAGCCTCCTCAAATGAGATTTTCTCAGATAGTGACAGTGATGATATCTGTCTTATGACTGTAGAGGAGGTAAATTCTTCTATCTCTGTTGTTGCTCCTACTCAAACACATGAGTTCTCAAGTTCAACTGTAAACAGTAACTTTGACCTGATGGATTCATTTGAGAATCTTATGAATGACTATTCTGTGTTCCAAGAAGCGCTCATCGAAACTCAAGAGCGTAAACAAAGGAACTGATCACGAGAATCAAGTGGAAAGACTCTAAAAATGCTGAGATCACTTCTCAATTGATGGGAACTACTGATGAACTAGATGTTTTGAAAGTACAACTCTCAGAAAAAGAGAAGGTGATAGAGATCCTGAATGGAAAATTAGAGAAATCCACTGAGGAGATTCAAATTTTATCGAATCGAAAGTACAATGACCTCTTTGAGAAGCATGAAACTCTAAAGAAATATGAGGATAGTCTTGCAGAAAAGTTAGCTCTATTGAATTCTCGCATCTAAAGTGATAGATGAAATTCAGAGTTATCAAAGACCAAGAACTATAAAAAAAATTGGATTGGGATACATTCCAGGGGGAACCTCACAAGGTCTTCTGAATGCTGCTTCTAGTAGCACCAAGATTGTCTTTGTTAAACAAGTGGCATCAAATCTTCTTACTGAAGAACTGTCCAGAGTTTTAGATAAGGGTAAAGGACCTATGGTTTGAAAAAAAGCAAGGTTCGGGGAAGAAAGCCTGACCTCGGAAAAGGCTAGAAAACCCGAACACTCAAGAGAGAAATCTTCGAGCCAATTTTCAAAAGCCTCAAGCTAAGAATACCAACCTAAAAAGATCTGCACTGAACCATCAGAGGAATTTTCAGAAGAGAAACACTCAGTAGAGATATTCTCAACTGAAAAGACCAAGTCCTCAGATTACTGAAAGACCCCAATTTCAGTACAGGCAATCTAAACCCCACTTGCCTAAGGGTAAAGGTTTCCTGAACCCAAGTCAGCAGAGACAGAGACCAGTTGCACAAAAGCCAAAGCACTTGAACAAAAGGTCTGAACCCAAGAAGAACTCCAAGGCTCATGTTCATGCTAAGGCTGTCACTCATACACAGGATACTGTCAAGGCACCTAGGGTGGTGAATGTGTATGTATATATTTATGGGAAACAAATAAGCCACTCTAAAGTAATTAGAGTTGTTAGGCAGATTTGGGTTCCTAAAGGTACAGCTAACCTGGTAGGACCCTACACCAAATGGGTACCTAAGAACCGATCTGCTTTTTTTTGAAGGAAAAAGGGCACTTTGAAATAATGAATACAACATAGCACTGATGAGTGGAAGTGAATTGGCTCCTGTTGTATGGTATCTGGATAGTGGATGCTCAAGACACATGACAGGATATAAGCAACTAATCACTGACTATGTTGAGCAAAAAGGCCCTCAGATCACATTTGGAGACAATTCCAAAGGACAAACTGAAGGATATGGAACTCTTGAAGTTGACTCTGTTCATATCCATGGTGTTTCATATGTGTCTTTTCTAAAGCATAATTTGCTTTCTATCAGTCAATTCTGTGACAAAGGATTCAATGTTGAGTTCTCAAAGAACTTATGTTATGTGAAAGACAATACTTCACGTAAAATTTTTTCTTGGACCGTACTAGAAAAGGAAATGTGTATCTTGGCGATTGGAGTTCAACTCCTAAAGATACATGTTTGGTTTCAAAAAAAGTTCCACTCGATACCCGGTTGGTTGTGGCACAAAAGAATGAATCACTTAAACTTCAAAACCCTGAACAAACTTGCAAGATTAGCACTTGTGAGGGGGTTACCCAATGAAGTGTTCAGTAAAGAACATGTATGTGATGCTTGTCAGAAAGGAAAACAAATCAGAGCATCTTTCAAAAGCAAAGTAGATGTTTCTACTGATAGAATACTACAACTGTTACATATGGATCTCTTTGGTCCAGTAACACCTGTGAGCACTAATGGCAGAAAATACACACTTGTGGTAGTTGATGACTACTCTAGATACACATGGGTCATATTCTTACTCGGTAAGAAAGAGACTCGCACAAAAATCGCTGAACTAATCGAAAAGGCTCAAGATCTTGAAAAAGAATCGAGTGTGGTCAAAATCGGATCGATATAAAGGAACCGAAGTTTATCAATCATATTATATCGATTATTGTGCGAAGCAAATGGAATAGCTCATGAAACATCAGCTGCAAGGACCCCACAACAGAATGGTGTTGCTGAAAGAAGAAATAGGACTCTGAAAGAAGCTGCAAGGACAATGATTGTTGAAGCTGATATTCCTAAGAGATTTTGGGCTGAAGCTATCAACACTGCATACTATTCTCAGAACAGATCCATGCTGACCAAGAACCAAGGAAAAACTTCATATGAGCTGTGGAATGAAAGGAAGCCTCTTGTTTCTTTCTTTCGTGTGTTCGGTTGCAAGTGTTTCAAACACAATAATGGTAAAGATCAGTTGAAAACTTTTGATAGCAAAGCTGATGAAGGGATATTATTAGGATATTATGAAGTCGATAAAGCCTTGAGTTTACAAATCAGGGACTCTTATTGTGGAAGAAACACCTCATGTTGTTTTTTTGATGAATCTACTTGTGTTCGGAAGAAACATGAACATGACTTCAGAGAACCGATCAAGAGAATCACCCGGACTTAGCTTTGAAAAAGAATGATAAAACATCCTCTCGAACACGAAAAAGAAAGAAGTCGGTCACTTTCTATGAATGGAGTGAATCGGACTCGAACAAAGAAGTTCGGGATGGAAAAACTTCGGGATGGTGAGACTCGGGATGGAAATTCTCCAATGAAGGAAAGCCAACACACTTGAAAGGCGACCAATCAACATACACCATTCGGACTTCGGTATGTAATGCCGATGAAGATGTGGTCACAGCTGAGGCAAACTCTAAATCTATCAACCAAAGGGGAACAAATGTCTCTGACAATGTTTTGAATGGAATTTCCCCTGAGGAAGATGATTATATTTCTCCTTTTCTATTGTTCCATGAATTTAATGAACTACCTGAACCTAACATTTCTAATGTTGAGGATATTACTGAAGGGGGAACATCCAGGAGAAAATGGTTGGATAGTCATCCTATAAGTCAGATTGTGGGTGATCTATTAGATGGTGTCAAAACAAGAAGGTTCCATGGAGAAAGTGCTTTGTTCTGCTGCTTCCTATCTGAAAAAGAACTCACTGAGACTGAAGAAGCTCTACAAGATTCATTTTGGATTACTGCTATGCAAGAAGAGCTAAATCAGTTCTCAAGGAATGAAGTTTGGGAGCTAGTAGATAGACCTAAGAGGCATAATGTGATTGGAACTAAGTGGGTGTTCAAGAATAAGAGAGATGCAAACAACAACATTGTGAGAAACAAGGCAAGGCTAGTTGCACAAGGTTATTCCCAAGAAGAAGGATTGGATTATGATGAAACCTTTGCACTTTTTTTTTTTGCAAGACTAGAAGCCATCGATTGTTTCTTGCATATCTTGCCCACATGAAATTCATTCGATCTATCGGATGGATGTGAAAAGTGCATTTCGAATGGTGTGTGTCTTAAGAAGGGTTTACGGGAAACAACCTCCTGGTTTAAAACAGAATGACCAAGTTCTGTGCTCGAAAAAAGCCTTGTATGGTCTTAAGCAAGCACCCCGAGCATGGTATGATACCCTTTCTCAGTTTCTTACTGACCATGGTTTTATCAGAGGAACTGTTGATAGGACTTTGTTCAGGATAGAAGATGGGAAAGACATCTTACTTGTTCAGATTTATGTAGATGACATCATTTTTGGATCTCCCAATCATCAGTTGTGTGGAAAGTTTTCTACCCTGATGAAAGGAAAGTTTGAGATGTCAATGATGTGGGAGATGAATTTCTTTCTTGGACTTCAGGTGAAACAAACTAAGGAAGGAATTTTCATCAATCAAGCAAAATACACCAGAGATCTGATTGCAAAGTATGGCATCTGAGATTGCAATGCGCTTAGAATTCTATGAATACTAACTACAAGATGGATCCTGATCCTGAAGGCAAATCAGTAAATCACACTGATTATAGAGGGATCATTGGATCACTGTTTTATCTCACAGCAAGTAGGCTGATATTACATTTGCTGTTGGGATATGTGCAAGATACCAAGATAATCCTAAGACTAGTCACATGGAGGCTGCCAAAAAGATTCTGAAATATCTTAAAGGCACTGTGAATAGAGGATTATGGTATCCAGCTGATGATAACCTTGAATTAGATGGTTATTCAGATGCTGATTATGGAGGATGTAGAATTGATGAAGTCTACCACGAAACTTATCAATTTCTTGAAGTAAACCGATATCATGGTTTTCAAAGAAATAAACCTCAATGTGCAACAACCAAAGATTCTTGAAAAATTTGAATACATGGTCGGGAAGTCACAGTGCCTGCATTCTTTAGCTCGCACAACAATTGAGGGATTATAAGATTATAGCCAATGAAGTACCTATATTTTGTGATAATAATAGTGCAATTGCTATTACACAAAATCTGGTATTGCACACCAGATGTAAGAATGTTGATATTAGACATCACTTCATCAGAGATCATGTTGAGAAGAAAGACATCAGAATGGAGAAAATTCATACTGATAAACAGAGAGCTGATATCTTGACTAAACCTTTGGGTTTGAATCAAGATTTCGTGAACTATCGATTGAATTAGGTATGTTGGATCCAGTGAATGAAGCAAATCAAAAAATTGAAGGTTTTCAGATGCATGAAGTTTTCTCAGGATTTTACTGAGAAACTCAGGATAAAATTGAAAGTACTGAACACTGAGTTTTGGGAAACTCAGTTATTCTGAAGATCAGTACTTAGTATTATACTGAACCTTTTATCAAGCTCGATTACTTTCGATTATTATCTTCGACCCATTTTCAATTACTCAATATTATCTTCGACCTTTTCAAGATTTCGATTATATCTTGACCCCGCTTCGATTCAAGATATTATCTTGACATTTTATCAAGGTCAAAACTTCGAAGAAGACTGATGGAGGAAATTAGTCTGAAGAAGTATTGACTCATGCAACACATTTATTGTCTAAACTGAATCTCAGTAATCAATGGCAATAAATAACAAAACACCTGAAGGAATATTTGGGCGGGACCTTTGAAATACACGAAGAAAGTCAATGGTCTGCAGGAACAGTAATTAAATGCACTGTTCATTAATCACCAATAAGGTTAAATTAACGGCTTAATATTTGTGAAATCGTCCTTTCATATACCCAATTTAGTCGGTGTTTAATCTCGACCGTCGATTTCTTCATCTATACGATTTTCCATGAATCAAATCCTATATATCTATTGAAGAATTCCTACAAAGCCCGATTCCAAAAGCCTTCGTCTTCAAAACACTCTGCTTCAAAAACTCTCGATTGCCTAGAAATTATCATCTTTCTCAAAACCCTTCACTAAAAAATTCTTCAAAAATGACGTTCTCTGTATACGACAAGCTTGCCATCTCTAACAAACCTTGGTATGAATACGTCGTTTCCCTCAAAATCTCATCAAATGCAACTCACGAAGAGGAAGCGTTGCATATGATTCGATTGGCAAAGCTCACTTGCCTAGTTGCGAATCAACCAGAGGCAGAATACGCAAAAGAGGTAATAGAGTTTATCTCAAATTTGAAATTAGGTGAGGAAGATTGTATAGAATCGCAGATAACTGTTTCTCATTTAGGGCATAGTTCAAAGTATGTGGATTTTGTTAGGGAATTGTATATCATTCCTAAGAATCTTAATGTCATATACGAATTGAGCGATAGAGGAGAAGACCCTACAGTGTACATGATGGGTAGGGAGCAAGAATATCTGGATAGGATTGCAGAGCATCCAGTTAAGTTCGAAGCTACTCTGAATAAAAGGCATTTGAAGCCTAAATATCGAGTATTGCTGGACATTGTGAGCAAATGCATAATGAGTCGGTCTGGCAGCTTTGAACAAATAAGTACGCCGAAGTTGAGGTTAATGGCGGCGATTGAAGATTCACCCACCACTGCATTCAACTGGTTACATTATTTAATCAAAGTGGTGAGTGATCAAGCAAAGCAAGTTCAAAAGGTGAATGGATCTGTTGTAATCAAAGGGAAGATCCTACATGCAACCAAGATTGCATTCATCTTGGAAATGTGCAGAGAAGAAGAGGATATCTTCGCCAATTCCTCACCCTTTCCAAAGTCAAAAATTCTGTTCAAGCCAACAACAACAAAGAAAACTTTGAAAGGAAGGAAGGAGAAAAGCTCGAAGTCTCAGGAGGAGACCGCTGAAGAAGGAGCTGTTGAAGCCCAACAAGCCAGGGGGAAAGCCCTGATGGAGGTGAAAAGAGAAAAGGGAGAAACTCTAAAGAAGAAATCACTGGCTCCTCAGAAACGCAGAAAACTTCAAACTATTACTGAGGAGGAGGTCAGTGACACAGAGGAAGTCCAACCTGAAGGCCAGCAAGGACTGAAATCTCCACTGCAAGTTCTGGCTCAGGTTGTGACAATTGCACGGGAAGAAACTCAGGAACAGGTTCCTACTAAAGAGATACCTGTTCAGACCTCAGATCAATTTGAACCTCAGGAGCTGCTGAATTTGGATGCACTCCTGAGTGAACCATTCCTAGATCCCTCAGCACCAGAACTCGTTCAATCTGATCCTACTGAACCTGAGAGCCCAAAGCTGAAGAAGGGAGAGGAAGAAGAAACTGAATGGCGCAGCAAGGGGGAACGATTCATTCTGGACAGATACCCTGAGCTGAGCTCATATCCTGACCTTCAGGATCTCTTCTTCAGACTCAGAACCACAGTCTATATCCTGAATCAAACTCTTCCAGAGATGCTGAACATTGCCTCCTTCAGAGGAGAGGACTGGTGGAATGCTGAGACTGCTGTTCTGACAGAGTTCTCTGGATTCACGAAGACAAAGCTCAGAATGAAAAATGTTGATTTTGATGAGCTAGTCAAAAGAAGGTGGCTGAAAGAAGAGAAGCTGATGTTGATGCCTCCAGTTCTAAGAATTCAGAAGGAGATGAGGATCAAGATAGAGATCAAGATGATGCTAAAAAGCAATCTCAGATGGAGAAGGAAACTGATGCTGGTCAGACTGATATCACACATCCTCAGACTGAAGTTAACACCCTTCAGGTATCTTTTGGCACTATTAAACATTATGCCGAAGCTACTGAAGTTCCTATCTTTAAATCTGTTATGTCTGATATGCAGACTGAGGCTCAGGTGGAGCACCCAGCTCAGGTGGAAAAACTTGTATACATTCCAGAGATTGATTTAAGTCCTATCTTAGACAAATTGGAGAAGGTGGTGCCAATGGTGGAGAAAATGACCCAAATTGAAGAAACCTTGGCAAGCCAATCTCAGAAGCCAGAAACTCTGAGTTCATCTTCAGACATCCTGCAACTTCAAACATCTCTTGCTGATAAAATGACTACCTTGGAAGGCAAGGTTGATGTAGTCAAAGCTGAGCTTGATGCAGAGATGAAGCAGATGTATCAGGAAAGAACAACATATCTTGAAGCCAAGCTGGTTGAGAAGAATGATCTGATGATCAAGACAGCTGTTGAGGAAATGAGCTCTATGCTCATGACCAAGATGACAGAGATGATGCAAAATGACTTCTCAAATAAGTTTGCACCTCTTTTTGAAGAGTTCTCAGTAGTTAAGAATCACATGAAAAGGCTGGAAGATGAGCACGATCAGTTGGCAGGGGAAGTGCGAAGTATAAGCAAAGAGAAATATCATATGGATACCGCACTTTCTCAACTCTTCCAAGGTATGGTGCCAAAAAGGGGGAAAGGCCTGGTGGCAAGCACAGTGAATTGTTGGCACAAACCTTGAAGAGGAAGGCTCAGAAAGAAGATGAAGAAAAGATAATAGCTGATGCATTAAAAGAAGTAGAAGCCACTGAGAAGCTCAAGTTCAAAGAAGCTGAAGAACCTATCTACACTCAAGCATCTGAGCAAACTATTCAGGAAGCAATTTCTGAGAAACTGAGTGGTAGAAGGATGGTGGAAACAAGCCAAGCCGGTGAAGAACAAGTCAAACCTGTAAAGAGAAAGGTTGTGGCTTTTGTAGAACAAGAGAAGAAGAAAAGAGCTAAAGCTTCTAAATCTACTCAGAGTAAATTGATTATAGATTTTGAAGAATCTGAGGAAGAAGCTGAAAAAGAAGTCTTCAACACAAAGAAAGCTCTGAAAACCCTTCAAGTTGAAAAGGAGAAGAAAACTATCAGGTGTTCCTGTGATCAGGAAAAAGAAAGAAGAAGAGCAGAAAAGAAGAAGTGGTTTCAAGAAGTTCTTGAGCAAGAGGAGGAGTACAGAGAAAGCTCAGAAATGGCCGAACATTGACAAATGTATGCCTATTCAGTTCAATGATGTGTGGGAGGAGATAAAGAGAACCTTCTGGTTCTACTATGAAATTCTGAGAGAATGGAGGGGGAGCAGCTCGGATATGAATGAAGCCTTCATTGAGTACCTATTGACATTCTATCCTAAGTACCTGCAAAGTTGGATTAACTTGGCAGATGAAGGAAATACTCAAATTGTTGCCCCTGGTCCATATACTTACCCAGCTCCAAGACTTGAGAATGGCTATGTGAATGAGACAGCCATTTCTCAGGAGATTGCTCAGTATGCCATCCAACTAGGCCTAACAGGAAACAACCCAGATATCATCAAAGCAAGGGATGAATTGAAGAAAAGATACTATGGGATGTTCAACCTGGAAGTGCCTGAGGATGAAGTTGATGAAGACTGAAGATGATGAAGACTGAAGATTTTGTACTTCTGTTTTTGTTTTTGATTTTCATTGTAATTTGTAACTCTGATCTTACATCAATGAAAATTTAGCTTTATGCTCAAAGATAATATCTCATTATCTTTTTACATGTCTTTTATGTTTGATATGCCTTACGTTTTGAAACTGTTGAGAATTGCCATTTTGGATTGTAATAGAAAAACGGAAACCTGAGTATAGGTTAGGTTTTTGTAACAAGATGGTTTTGGCATCATCAAAAAGGGGGAAATTGTTGGGAAATGAATTTAATAAAGAGATTTTGATTAGATCCCAAAACCCCTGAGTATGACATGTTCAGGATAATCTTGATAGATCAATCAGATTCAAAGATATAGAGTGTTCGGAAGTTATCTCGCACAATGTATAGTCGTGAGATATAGATCGATAAGTTTCAAGATTCGAAGACTCAATAAGTTTCAAGAAATCAAGACTCGATAAAGTTTCAAGAAACCAAGACTCGATAAGTTCTTTGAGAAACGAAGACTCAATGAAGTTCTTTGAAGAAACCGAAGACTCGATAAGTTCTTTCAAGAAATCAAGACTCAAGAAGTTTCAAGAAATCAAGACTTCGAAGATTTCAAGAAATCAAGACTCGAAGATGTCATCAAGACAATGAAGACTCAAGATGTCATCAATACATCAAGACTCAAGATGTCATCAAGAACACCAACACTCAAAGATGTCATCAAGACATCAAGACTCGGAAGACAATCTGAAAAACTCGTAAGATTCTCAAGACACAAAAGATTCAAGACACGTAAGATATCAAGACACGTAAGATATCAAGACCCAAAGAGTTATCAAAGACTCAAGAAATATCAATACTCAAGATAACCCGAATGTTCCGATGCAATCAATAATATCTATCTGAAGACGACAAAACTGAGAAAAAACGCGGATATTCAGAAAAATAGATATTGCCCCAGACATTCATATGCAGACAAAAGGAACTAAGTCTAAGTGTTTTTTAAGATTATCTCATTCAGAGAGATTGACCAAAAAGAGTCGTTATGTTTGTCTACATTTACTGAAGACAAGAACAAATCAGAGGAAGACAACATCAGTACTTTTTATCGACACTTTGAAAAGTGACAGTAATCAAGCATGCCAGTAGTACTATGTTCCAGACTGCAAAAAGTGGTGATTGACTACATGAATGCATATTTCCTAAAACATGCAAGGGAGTATTCAAACCCTAAAAATAGTCGTTCATCAAACACCATAAGAGAAAACTCATGAAGCTATCTCCTCCAACAGATAGTTTTTTCAAGAGTGACCTTGGTGAAGTTGCCTATAAATACTAGTGACCCTTTACATTGAGAGGTTACGGGAAATTTGAAAACAACTCAAGAGCTCATTCGTATTATTGCAAATTGAAGCACTCGAAAACCCAAGAATTTTCCAAGTGTTTCACATTGAAGAGAGCTCATTCACTAAGCCTAGATTGATAAGAAATATACAAAGCTTAGTAGAGATATCCTAGCCTTTGCATTGTTCTTATTGTAAAGGATATCTCATCCTAGTTGGAAACCAACCCAAAACCCAAACCCTTTTGTTAAGGTAGTTTGAGTGTGTTTGTTGGTGAGTTGGAGTTGTAAAGAGTTAGTAAGCTACAGTGAGTTAGCCAGAAAACTCTAGAGAAGAAGTTAGTAAGCTACTTGTGGTAGTCTGAACACTTGTGTGTGTTTGAGTTAGTAAGCTGCAGTGAGTCAGCCAGAAAACTCAAAGTAGAAAAGTGAGTAAGCTACAGTTAGTTAGCCAGAAAGCTTTAGGAAGTGGTTAAGGAATTTCTCTGAAGGTCACAGAGAGAGGACGTAGGAGCTTGAGTCTCTGAACCACTATAATTGCTGTGTTGTTTTGCTTTCTGTACTGCATTATTATCTATTGCATGTTTTTCACTGAAAACATTGTTCACTGATATTCAGTTGGAACCAATCCACTGAACTTGCATCAAACTGATCACAGCCTTAATCACTGTTTTATTAAAAGGAAGATTCTCAGCAAAGCTAAAACGAGTATAAACTTAGGGCCAACCATTCCGCACACTTGAGTAGCTAGAACAGATAGTTACCAAACTGAACTAACTCTACTGAGGGTTCAGTAAGATAATCATCTGATCCAAGAAGCTCAGGATCTCTGATAAACTCAGGCTCAGTTGGGCTAATCTGAAGCTTCTGAAAGCATATCAGGATCATTGTCTCAGTAGACATTGACTCATGTCAATCTGTGCTTCTCAGGGCCAAATCATCAGGATAACCTGACTCATCTGACCTCAGTGAAAGAAAAGTTTTAAAAATCACTGAACACGTGTATTTCCCCCCCCATACACGTGTGAGACTCGTTAGCACCGGGACCAACAGGATATATTCATCATATTTTTATTTTTCATATATTTAAATAATGATAAAGTCTAGTATGAAAATTTTCATACATAATTTTTTTTTAATTTACAACCAAATTCTGTAATTGGTGAAGGTAAGATAAAATTGAGTGGTTTATGGTTCACTCGACCCAAGTGGTTCATGGTTCACCCGGCCCAAATAAGTCATAATTTATAGTTCATTATTTAGTGTTTAGGATGTAGATGGTTGATTTAGGGCAATTTTATAGATTTTATACATGAAAATTTTCACACTAGACATACTCTTAAATAATTAAACATAAGATAAAGCTGTAGCGTTGATTCTGTTGAAAAAAAAAATACACACCCATATACACATATACGATATTGATATGAAAACAAACCATCGTCGATTTCTTATTGAACCCAATATCAATACAAACTATTTATTAATTATTATGAGTAACATTCATATGAACCAAGTTTATACATGAATTATGTTTCTATTATATGTAAAAATTATTACTGTAATGCATAAAAGAAATTTTACTGTTCAAAAATATAAAATATTTTTTAATAAGTAAAATTTTTTGTGCATAACAATAATAATTTTTATGCGAACAATGATAGTTTTTATACATAACAGTGATACTAAAAATATTCAAGTTCATAATAAAATTGAGTTCACACAAATTTTTATCCATTAGTACAAACTATTTATATTGATATCGAGTTTCATAAAAAAACTCTCATCTGATTATTATCCATCTATATATATAATTATATATTTTTTTCTATTTTCATGACCGATCCTAGAAATTTTAGGGCTTGAGTCGATTTTAAAATTCGACCCCTCATAATCTTATGTATATAAATTAAAAGATTATACAATTTGACTGTATTTCACAATTTAAAAGTTGAATAATAATTGATGACATTTTAATATGAAATGAAGAATTTGCAAAGATTTTATTATGTGTATGCAATAAATTTTATCGTTTCACATTAATTGTTTTTCATTTTTGAGGTTTCTATTAAACATAAGATGCATAAAATTTTGATAATGTTTTCTTCCAATAAAAATAAAAGAGAGGAGAAAGAGTTTATGAAGGAAAATGTATTTTTCATAATAAATTGATTTTTAGGGTAAAATTAATAATTGAGAATTGCGAAAATATAGTAAAAATGGTACTCCTTTTTCGAAATAAAATTTATTTGGCAAGATTTTATACCAAAAAAATTAGGATAAATTTAATTATGTGCATGTCATATGTTTAAAGAGTTAAATTAAAAAGTTGTGGACTTGTGATGGTTAAATTTTATTTTGAATAAAGCATGGACTCATAAATAAATTAAGAATTTGCACAAGGTGGGACTCGAAACCCTAGATAAAATAAAATAAAATATTTTGCTCTTTTCACTAAGACATTTCACAATACATTAGTAATTTTATAAATATAAATATATAATATTATATATATATATATATACATATAGAATTTTGGGCCCTAAAAATCGACAAAATTTTCGGGCCTGAGTCGGACGACTCGTCCGACGACTCGTCCGACACAAAAGAAACACGGCCCAAAGGCAGCACTCATACGTAGCATAGAAAGTGTACCAATTGATATAATGAATAAAAGAAGGCATACTCGTACCTTTCTAGATCCACGTGTGTAGACTAAGAGTATGTTTGGCTCTAGTTATAAGTTTTTTAAAACCGTTTATAGCTTGTTTAAAAATTTATAAATTTTCTAAATTTATTTGGTAAAATAAAATATTTAATAGTTAATATTTTATAAAATTTCTAAATAAGCTCTTTAAAGTTGTAGGTTCCGAACGGGTTTCGTGAGGTGGAAGTCTAGGGGGGAGGGGTGAATAGACATTTAAAACTTTTTCATTATCAGCGTGTATGACAGATAAGTGCTGATAGAGTGCTTGTGAGAATCAGTACGATCTAATATCCAACTTACTGATAGCTGTGAAGCAGACCAGTTCGGTGTCTATCAGGTCAATTAATGTGCGGAAGCAATTTTAACTCGTGTAGAAAAAACAGTTTGTATAAATCAGATTCTAAGCTTTCTTGTTCAGGTCAGGTGACAAAGTGTCAGGCTGATCAGATCAGCTGCTTGATGCAGAACTGATCCTTACTTAGAATATGCATGTTTGAACAAATACCAGATGTGTGTGTAAGAGTGTAAAACAGATAAACAACACAAGGTTTATAGTGGTTCAGACAACTGGTCCTATGTCCACCTGTACATCCCCATTGACTAAGGTGTCGAACCCTCTTGTAAAACTAAAGTTATCATCACCAAAGAGTACACGTGGACCTTCTTGTTCTGTGTATGGACTGAGGAGATGTTTGTTGCCAGTCATGTGCCTTGAGCATCCACTATCGATGTACCAGATAGTTGCTTGTACACCTCCTTTATTGGCCATACCCACACGAACCTGCATTCAGATCAGGCTTTAGGTACCCCAGTAGGATTGGGTCCTGAGGGGTTGGTGTTACCTTTCGGGATCCAAACAAACAGGGCACTTCTATGATAATCATCAAGATCAGAAGGCATGTTTTGCTCCCATAAGCATCTACATAATCATACGTCTCTTCATGTGCATTATGAACAGTATAACTATGAGTGTGAACCTTGGATGAATCAGAAGACTTGGGATTTTTCTTGTTAGTCTGTCTTCTTTTAATCCAGTGGGGTTCAGGTGCAGCTGTCCTGGATTTCTGGTTATAAGGGTAGGTACGACTGCTTCCATCAAAAGATTCATATCTTCTTTGCATAGATGGTTTAGTCAGGTTACTTTTAGAATGCTGGTTAGGCAGCTTGACTTGATTGGGTTTCAGCTGGGGTTTCTTTTGCGAGATGGTCCAGACTGATACTGTTGGGATATTTTAGTTTTGATGAATCATGCCAAAATATTATCAACTTGTGTTATTCAAACTAACTTATATATAACAAGTTGAGGGGGAACGAGAGAACAAAGTTGAGGGGGAACTCACGAAATCAGAAGTAGATGATCAAGATCAGACCAGGCTGCAGACGAGATTGATCGAGATCAGATGAGCTGAGCAAAATCAAGAAAGAAGAAAAGCTAAGCCAGCTGATCAGAAGAATCAGAAGTTACCTGATCATATGGACCTTGATCAGATGACCAGAAAAGATAAGCTGATCAGATGATCAGATGACCAGATCAGAAGAGGAGGTTGCAGATCAGAAGAGGAGCATATGAGACTGATCGAGATCAGACGTGATCGAGATCAGATAAGATGACCTGATGCTATACTGATATGATCAGGCGAGAAGAAATCAGAAGAGAAGTCATCAGAAGTCATATTCACTGAGAATCAGAACGTTGTTGATGATCAGTTAGCCTGAGTACTAGTAATCTGAGGGTCAGTAAGTGCAAGTGACCTGAAGGTCAGGTTGTCTGAAGTCAGAAGAGCTGAACTCAGTAAGCCTGAGTGTCAGTATACCTGATCAGACAAGGTCCGCTGAAGAGAAGTCTGCTGAATCAAGAATCCTGAGACTCAGAAGAATCCTGAAGACTCAGAGAACCCTGAAGACTCAGAAGATCCTGAAGAATATAGCCGTTAGATTCAGCTGACGTGGACCAATGAGAGGAAAACAACCAGCCTGAAAAAGCTGCAAAAGCTACAGAATAGTATGGATTTGAATGTGACTCCATCCAACGGTAACATTCAAATCCACACTATAAATTACAAGTTCTTCCTTCATTATTCGTGTGGAAGTGTGGAAGTGTGGGAAATGCGTGAAACATCCAAAAGCCAAATCATCTAGCATTTCCACCATAGAACACTGAACAAGAAATACACGCATATATTCAAAGAGTGTTCTACCCTAGATCTAAGCACAAATGTAATATCCTAAGCTTAGAGAGATTTTCCCATCCTTAGCATTGACGCTAAACAAATGTAAGGGAAAATCTCAACCTAGTTGGAAACCAAACAAACCTTACCCAAATCAGTTTGATAGGTTAAGTTTGTAGGTGAGTGAGAACTCGTTAAACATCTATAGGCGATGCCGTGAGGGAGATAAGTCCCGTTTGAGTGTGAACTCGGTAAACATCTAAGCAATCCCGAAAGGGAGTGTAGGCAATCCCGTGAGGGTGATAAGTCCCGAGAGAGTGAGAACTCATTAAACATCTGTTGTGTGTTGGACTAACACGTTAAACTAAGTCCAGTTGGTTAAGCTGGTTAAGTTGGTGCCCCTGCTGATAGGGAAGAGTGGATGTAGGAGTTGAACTTCGAACCACTATAAATCGTGTGTTCTTTACTTCTTTATGTTCTTACTTGCCATATGCATTTGATTATAAGCAAAACACACATCGTTCTTAAAAGCAAAAAATTGGTATAACTGTTTCCTCACCCCTGTTTTATATGCATTACAATTGGTATTTAATGCACTAATGGGTTTTCAAACGGGACCAACAGATACCTATTTTGTTGACTGGGCTGAGGTCTCTTAAGAAGAATTGGGTTCTTCTGTTGATTCCTCGGCTGGTGTTTGGTCAGTTGGGGGTTCATTTATGTTCCCTTTCTTACCAGACACTTGTCTTGCCTGATCTGTTGGTCATTTTCCCTTATTTGATACAGATTTAGAGTGATCTGTATTTTTCCCAAAAATCTTCCTTGATTCACTTTTTGACGGTGAACCAGTTTGGACATGTGAGGATCCAGAAGGGCCTTCAAACCCAATACCCTTCTTATCAGTTGGCTTGCGATAGTAGTTGTTCAGACTTTGAACAGTCTTAGATGAGTTTGTGAAAACTTCTACTTTCTTTCGCAAACTGTCCTCACTGATTTTTAGACTCTCTGCAGTCGGAAGAGTTCATCAAACTTAGCCTGAAGGACCTTGGGATCATCAGCTTGTCTTAGGTTTAGAGTCTGTTGTTCTTTAATCAGTTTTCCCTGATCAGAATTGACTTTCAAGAACTCCAGTTCTGTGGTCATCTTCTGAACATTTTCAGTTGATTTCAGTTCAGCAGCTCTACTTGCCACATTTTCCTTGACAAGCCTAACATTCTCAGCACCTTATGTTATCGTTCTCAATTTTCACTCGCGTATAAGTGTCTACTGCATAAGAGAGATTGTCAAGCAATTGCTCATTATAGAGCTGCAGGTCAATCTCTCCAGCAGTTGTGCTCAGCACAGCAGGTGTGGAAACAGAAAGCACATAAGGTTTAGAGATTACCTCAGTTGGGCTTGCTTCTTTGGCCATGAGATAGATGTCGTCATCAACATCGGATCGTCGAGATCGTCGACATCATCAGTAGTGGTCATCAGGTAGAAGTTCTCGACAGATGAATAACTAGAGTCATCAGGTAGAAGTTCCCAAGTCCTTGCTCGTCAATCCGGTGGAAGGAAATTCATGAACAATTAACAAAAGGAAAAACAAATTATTTGTTGCACCACCTTTGTGGATTTCTAATTTTTCCAACACATGGAATTGCACTTGGGGATGAAAGAATCATCCCCTATTTATAGATGAGGGGTTGGTCGAATATTTGGGGAAAAATAATGTGAGAAAATCTTTTCCTTGATCTCCAAGAAATCTTGAATATATTTCATATATTCTTTTCTCCATAATTAAAATATTCCACAAAAATCCCAACTCCTCTTGTTATGGGATATTTTGAAATTTTAAGGAGAAAGAAACCAAGATTTGGATCTTCTTGAATTTATGAGATATACTTGTATTACAAGAATACATATCATCCATAATATCTGTTCAAGAAAATCAAGAAAATCTTTTTTTCCCTTATTCATTCAAAAATTTCGAAAATCTCACAATAAATGACCAAGTGGGAGATTTCTTGAATTTAATGAGATAATCTTGTATTCCAAGAATACTTATCTTCATTCCATAACAAAATTCAAAGAAAATCTTTCTCCCTCTTTTATTTATTATTTTCGAATAAATAGGAAAAATAGGCAACAAAATTTATTTTATTTTTAAACACTTTTTTCAGTTATTGGACTTTGTGTTTGGGCTACTTGAGGGGCCTTTAGGAGAATTAAGATTGGGTCTTCCAATGGATCTTGAATTATCAATATTGAGCCACAATATTATTCAAGCCCATAAATATTAATTAATCCCACTACATAATTAATATTGCACTATCCATCTTAACCCATATTACTATTAATATGGCTCCCGGTTATTATTTCCCGTGTTTAAGATTATCTAGCCCATTAATTAATTCAAGCCACTGAAATATATTTCCATTAATCAATATATTTTGTCCTTGGTTAAGGAACGGTTCAACATTATTATCCATACCGGAAACTAGTTCCACTTGCAAGATTTGGTATGATAAATCTTATGAACCTCCTAAGGGGACAAATCGAACAAGCGTACTTGCACACGATTCTTCGTATTAAATCTTAGCAATCGCATGTGACCAATAATATTGCCCAAGATATAAAGTATTGAATCTCGTTTATTCTTTACCCGTAATAAGTCAAGGCAATAATTACTAACCACACGCGATCCTATTTAAGGGACGAAGATTAAGAAATAACGAACCACTGAGGTCCAATTCTTCCTAGTTCAGTGCTGAAGAATTCATCCTCCTGTAGGTCCTATTCAGTGCATCAGTCATGCACTAGTGTAATCTCTTGGTCAAGACAAGTCAATCTGAGCCTTACACTTAAACCTTTCATGATGGATTGTTCATTTCCATCTAGGTAGTGAATAGCGTACTTTTAGTTACAAGGGACTGTTAATTTAATCTTCTGTGATCTGGTATCACTAAATTAACTACAATGTAACACGTACTATTTATTGAACATTTATGCAGTAAATATATGTAACATTCAATGATATTTAAAGCATCAGTGATAAATAATTTATTTCAGTACATAAGACAGAAATTCAGTTTTGGTTATACAAAACAAAAACATACTTTCCAGTATAACCCCAACAATCTCCCACTTATACTCAAAGTTTGCTTTTAAGTATACTACAGCATGTCTCGTGTAGTTCCTAATGCGTGACATCTAATGTCACCTACACGAACCTAATAATAGCTCCCACTTTTACTCAAAGTAGATTGGCAACGGTCTTGACACCCATTCCTTTCACATGTCTCTCGAATGTATTCTGAGGCAGACCCTTTGTGAATGGATTTGCTAGGTTGTCTTATGACGCGATCTTTGCCACCTCTATATATCCTCTCTTAACGATTTCTCGTATAAGATGGTATTTCCTTTCAATGTGTTTGCTGGCCTTGTGGGCTCTTGGTTTCCTTGAATTTGCAACTGCTCCGGCATTATCACAATAAACAGTGATTGTGCTGGGGAAATCCGAAACTACATCCAAGTCCACTAGGAAGTTCTTGAGTCAAACTGCTTCTTTCGTTGCCTCGCAAGCAGCTACATATTCGGCTTCCATGGTAGAATCTGCGATGCATTTCTGCTTAACGCTTCTCCATGTCATGACTCCTCCCCCCATACAAAACACACTGTCGGAGGTAGATTTTCTGGAATCTAAGTCTGATTAGAAATCCGAGTTCGTGTAACCGATGGGTATTAGACTATCTGACTGATAAACCAACATTCTATCTCGAGTTCTTTTCAGATACTTCAAAATGTTTTTAATTGTCGTCCAATGCTCTTTTCCTGGGTTACTTTGATATCTTGTGCATAGCATTGCATACATAAGGCTTCCGACAGCCGAAGCATAAGGAATGCCTTTCATGTCATCTATCTCCTTTTGTGTCTTAGGGCACATTTCCTTGGATAGATGGATTCCATGTCTGGAAGGTACGAAGTCTTTCTTGGAATCCTGCATGCTGAATCTCTTCAAGACAGTGTCTATGTATGAAGCTTGCGATAAGCCTATCATCCTTTTCTTGCGATCTCGAGTAATATTGATCCCTAGGATGTG